>CM053246.1:40919151-41079151 GCA_028583405.1 Pogonophryne albipinna
CGAAATCATCAAGCCGTCACCCATTGGTTAATGATCTACTGTTTCAAATCCTTTTTAATTTGCCTTTTCTTTTTGTGATCTTGCTTTCTTGGCACCACAAGTGACACGAACGACTTGAGCAAAATACAACCAAAGGCTTAAAACAACATTTTTAACATACATACACAAAATCCTATATACCACAATACAGGAAAGGAAAACCCTTCATTTGTATTAACATTCATTAACTAAAAACACACTGTGAAAGGGTTAAAGTTGTAAAAACTCTGAGAGCACCCAAACCTGTCAATCACAAGTTAGCCATGCCCCAAAGCATACTCAAATTTATAGAGAGGCGAAGTCCCTCCCTTTCCGGGGGAGCTCCATGGGACCTTATTTCGGAAAAAGTATGTATTATTGTATGTATGGAAATTATCTTTTAAATTGACAAACATCATATGTGTAATTCGTGGCACAATTCAAACGGGATCTGTTACGCTCCCTATTGGGCTAGGGGAACCAAAAGGGAAGCGACACGACCAGATTGGAATTGGTAATAATCATAAATGGGTTTATTATAAAGCAAGGTGAACAAAAATGGCAGGCAAGCAGCCTGAACAAACAAAAAGGCCAAAAGGGCACCGGTTGACAATAACCGAACAAAAGGAGAACTCAAAAGGAGTCTAACGGACATACAGAGTAATAGTTTAAATAAAAGAGAAACAAAACCTCACGTTAACGTGGTACATGTAATTGAAAGGGCTGTGCACAAACCACAGCTGCTGGTGATCGACAGGTGCTCATCACCTGGGTCCAACCAATACTCGTACAAGTGCTGTTCCACAGGCGCAAAGCTAACCTGGATCTAAGCCATACACACACACACCCTATACTAAACACCACACACTACGACCCACTGCTAATCAGTGTACTAAACACAGAAACTCTACTCGACACACTGCTAGGCAGTCTAACGAGACACAGAATATGGCAATAACAGAATGAGAGGCTTGAGGCGTCTGTCCCACAATACAGAGCCTCTCGAATGATGTCCTTGCCCGGCCTTTGTACTCCTCCCCCGGGTGACGTAGCCGAAGCGGGCGGGGATCAGATGACTTCAGTCCAATCACCGCGGAGGTTGCGAGGGCGGGGCGGCCAATAACAGCTGATGAACTGCACAGCTCATTCACATGCACACACAAAACAGAGTTAACGGCACAAAGTAAACAGCGGCTGTAACAGGATCGAAAGATAATATTTCTCTCCCCATTGACTTCAATACATAATTTCTCCGAAATAAGGTCCCATGGGTCGGAAGTAGATGGGCGGGACTTCGCCTCTCTATAGTCTCTTTGCTCTAAATTTACAAAATGAACATCATGCTGTATTTAATAAGACTTCAAACTAGCAATTAACACTTTAGACTTGTTACGAAGACATTAATCAAGTAAGAAAGTGATGCTATTTTCTCATAGACTTCTATAAAATTGGGGAAAAAACATTTGTTTGGCGGTTGCCTTTGTTCGTTGTTACAGAGGACGCAAGTTTTATGCACTTCTATATTGGCTTTTCTTCTCAGACCCTGAAGTTGCTGCTATAGCTTTTACTACATACCAACAGAACTGCTAATCGTTGGCTGACTACAAAATACCCAGATTACCTTTCAAAATAAATATATTTGATCTCATAGGCTTAAGTAAATCTTTCCAAACATCTGCTTTTCTGTCGTAAATGTCCGATATTAACGCTCAGATATGTTCGTTTCTGCTGTCAGCGGCAGTATCTTGGTAAAGCTGCTTCTCACTGATAAAAGGCTTGTTTTGTGATTCTCTTGCAAGTTTTCTAGGGGCCTTCCTGTTTGTACTTAATAATAGTGGCAAGACATTTAGCTTCCTTTGCACTGGAGGAGCTCCCAGCTTTATGAGAGTGACCTTTGGCAGTTTGCAGTTTGAGATCAGTGTGCTAGTCCTGAACTCACGCTCCCACCTTCGCTGCTTAATGAACCAAACACTGCAATGAAAACGCCTGGAGTCAGCCATTTTAGAAAGTCATTCTTAGTATCAGGGTCATTTGTTTTTATAATTCTGACTTTTTACCATGCAGTTACACGGATGTTGCATTTCATTGCTGTATAATAGCGTAATTGTCAAAAGCCTACACGAGGTGTCAGATCTCAGTCTTTATGATTTGCTTGAAGTAACTAACGAGGATGTGGAGGGTAGAGGATTTGTGTTATCAGTTTACACGTACGAGGAATTTGACCAGGTGTCGTGATGCATACATAAAAGTAAAACAACAATTACAAGACAGATAGAGAACTAGAAAACATAATACAAAATATAGTTAAATATAACAGTATTTACATTGCAATGGAATAAAAAGGAATAACATATGGAATACAAATCGGCAGTAATAAGAAAAGAAAACAGATTTATTTTGTATTCCTTTGTATTCCATTCCATTGCAATGTCAATACTGTTATAGATCAGTTGTCCCTGTTTTATTTTGTCCTGTCAAGATCTGTCTTTGTTTTCCCGAGATCTAACCCTCCACGTTATGTCAGTTACTTCCTGTCTTTAGTTTCCCTCCTGTTTGATTACCTGATTGTGTTCACCTGGTGCCATTGTTTGTTTCCTCTCTCCATACTTGTGTCTTGTCTTTAGCCGCTTTCACACCAAGTACTTTGCCGTACTTAGTTCCCAGCACTTAGTGCCGGCACTTAGTTCCCCCATGGAACTAACAGCCGATCGCGTTCACACCGGAATAAATTCCCTGAGGGAAGATTACGCAAATGAAGCCGCTGACGTCACTTTGTCTTTTTCTGCTTTGGGTTTACTGGCAGGCCGCAAACAACTTCACGGCGTATACTGCCACCCGGAGTCCCCGGCCGGAAGTCCCCGGAGTTGGGGACTGGCTTCAGTAGAAGCTGCTGGGACTCCCAGCAGCTTCTACTGAAGCGGAGTAAATCGCCAGAACGCCGACACCTCCTCATCTCCACCGCTCCCATGTTTTCTTTTGTGTTGCCATAAGTCAGTCTCTCTCCGTTGGTGCGCGGGGCTAATGCTAATAATGCTAATGCCAGCAAATACAATGGCGGCTTCACAAAACTTTTCAGAGTTTTACGGGGCGTTGTTTGCAATTCACCCAGCCAATCAGACCACCTCTCTAGCAGGCACTAAAAATGGGGGTAAAAGTTCTCTGAACTAAGTTCTCTTTTTGGTGTGAACGCAAAATTCCAGGCACTAACGGAACTAAACGGGAAAAGTACGGGTAAAAGTACTCCAGTGTGAAAGCGCCTTTTGTGATTAGTCTTTCAGTTGTCAGATCCTTGAAGTTGAATGCCAAGTTGAAGAGAGAGTTTTTGTTTTTTTGGCCTTCTCTTTGCCTGTCAAATAAAGCATTTTTCTGCAAAGTACCATGTGCTGCACTTGGGTCCTAACTGCCTCCCTTAATTTGAAAGCATGCTAGACGCTATTTTTGAATGAAATCTAAATTGTATTGGTCAAAATGCATCAAAAGTAGCGTCTACGATAGTAGTTTGAGGTCAGGTGAAATAGATGGCAGACATTTCAGTCAACCTTTGGCTCTCCTGATCAAGGTGAGTCCTCCAGCTGTTTGCTTTGTGACGATCTGACCCTGCAGGGACCTCAATCTGACACCACCAACAGTCCTGTGGCTTTTTGACCTGTGGCTCTCTCTCTTCCTCTGTTCCTCTCTCTCTCTCTTTTCCTTCTTTGCTCTTTACAAATTGTCTGAGGCAGATAAGACAGGCCCGATAAGATGTCAAAACGCTCCCCCATCTGTGCAGACCTGCCCCTCAGAGAGATGTATTTATATATCACATCTAATGGGTTTACGATACAGGGGAAACGCCTGCTGTCGTTACCTTTTTTAACTAATATCAGGCATTGTGTTGGGAAAATCCTGAATGTCCTCTTCCAACATGAGAGTAACATGATAACAAAGGTATCCCAGCTGTAGCTGTGAACATGACAGGATGTGTGATTACCTAGAAGAGCATCAGGACTGTTTGAGGCATATGATGGCTATGTGATTAACATGATGATTCAGCCTCTATGGAGAGAGACATCAAGCATGCTCATTTCTGACGTGGAGCTAATCTGAAGTAAACATTGAATACTGCTTTCTATTCCTCCATCTTGTGACTGTGTAACTCCCTCTCTTGGATATCAGCATGTGAAGGACACTGTTCAGGAACTAGTTGATGCTCTGTATGTGATGACTCCTTCCATTCTGGAGAGGATCACAGATACATGGATTGAAACTCAAGCCGGTGACCAGTGAGAGTTTTCTAACATTGCAACAAGGACCAGAAAGCTCGGATAAGGGACGGTTGGGTTGGGAGTTTTCAAAGTGGTTTCATTATTACTTCTTTCCTCAAATGGCCCAAAAAGGTCATTTCAATCTTAACACCAAAGTTTATCGGATTTTTTCAAGCATCGACTTACATATTAACATGCAGCTACTTTTAACCTTTTAATTAACACCGCTCAGAAGCACCTCGGTCAGTAGTTTCCAAACGTGAAGCAGGTAGCGGTACCTTGGCATGCTTAATTGCAGTGGTGTATAGGTCATTTTAATACATTTACCAATTATAGCAGCAGTCTTTTTCTTTTTCATTCAGCCCACAGCCGATCCCACTGCTGTGGTGATATTTCTTCCAGTCTTGCGCGTCACCACATTTAGACCATCAAGGGTAATTTGCTGAGAAATGACCGGTGTTGCTTGTAATCTAAGCAAAGCAGCACAATTTAAAAACACAATGACATCTCAGAAAACAAAGTCCCCAGACCTAAAACTGGACAGATTTGCAAGGCTTAAAAAAAGGGAATAATAAATCAATCTGGCACGGAGTAATTCCTCCTACATTTGCTGCCATTTCTTCTCCACTGTTATGAACAACCAAATGTGATTGTGGTAGAATTATGTTCGGACACAATACAACAGGGGTGTCCAAACTACGGCCCGGGGGCCAAATGCGGCCCGCAGTCCATTTTGAATCGGCCCTCAGTACATTAAAAAAACAATAATGCAGTATGGCCCTCAAATGAAACGTGTGCTTGTCTTGTATTGTACTTCTTAAATATAGATGAAAACAGATATTATACAGTAGTATTTATGTGTTAATATTATTATAATATTATTATTTACATAACAAGCTTGAAATATACCCTTCATATTTCCTCTTATGATAAGCAATCTGAGGCTTCGGTATTAAGGAATGAGCTGCTGACAGCAAAATGTAAACCCTATGGAGAGCTGTGAGGTCTGACTTAGCATAATTACCTACATTTGCTAACTTATAACTGAACTTATGAGGCAATAAACCTCATGGCCCAGCCCTGCGTATATTTCTCTATATGTGGCCCTCGGTGAAAAAAGTTTGGACACCCCTGCTATACAAAGACAAATAAATATATTTACCTCGTCACTAGGAACTTAAGACTTTCGTGTATGGGATACATGTTGATTGTGCTAATAACCATCACATGATTGGTTAAAAAGTAACATCTAACAACATTACAAAAAGACATACTCATAGTTATCTCACTAAACATGTTTTTTATGCAATGTTATAAATCCAGAATGTCCTTCTTTATGTCTGTGATGTGGCTGGAAAATGTGTGTTTAGTGGGATTAGAGCCATGGTGTTCCTGCGGTGTCTGCTAACACACGTAGCTCAGTCTAATCTGCTTACTATTGACTGCAAGGCCAATAATCCCTTCATGAGGAGTTGGTATGGTCCACTGGCTGCGGCTGCCTGTGCACTTATCATGAAGTAAGAAGCTATACTGAAGACGGAAAACATTACATGAACACGTTAATAACTTTCTTTTATCAATTTACATTACCGCAGCAAGGGGAAGGTGCAGATAAAGGACAGCATAAGTAGACCAACACATTAAATACAGAGGCAAGCACGTGATAATACAATTAGAATCATGTAAATACAGGGGGTCCGCGGGGTCTTAAAAAGTATTAAAGGGCATTTTCCAAGGTATTACATTTTGTAGCTTGTTTTCAATAAGTGTATAAATGGTCCAAAGAGGTTGTATTCTACAGTCTGCCTGAATGTAATCATGGCGTAGGTGTGTAGTGTGATTCTGTGTAGTTTATTGATGGCATCCCGTTGGGTCTGACGTCATCTGAACAGGACATCGCACGCTCACTGCTTGATAGCGCGCGAAGCTCCGTTTACGCCGGTTGTTAAACAACATGGTTATGGGGAAATGCAAGTCTGCGTCCAAATGGTTGGAAGATAAGGAGGAAGGACAATCAATACTGTATAGAGTCAATGTGAGGTGAAGTGTGTCGCCAATTAGCGCTGCACGATATTGGAAAAAACTGACATTCCGATTTTTCCCCCCTGCGATATATTGAGATATGAAAACATACAGGAATTGAAGAAAAGACAGTTTTTTCCCCGCAAACCATCTTTTCTTGAACTTGAATGCTATACAATTGGTATTTTTTTAACTATATTTAACCGGATGAAGGATTTTAGTCACGGACGTCTGGATCTTAAGTTATCAGAGCAACAAGCTGAGCTAGCTCGGTTAGCAGCGCCGAACTGCCCTGGAGAAACACATGCAACGACTTTATTCAGTGTTTCTACCTTTAATCACCCGGTCCGTTTGCTTTGGAGATTTGATTGTGATTGGTGGTTTGCTGACAGAGCCGGCATGTCACTCAGTCAAGTACCCCTGACATGAGAGCCACGCAAGGTTTCCTTTTCTAGCAAGCAGCAAAATAATTGTAACATGACGTTTTTGAGTTAATTTGCCTACTTAATATCGCAAGTCCTAAAAAAAAAAAAAAATAGTTTTTTAAATCGTCATGTCCTGCGATGTGAATATCGTGCATATCGCGCTTATCGCGCTTATCGTCACAACACGATATATCGTGCAGCCCTATCGCCAATGTAACCGGTTAGAACTCCAAGTGGCGAAGAGGTCTTAAAATGTATGGGAAGGGTCTTAAAAAAGGTCTTAAAAGGTCTTACATTTGACTTCAGGATTCCTGCTTATACCCTGAAATACACATCCTAGGCTTGGACCCCCATGCAAAAGAATGATACAATGTGTGATAGTGTTGCAGCGAAGACTCTGCTGTAACTTGAGTAAAAGTCGTGGTATCTTGTTTTGTTTTTACATTTGTAATTTCACAAGAAATTGTAACTACGTTGGTGACATCAATTCTGAAACAAACAAATACAAATCGTGATTTTCTATGTGTTTTTTTGTGCACTATCTTGTGACTTTAAGCTGAACGAAAAAAAAAGATTTGGTGTGCCCTTCTCATAGAATAAAACGGCCGCAGCATTACTTAAAAGTAAGGAAGTAGTAGTAATAGTAATAATTATATATTGCACCGTGATACTTTACAACAGTAGTGTTACAGTATTAAATATGGCAAACAAGTAGTATATATGGAGGCAATGCAAATCCTGATTTCTAACTGATATTATGAGCCACTTGAACACTCATTTGTATAACCAGTTGTACAATGTGTTTCCTGCAGTCAGTATGTTAAGTAACAACCAAGCAGTGTGCCTTCCATGTTTTCCCTGCTCTCCAGTATGCACTTATACATGTGTCTGCTCTAGTCGGAGCTCAGAGGCAGAGCCGTGTTCATCGTGTGTAAAATGGTTCCTATAGCAGACATATTAGAGTTTGAGATTCCACAAAATGATGGCCTCTTGTGAGCAAATACACTCTCCTTCTTCATCTATTGCTTTCTTTGTGTCGCCTTCTAAGTTCTACACATCAACACACTATGCGCACACACACACACACACACACACACACACACACACACACACACACACACACACACACACACACACACACACACACACACACACACATTACACTTGCTTGTCTCTGATGTGCCAGCGGTTGTTGATAATGAGATTCCTACAGGATGGGAAACTCCAGGGAGACTGAGTGACGGCCCACTTTGAACACGGCAGTCTCCCTCTCCCTTTACGGTCCTCTGAGACGCAGCAGATGAAAGAACAGTGGGAAGGACAGTAAAACATACTGTATCACACAGATCCACACACACACACACACGCACCCACACACAGTAGGAAATGTGTGGGGTCTTCCTGAAAAGCAAAAAGGGGGGAGCAAGGATGTGGTATAAAATATAGATTTTCAATTGAGAAAAGGCTTGATATCTCTTGATAGTTTTTATTGATATTTCCTATCTATCAGTATATATTTTCTATGTATAAACATTAGACTTAATGCGTATATTGATATTAGAATTGCCTTAAGTCAAAGCAGGTATATAGGAACAGCTGTGACATGCTTCTTAATCTTTATGTGGTGCATTTGTTTTTGTTAAGGGCAAATATGTTTATAACCAGTCTAAGAATCAGACCCAAAAAGAGTTGAGCAGAATAGATGGTGGCATACACTAGAGAGGTGTAGTGATGACGTATTGTTGTCGTTAGTTAGCATCGCAAGGGCTTCTTCAACCAAAAGCCAATGGGATTTTTCCATTGGATTTTGGAAAATGACACCTATCACTTTTGTTGTTATGAATGTTGAAGTGTGAATGTGATCAACAGAACAAGCTAGGGTAACAAATGAACTACATCAAGTCCTCGTCACCACCGCTAAGCTAAAGGCGGCTAATGTTCGGCATGATGACGTTTAGTTGTCTCTTTTAGCCACTTGTTAGCAACCGCTCTTTTTACGACACATATAAGCGTAACAAATTAATGAGTGCAGTATTTGCTGAAGTGTCAAAATGGTGATATTATTCAGTCCTTTAACCAAAAGAAATACAAATGAATACATTCCAAAAAAACTCATTTCTGGGTTTGAGGACTCGTTCCTGCAGGACTCTTAAAGTGACCCTTTGAGACTGCATTTTTGTCTTCCTTTGCCACACCTTTCAATAAACCTCCAGGATTGCAAGGCATCCGTTCCAGTTCCCAGCAGCCTCTTTGTGTGTCCCCAGTATAATTGCTTCAAAAACAATTCCCATCACAGTAACAGTATTTACAGCTATGGTTTCAGTACTGTAATTGAATGTCCCAACAGACTATTGTTAACAGCATTTTAATATATGCATACTTTTTGGATATTCATATGCATGCCTGTGTTCACATGTGTACACATCTGTCTGCATGTGTCTGATCTATTGTGTGTGTGATGGCAGAGGATAATTACGTGCCTTTTGCTGTCATGTCAGGCTGTCGGCTCATAGCTATGCACACGCTTCCTGGGGCTCAGCGGCCCTGTAACACACACACAATATCTCTCATACACAGGTTTGATGAAGTACCTGGTGCCACTGAGGACAAACACAACTAATTTCCTGTCAACGCCTTTGGACCTCATCTCTATTCTCATTTCCTCCCTTTGCTCAGAATACAATAATGCCACTTTATGGAGGCATGTTGTTTTTTTAATGTTGTTTTTCTCACAGGTTCTTTTCAGACAGCAGTTTATTTTCTTTTGTGTCGTTCCACAATTTGTTATAAAAGACACTTTCATTTATGGCAATCCAATGAACATGCACTTTTAAAAGGACATCAACGATAACACAAGAAAGAAAGGACTTATTTCCCTTGTGATTCTTTATGTAGTTAGATGTCCAACTTTTAAATAGTCATTCAAATGTGTGGCAGCTGATTGTTTGGTCCATCCATCCATCTTCTCCCGCTTATCCGTGGTCGGGTCTCGGGGGTATCAGTTCCAGCAGAGAGCCCCAAACGTTCCTTTCCCCTCATCAACCAGCTCTGACTGGGGGATCCCAAGGCGCTCCCAGGCCAGCGAAGAGATATAATCCCTCCACCTGGTCCTAGGTCTACCCCTTGGTCTCTTCCCAGCTGGACGTGCCTGGAACACCTCTCTAGGGAGGCGCCCAGGTGGCATCCTAACTAGGTGCCCGAACCACCTCAACTGGCTCCTTTCGACGCGAAGGAGGAGCGGCTCAACTCCGAGTCCCTCCCTGATGACCGAACTTCTCACCTTATCCCTAAGGGAGACGCCAGCCACCCTGCGGAGAAAACCCATCTCGGCCGCTTGTATCCGCGATCTCGTTCTTTCGGTCATGACCCATCCTTCATGACCATAGGTGAGGGTAGGAAGGGAAATGGCCCGGAAGACAGAGAGCTTTGCCTTCTGGCTCAGCTCCCTTTTCGTCACAACGGTGCGGTAAAGCGACTGCAGTACCGCTCCCGCTGCTCCGACTCTCCGGCCCATCTCACGCTGCATTGTTCCCTCACTCGAGTTTGTTTGGTGCTGCTAATAAAAAGATACATCTCGTGTAAGTTGGAGTAGGGTTTGCATATTTTGGACAAAGGACCAAAATGCATGTAAGTGTACATTTGGTTTCTTGGGAATAATGTTCATATACATCACGTCTCAAGCTGGCCTCAGGAGCAAATGCACAGGAACACTAAGCCTTTATGAATATAGCATATACATGTTCAGAAAAACCTTCAAGACAATGACAAAGCAAAGTCAATATAGAATGTCCTCTTTAAAGGTACTCTATTTTTAAATCCAGTCTTCCCTCTGAGGTGTATTTTTCTTTTGTATAACCTTACACAAGCCAGGTGCCATTGTGCATTTGGAAAACTACAACTCTTTCCATCTAACAGGGACAGAGGAATGAGGAAAAGATTGGTAGATAGATGTTCGGAAATTCAGAGTACAGAAGAGTTGTTGGACTTCTGTGTTGTTGTTGTTGCTGTTTGTTTGTTTTTCGGCTCATTAAAGCCAATTGGAGCATTTTGTTTTGCATAATAATGTCCTTCGTTTGGTTACTTAGCTCCTCCCTTTTGAATTTTGGTTGTTACTTCTGGTTCCAAAAATCAAAGATAGCAATGGCCAAGAAAACAAGATGGAGACCACCCAAATCCTAAATGTAAGGCTTTAAAACTATTGTTTCTTTCTAGCCAGGTCCTCTCCAACAAGGACTTCGACAAGATGAAGTTACTGGCAGACACCAAACACTCAAACCTTTCAAGTTATTGTCTAATTATGTTTGTTCTGAGTTTCAAAGTACAGAAGAGTCGTTGAACTTCTGTGTTGTTGGCAAAGCGTTCAAGCCTCATCAGGCGGGGGAGTTAGTGAACATAAGATAATTTGCTGATTGGTGCTTTCCTCAGTTTTAAGTCATATTCCCGAGGTGTGCAGTTGGAAGTAATAATCCTGTCTAAATGAAAAACATGGCTTGGTCATAATCCAGCTGCCTCTTTGTTCCCTGAGTGTCTTCGTTAAACAATCTAGCACGGTAATGAAGTGCTAATCTGCTCAGCTCTTTACACAAAGCATCTGCATGTCTCCTAGAGGCAGAGCAGGTACACAACGCGCCTCTCTGTGTTCGCTCGTTGGGTTTCAGAAGAAAAAGCCCTCCAGTGGCATGAAAGCAGCTCAAATCACCAGCCAAGGACAACTCTGACGGCCGTTGAATTTAAAAAGTAACCAGTTTGACATCTGTACATAGTTTACCTGCTCCCTTATCCATGGCTGGTGAACACATACACATAAGCCCCGCCCCCCCCCCCCCCAACCAACTTCCTCCTGACTGCTTTTCTGTTTTGTTTTGTTTCTTTTTGGTTTTGTTTTGTTTGTCTACCCTCCCTCCCAAATGTAAAGAGTCTTTGGGTTCAAGAAAAGCGCTATAGAAATATAATTTATTGTTATTATTATACACTCCAAAAACAAGGACAACAAATATGAAAACGAGGTGTTATCGCTTGTAATAAGTCAACACAATCTGCCAGTTGAACAAGTGGAAATTAGCTGGTAAGATTTGTTGAAATAAAATGGGAAGTTAACATAAATTATATCTTGTAATTAGCTAGGGATACTTATTTGTGAACTATATTTGACCAGAATCTGGAAAAATAAGCCCGAAATACAAAAATCAGTTGGTGATTTTACAATAAAATGTGTTTTCTAAAAGTCAGATTTATTTCTTGAACCAAGATTACATGTTACTTGTTAGATGCTTTTATCCAAAGCGACTTACATACTCAATACTGTAGACAATCCCCACAGGAGCAATTTGGGGTGAAGTGTCTCAGGGACACAACGACATGCTGACTGCAGTGGGGTTTGAACCTGATCCCAACACCAAGGCTTTAACCACTGCGCCACACGCCTCCCAAGATGATCCAATCAGATATATTGTCTTAAAATAAGACCTTGTATCTCACTGCATTGTTACTTCCTAACTTAGTATGTCTTATATCAAGTGTAAAGACATGTCCTCAATAGATATTAGACACTTGGCAAGATGTCGAGTTTTTGCAGTGTATTTTCGGCCGGTATCAGCCTATTATTGGCTACTTTTTTAATACAACATAGTATCTATCGACAGCTTTTCCCATCATGTTCCCGGGCAAACGCATACATTTCACACCAGGCTGCTGCGCCCTATAATCTATGGTATTAGCGGTCTAACTATATTAATCCATTTGCACTTTCCCCTGTTGATTAGAGCATGTGAAATGTGACGGTTGTTGGCTGGTATAGGGCAGCAGTTGCCTGAGGTGGCAGCGGCAGCGTGAGGTTTCATACCCAGCCATGTCCACATTCAGATCATGATTTATTACCCCCCTGCCACACACACACACACATGCACACGCGCGCACACGCACACGCACACACACACCTTTAGCAACACATATATTGACACAGGCGGAAACACAAACTCTGTACACACACACACAGTGTCTGGCATTTAGGAGAAAACACAAAAACACCAGTGGCTGGAATCGAATGTGACACCGATGTGTGTGCATGCATGAATCCATATGCTCAAATGTGAGCTGTCACATGTGGGCATTTTTGTAAGCACTATAATTAATCACAATCTGAAAGTGTGTTTTCATGTGTGAGTGAACTTTAGTTTGTGAGATTTTAATACATGTTTCTTGCCAAGGAACCAGAGTTGCCATATGTGGATCTGTCTTAAAGCGCAGTACAGAATACTCAGAGCTCTGAAGCAGATTAAAATATTTTTTATGATGAGGAAAAACAAACAGAATAGAAAAAAGGAAGTCATTATATTGTGACACTTCCCAAAATCTCGGAGCTCATCTCTTTGCGTTTTATCACATTGTGTGAGCATTATTGTCGTGGATCTTAACACTCGGGAGAATAAAGAGTAACACAAAGAAAAAAACACAGACACAGAAGTGGTTGAATTTAAATGTTATATTGCTGTCCAGCAGTATAAGGAACAGATTACCTTGCATCAAGTTAGTCAAGAGTACATGTCCAAAGATTACACAACACTATACCTTCAAAATCCCTATGCTAAATAACATGCTGATAGCAGACATGTGCACATTTATGGTACTAAGGTGTTATTTAACTAGCATAGCTTGCAACACATGATAACGTGTGTGTGTGTGTGTGTGTGTGTGTGTGTGTGTGTGTGTGTGTGTGTGTGTGTGTGTGTGTGTGTGTGTGTGTGTGTGTGTGTGTGTGTGTGTGTGTGTGTGTGTGTGTGTGTGTGTGTGTGTGTGTGTGTGTGTGTGTGTGTGTGTGTGTGTGTGTGTGTGTGTGTGTGTGTGTGTGTGTGTGTGTGTGTGTGTGTGTGTGTGTGTGTGTGTGTGTGTGTGTGTGTGTGTGTGTGTGTGTGTGTGTGTGTGTGTGTGTGTGTGTGTGGCCTAGCATTACTATACTTGTGGGGACCTAAATCTGTTTACATAGTCACTTGTGGGGACTCTCCTCTCTTTTTGGGGACAAATTGGAGGTCCCCATGAGGGGAATCATTAATTTTAGGGTGAAGACTTGGTTAGGTTTAGGATTAGGGTTAGGCATGTGTTGGTTAAGGTTAGGATAAGTCTCCAGGAAATGCATGTAAGTCAATGTAATGTCCCCTGAAGTGATGTATACATGGTATGTGTGTGTGTGTGTGTGTGTGTGCTTTTGTGTAAGTGGTAAGTGTTCATGCGTTTGCCAATGTCACTGTGCACACTTTAATATCCCCGCAGAAAAGCTGTTAAGAGAGCAGAGAGAAAGGCGGCGAGAGATCAACAATCCCATACAGTGGAGAGCACTAGTCCATTGCAAGTGTGGCAGAGGTCACAGTCAATTTCAAAAGGGGCAGGTCTTGTATATTAGTGTCTGGAGAGATGGGAGACCCTCCTGCTCTCTATCATAGAGGCCCGGATGTGATCAACATGGACCTTGTGGAAATCCCAACTGAGCTCAATCGTCACATTGAAGTGCTGCGAGAACAAAAGCAGCACGACATGCAGACCAAGGACTTGTATCATTATTTACACACCTACAGGAGCATCAGCTTATAATAAAGAACTGGCTTCAACCAGACATTACATTGAAGAGGCTGAAAAGGAGCTATACAGCAAACGTACAGCCGCAATCAGATTATTCCATTCTGGGTTACAGAGAAGGGAAGACTTACTCTGGAGTGTGCTTAGACAATGACTCAAGACATTAAGATTCAACAAAATAGAAACACAGACACATTGATGATTGAAGGACATACTTTGTTGTTGTTCAACAAAGAGACAGCATACTTTGTCAAGTACGCCAAGAGAGTGTGTCTAAAGATAGAGAGAATCTCACAGGTTTTATACACTCTTTCAGTTTATAGGGATCTGCACATCTGGACACAGAGACTTTTATTTTACTTGAGTATTTCCATTTTCTGCTACTGTGTACTTCTACTCCACTACAGTTCAGAGGTAAATTGTGTACTTTTACTTCACTACATGTATTTAATACCTTTAGTTACTTCACAGATCTGGATGAATGATGTGAAATATAATCAAGTGTTAAATCAGACTTTAGTTCCACCTGGAGTAAATCCACCAGCTACCCTGCAGTCTACAAAGTCATTCAAACTAGCTGCACCTTCACCAGCTTTGAGAACAGTTTCATGATCAATCATTATAAAACATATCATATATATTATTCTGAAATGGACCAATCTGCACAACGACTACTTTTACTGTCTTTCACTATATTTTGATGATACTTTTCTACTTTCACTTGAGGAACATTTTGAATACAGGACTTTTACTGTAACAGAGTATTCCTACACTCTGGTACTTCTACTTTTACTCAAGTACAATATCTGAGTACTTCTACTTTTACTCAAGTACAAGATCCGAGTACTTCTACTTTTACTCAAGTACATGATCTGAGTACTTCTACTTTTACTCAAGTACAAGATCTGAGTACTTCTACTTTTACTCAAGTACAAGATCTGAGTACTTCTACTTTTACTCAAGTACATGATCTGATATAAGTGCTCTGTTAGCAGTTCATTGTTAGTAATTCTATCGCTCGAAGTGGAGTCGAAAGAGATGAGTTTTCAGTCTGCGCCGGAAGGTGTGTAAGCTATCTGCTGTCCTGATGTCAATGGGGAGCTCATTCCACCATCTTGGAGCCAGGATAGCAAACCCACGTGTTTTTGCTGATGGGAACTTGGGTCCCCTTCGCAGCGAGGGTGCAGCGAGTCGTTTGGCTGATGCAGAGCGTAGTGCACGCGCTGGGGTGTACGGTTTAACCATGTCCTGGATGTAGGAAGGGCCAGATCCATTCGCAGCATGGTACGCAAGTACCATTGTCTTGAAGTGGATTCTAGCAGTTACCGGAAGCCAGTGAAGGGAGCGGAGGAGCGGAGTGGTGTGGGAACATTTAGGAAGGTTGAAGACCAGACGAGCCGCTGCATTCTGGATGAGCTGCAGAGGTCGGATGGCACATGCAGGTAGACCAGCCAGGAGGGAGTTACAGTAGTCTAGGCGTGAGGTGACGAGAGCCTGGACCAGAACCTGCATGGCTTTCTGGGTCAGCTGGGGACGTATGTTCGCTTGTGAAGCGTGTATCTGCAGCAACGGGTTGTAGCAGCGATGTTTGCAGTGAAGGACAGGTTGTTATCTAGGGTCACACCCAGATTCCTTGCAGTCTGAGTCGGGGAAACAACAGAGGTGCCGATGTTGATCGTCAGGTCAAGAGTGGGACAATCTTTTCCCGGAAGGAAAAGCAGTTCAGTCTTGTCAAGGTTGAGCTTGAGGTGATGAGCAGACATCCACTGAGAGATGTCAGCTAGACAAGCAGAGATGCGTGCGACGACCTGGGTCTCTGAGCGGGGAAAGGACAGAATTAATTGGGTGTCGTCAGCGTAGCAGTGGTATGAAAAACCATGCGGGCTAATGACAGATCCGAGCGAGTTTGTGTACAAGGAGAAGAGGAGGGGACCAAGAACAGAGCCCTGAGGGACCCCTGTAGTTAATTGACAAGGGTCGGACTCAGACCGTCTCCAAGTTACCCTGTAGGTACGGTCTTTGAGGTATGAGGTGAGGAGGGAAAGAGCCTGAGCCTGAAACTCCAAGTTCTTGGAGAGTGCGAAGGAGGATCTGATGGTTCACCGTGTCGAATGCAGCAGACAGGTCCAACAGGATGATGACAGAGGAGAGGGAGGCTGCTTTAGCAGTGTGCAGTTCCTCAGTGACAGCAATGAGAGCAGTTTCTGTGGAGTGACCTGCCTTGAAACCAGACTGGTGCGGATCCAGAAGGTTGTTCTGATGGAGATAACAGGAGAGTTGTTTAAAGACAGCGCGTTCAAGTGTTTTAGACAGGAACGGGAGGAGAGAGACAGGCCTGTAGTTTATAACATCAGACGGGTTGAGAGTGGGTTTCTTTAGGAGAGGGTTTACTCTTGCCTCCTTGAGACTGTTTGGAAAGTGACCAGAAGTGTTGATGAAATGGGTGAGAAACGGTAGAATATCAGGAGCGATAGTCTGAAGGAGGTTTGAGGGGATAGGGTCCAGAGGACAGGTGGTAGGGCGGGCAGAGGTAATGAGGGTAAGAACCTCACTTGGAGAGAGAGTGGAAAAGGAGGTTAGTGTGTGGGTGGAAGGAGGGTCTGGTGACCCAGCGGTGAGTAAAGGTGAGTCAGAAAAAGAAGAGCGAATATCATCAACCTTTTTTTCAAAGTGGTTAACAAAGTCGCTTGACAGAAGGGAGGAGGGGGGAGGGGCTTTGGGGGGGTCCAAGAGGGTGGAGAAGATGGAAAATAGTTTTTTGGGATTGGAATAGGAAGATTGGATCTTATCTTGAAAGAAAGTGCTTTTTGCCTGAGAGATCGAAGCAGAGAAAGAGGAGTGGAGAGCCTGATAGGTTAGGAGGTCGTCATGGTGTTTGGATTTCCACCGTTTCCGCTCTGCTGCCCTAAGGACGGTTCTATTAGCACGCAGTGCGTCATTTAGCCAGGGAGCAGGAGGGGACTGACGAGCCTGCCGAGATGTGAGAGGACAGAGAGAGTCCAGAGAGGATGAGAGAGTACAGAGGAGAGTTTCTGCAGCAGAGTTTGGAGGCAGGAGTTGGAACGAGTCAGAGAAAGGGAGGGCTGAGAGAACCGATGAGGCAAAGGTAGAGGGGGAGAGGGAACGAAGGTTACGGCAGACAGGTGCAGGATGAGAAGAGATTAGTTCGTTATGTTTGGAAAGGGGTAGAGAGAATGAAATGAAGAAGTGATCGGATGTGTGGAGCGGGTTTACAGAGAGGTTAGGAGTAGTGCAGTTCCTTGAGAATATGAGATCAAGGACATTGCCAGCTTTATGAGTTGGTGGGGATGGAGACAGTGAGAAAGCAAAGGCGGTTAACAGAGATGTTAGTTTGTCTATCTTCCCTGACTGGAGGTTGAAGTCTCCGAGAAGTACAGCGGGAGGGCCAGTTTCAGGGATGTGTGAGAGGAGATTATCTAATTCCTCCAAGAAGTCCCCCAAGGCGCCTGGTGGACGGTAGAGAACAACAATGGTTAATTGTATAGGATGGGTTACTGTGACGGCATGGAATTCAAAGGTGGAAGGAGTGAAGTTAGGTAGCTTGAAGAGGGAAAAGTTCCATTTGGGAGAGAGCAGGAGACCAGTGCCACCTCCTCTGCCAGTGGGTCTGGGTGTATGGGAGAAGGAATATGCTGTGGAGAGAGCTGCTGGGGTGGATGTGTTGGATGGAGTAATCCACGTCTCAGTGAGAGCAAGGAAATCCAGAGACTGCAGGGAAGCGTAGCCAGAGATGAAGTCAGCCTTAGGAACAGCTGACTGGCAGTTCCACAGGCCGCCTGAAATTAGATGTTGGATGTCAGTGGAGCATGTGGGATAGACGAGAGCAGGCCGGTTATATTGATTAGGAGATACACGGGGCCAGCGATGATTGCGAGAAGACACGTGAACAGGAATGGAGAAAATACACATGATTATAGCCTGAGGGGCTAGAAAACTAAAGAAAATGAAATAAAACACCAGCGGTAATTAGCTCAATCAGAGGAGGATTTGCCTCCTCTTTGCTACCCTCGTGACTCCCGCAGGACTCCAATGTCTTTGTCTGTCTTACTCCCGCAGGACTCCAATGTCTTTGTCAGTCTTCGTCTGTCTGACGCTGACGCTCCAGGAAAGAGCTACCTAAAATGGACGCCTGATTGCTGAGTTCTCACAGCTGTGGGGCCACGCCCCTCTAATTAGTTAACTCTCTACAGCTGATGGGCGACAGCAGAATCTCCCTGCCTATATTGTAATGCAGGCTTGAGAGCCCCACTGAGACCTGTGTAACAGGTTCACTTTGAGCAGATCTGAGATTTAAAATCTCTCAAAAGCGCCGTTTTAGCTACAATAACTACAGAACAATTATACAGAGTAGAATAAATGAAACAGAGAAGTCTAATTAAACAACAATATAACTTACAGTAGTTGCTGCGTCAATAGGTAGTGTCGTCACCCGGTCTCGATGCACACAGATCTGAGTACTTCTACTTTTACTCAAGTACATGATCTGAGTACTTCTACTTTTACTCAAGCACAAGATCTGAGTACTTCTACTTTTACTCAAGTACAAGATCTGAGTACTTCTACTTTTAATCAATATCTGAGAACTTCTAATTTTACTCAAGTACAAGATCTGAGTACTTCTACTTTTACTCAAGTACAAGATCTGAGTACTGACAGAAAGATAGACATGGTACTAAGGGTTACCAATCTGAACAAATGATTACATCATCTACTGTATAAGCCTTCCACATATTGATGACTTCATCAAACTCTTCCTGGTCATGAAAATACTCCAGTAATAAAAGTATTTCACTGAAAAACGTCAGAGGCAGAATATAATGGAGCCTCGGTCCCATGAGAAAGAGCAATGCATTTACACATCAGAAGGTATAGCATAGCGGAATGAGCAGGGTGGGGGTGGCAGGGTGGGGTGTTTTGTGGTGACGGTGTTTATTGCGGTCTGATAGATCTTCCAGTGGGCGATGCATTAGTCATGGTGCTCATGGATTGGCTGCCAAGATCTGCTCCCTGCTCCGGCTCCAGCTCATTCCCCTACAGTATGTGCAGTTATATGCCTTGGTATTACTTTAGAACGATTGCATGTAGTTGGCAGAGCTCATATTTCTTTAGGGTGTTTGTGGATTGTCAAGCGTTTTGGTGCATGCACTCGGGAGGCTTTTATGCTATTGCGACTGAAACGTGACTGAAATATACTTATGTACGAGATGCTTTGCACCAAGATAGAGCATTACATCTGCGTTCTTCTAAATGGCGAGGGGAGTGGTTCCCAAGGATGCAAAAAGAAGTACGATGTTACTACTTACTTGATCTATTACATCTGTAAACATGTTCCTAATGGGTTTAGGTGTCTCATGCTAGTTTCACATCTTCTTCATTACAGCATGACGGACATTTTGTAAGTTATGGGTCACGTTTAGAGTAAAATCATTGAGCAGGTTGTGTTCAGGTGTTCTACATGTGTTCGTCTTCCAACTTTAACCCTTTCAAAGTGTATTTCAAATCCATGAAAGTTAATTATAACATGTTGGTCTCATACAAATGTCTTTCTAGCATTTTTGGCGTTGTACTTTGCCCCGCTTTTTTTTCTTCTTCTTGTCATTATATTCTGGTTCTAAGAAACAAAAATGGCAACTGTCAAAAACCAAGATGGAGATGGACAAAATCCTAAATGTGAGGGCTTTAAAACTTTAGTCCACCAACCAATGGGTGATGTCAAAGCAATCCAACATATGGGCTGAACTCAATTGGTTGAATACTCACCTATTGTTGTGGCTGAAGGAAAATCCAGTATTTGGAGGTTGACTGATGCCAAACGTACAACCCGTTGGATCTCTTCTCACATATCTTCTTTGGAAAAACCACCACCTCCCTCTGTAACCTCATAGCCTCTCCCCTCCTCATCCTCAGTAAACAGACACTGGAGGGTCTCCTCTGAAGCTGAGAGGCTCCTTGACACTTGTGGGAGCAGGTGTTTGACATTGTGACGGCTGCAGACCTAAACCCAAAGTCACCGTCTCCCACAGTAGTGTGAGTGCTATCTAGTTGTCAGTCAGTGCTGTGGTGCGGGCAGGCTGGCAGTCAGAGGTAATTGATGTGAGTGGAGCTGACATCCCGGGCAGCTCCAGGTCTCCGACTGGGACCGAGCAGCCCATCATTGCCAGTTATTAAGCAGCTTTCGCTCTGCTGCACTCACTCAGAGGGGAACAGCCTGTCTCTGGGTGTTTACATATGAATGTGTGCATATGAAGGGATGGGACGAGTGGTTGGCATGTACGGTGTATGTGTGTGTGTGTTCACAGGACAGGAGGAAGCGAGGGCATCAGGCCTGAAGAGTTTCTTTAAGCAGAATAACTGAAACACCTGAGGGCGCTCAGCTGTGCTCAGGTTTAGTGTGATCAATAGTTTCTAATCGTTGTTTTTGTTGTTTTATCTGTGTGATACTTGACATGCACAATCCTAATCCTCCCGTAGTCCACCAACCAATGGGTGATGTCAAAGTGACTCCAATTATTTTGTAAAGTCAATAATTTGCACATATGGGTTAAAATAAATTGGTGGAATATTCACCTAATGTTGTGTGTGTGTGTGTGTGTGTGTGTGTGTGTGTGTGTGTGTGTGTGTGTGTGTGTGTGTGTGTGTGTGTGTGTGTGTGTGTGTGTGTGTGTGTGTGTGTGTGTGTGTGTGTGTGTGTGTGTGTGTGTGTGTGTGTGTGTGTGTGTGTGTGTGTGTGTGTGTGTGTGTGTGTGTGTGTGTGTGTGTGTGTGTGTGTGTGTGTGTGTGTGTGTGTGTGTGTGTGTGTGTGTGTGTGTGTGTGTGTGTGTGTGTGTGTGTGCAGTCAGCTGTGCTCAGGTTTTTGATCAATAGTTTCTAACCGTTGTTTTTTTATCTGTGACACTTGACAGTCACATGTTAAGGTTACACAGGAAGCCTTTCTGCCTGATTGGCTCCCTCTAGATTGTTCTGTCTCTGCTCCTCTGGCTTTGTTCATGTCCAGTTGGCCCACTTGTTAGCTGACTTGATATTGTTGGCGTGCGTTCTGCACTCTGCTCTGTGAACTTACTGATAAAGCTATCTGTGTTCTGCAACGTGCCAGAACATCGGCCCTGTTGCTGCTACTGCACTTTAACTGCTTTGTGTTTATTTGTTTCCCAATAGAGCTGCATTTTGGTTACCACATATCTTAGTATGTTTAAAAAGAAATATGTTGTCAACCTACTTTGTGAAATTAAATTGTCAGTTACGGACGTCAAATTTGGGAAAATGTGATAATGAACCTCCAAGGGCTTTATTCAGTTTTGTCTCAAGCACAAGTTCGATGGACTGTTTTACATCTGGCGAAAAAAGTAATATATTTGAGTGGGTTTATTCGTCACCTCTAAAGACTTATATTTAGAGACATTTTGCTTGTTGCTTTTTGTCTTTTAATAAAACATTAAAGCCACTTCCTGCTCACAGAATCAAGTTTGTATTTCTATGCCCTCAAGCCATACAGATCAGTTTCTTCAATTTGATAAAAGACTTTAATACAAAACGGAATCCTTTTAGCCCATTCTAGTCAAGTACCATGTAACTAGTTCCTCTCCAAAGTGTTTTCATCTCACACTTCAGTGAAAGTGTTGCCCTCCCCTCTCCTTTTGCTTGGAGCTGTGTCTCCTTATTGAAATAGAGTTCAAAGCGTCTCTCCGAAGCAACACGTCTCTGCGTGTTAACACCACAAAGAGCAGGAGTTATCACAGGCGCTGCAAATCATTTGCCTTTGTTTGTTTCAACGCTTTATTATTAAACACGCCATAGCTTCACTTCAAAGCCATCTTATGACCGTTTTAGGCCGCTATAGACTTGAATTCAATCACCTAGACACAGTGTTGTGCTAGTTACTGAAAACCAGTAACTAGTTACCATTACTAGTTACTTCATTTCTAAAGTAACTCAGTTACTTTACTGATTACTTACACCAAAAAGTAATGCGTTACTGTGAAAAGTAACTTTTTAGTTACTTAAAAAAAGGGCTCCCATTAATGCCCTTATAGCCTTCATTTCAGTACTGTTATTGCATTGGAGAATAATACAATCTGTTGATCAACTTAACATGCATTATGCAATCTGGATTGCATCGATATTAGCTGGCTTTCCATTTTTGTATATTCTTTCTCCAGGTAGTTGGAAAAAGTTTTCCGTCTCATATACCGTGTGCCGCCCGGACATGGTATCATGCTAACTAGCTCCCTGAAAGCGGGTGACTCCACTGTAGCAATAGCCTGCATGTGTTCTACAACATACCGTGCAATGGCTTTATCGACTTTTCCCTGGCTAGCAGTCCCTTGGTTAAAATCCAGCTGCTGTTGCTTAGGTGGAGGTGGAGTGGCGTCGGCTGAGTCTGGGTCTGTGCCGGTCTTAGTTACTAGTGTTACCTTTTATTACTAACGGTATCTCGGCACCGAAACCGTAGTTTCGAATACACACCGGTGGTTTCTGACTTGGCTCGTTGTCAGCCGGTAACCAGCTGCCCAGACATTTCGAGGGGAAAAAGGATGAAAACGAGGCTTTCGGGTGCCGTGGGAAGAACCTCCGTTTATTCACGTTCTTCAAGCTATATTGACACTGTATTGCCTACATACAGACTAGATACTATTCATTTTCTGACCACTTTCTCTATACTTTCGTCTCTCTCTCCATAACTCTGCACTTCGCCTTGGCCATCACATTTCACACACACAGAGACTCCAAAACCCACAACCCCTTGCGGCTGCTACTCTTAAAGTGACAGGCCAAGCCTGTAACACTAGCTTCGTCCCAGCATGTTGTTTTTGCAGATGTTTTAAGAGATTTGAATTACTGGTTTGGGCAGTAGATAGGCTCTTTGACCCGATGGCTCTCTTACGCAGCGTCCACACGGCGGCGTGCGTTGAAGCTTGCCGGTGAGCTTGTCTGAAGCTCGACCAACAACCAATCACATGAATCTCCCGCCCCGGACACACAAGCACGCGGTTTGATTGGCTAGAGCTTGTACTGGCATATGATTTGATTGGCTGACGCTTCCGTCGAAGCTTCAAAAGTTGAACATTGCTCAACTTTTGAAGCGAGCAACGCGAAGCGACGCTCCCACAATGCAGTTCGGCAAAGCGTAACGTCACCCCATTCAAAGTGAATGGGCAGAAGCGTTGAAGCTTCAGCGCACGCCGCTGTGTGGACGGGCCGTTAGGGAGCATATTATGCTTCCTGGGGTTTTCCCTTTCCTGTAGTGTGTTATATAGGTTTTAGTGCATGTAAATGGTCTGCAGAGGCTAAAATCCATTCTCTTCCCTGCATGAAACACCTCCATTGGACCCCTTTGTTTACTTCTGTAACATAATGACACCACTATGTAACACTTGCACTTCTATTGGCTTGCGCTCCAACACATTCTATGTGATAGGTTAAGGGGCGGGATATCCCTAAGCAGGTTGACCAAGAGCCGGCCAGCTGACCAATCAGAGCAGACTGGGCTCTGGTTTCAGACAGAGGGTGAAAAGAGGCAGTATGAGAAAAAGAAAGAGCTTTTTGAACATTAAAGCATGGAGACATGTCCCAGTAGAGACACTACATACTGATCAAATGTAGGCCCCTTTAACACATTGAAACCCACAGAGCTGTCCGTGGTGCTGAAGCGTCTCTCTGTCTCTGCCATTGCTCAATAACAAGGACTTCCCTGTGTCTCTCTGCACACCCACGGCAGATCACTAACCTTATGAATACTAACCCAGGCTCTGCCGTACAGTAGGGAAGCCCAGGAATCCTTCATGAATATTGATGCAGGGTCCCTCGTGAGCCTCTGGAAATCTCCACATTTGGTTTGCTGCCCAATATTCAAATCTCCCTCCTGTGTCAGTGGGCTATATGCATAGTGAGGGTTTATTCATGAGGTGTGTAGCAGCAGGTGGGAGAGAGCTACTTAATGCACGCTGACTCTGTGCAGCACATTATTCATATGCAGGTTGGCTCTGGCCTGATTGTGCACTTTGAACTGTCCGAGGAGCTGAAATGAGGCTAAAGCTTGTCTACCAGGGGGACGGTGAGCACCCCCGGATGAATGTCACCATGGTATTTCCCGGTGTAAATCACAGCACCCTCAGTGAATATTAATGCAGGCACCTCCATTATCTTCAGGACATATTCATGGCTTTTCCTGAGGCACCCCAAAGAGTCAGTAAGTAATATGATGTGCTCTAACACCTGTCCATGAGGATCCTGTGTGCATGTTTTTAGTGTTATGGATGAATTCTGTCTTTACTTCTAAATATTTAACCTTATTGCCTGTTGACATTTACGACCAACCCTGCTTCTTATCTCCGGTAAGGAATGTGATAATGTATGGTATGTTGATACTACCAGGTTTTATGGCCTGACCTAGCGGGCACATGGGGGGGGGGGTTTACGACTGTGAGAACCTGGCTTCTAAGCTCCACAGATGTGAGAGACATCTCCTGTGTCTCCAGGTGTTTTCGCCCATCCCCAATATGTGGATTTGACTCTCTGTAAACTAGTTAAAGGGTCTACCAAGATGCGAGGCGGATCAGATTTGACATGGCAACCCACCCGTGCAGTCAGAACCTTTGACTGTGTGACTTGTGATGTGAATTTCTCCGGCCGATGCTTGTATTAAAGATCAGTGTTTGACATCAGAACTCCTGCTCGTCCTGTGTTTCCTTCATGAGTCGGTGACTCCCACTGCATTGCTGCACAGAAGTTTCCTCCACAGTTAGATTAGAGTATCACTGCCTTAATCTACATCAACCATTGAGTTAGTTAACTTCCCTTTGTCATGTGTCTCTGTTCATGACATCTTATCTATTTCAAACCAATATGTGGACTGATGAAATCCTTTAATTTGGAACAATTTAATACTTAGGGGTATATTAGTTAGATTTCCTTGGCTTTAATATTACATGACATTACTTGTTAGACGCTTTTATCCAAAGCGACTTCCATACTCAATACTGTGGACAATCCCCACAGGAGCAATTTGGGGTGAAGTGTCTCAGGGACACAACGACATACTGACTGCAGTGGGGTTTGAACCTGTGACCCCCTGATCCCAACACCAACGCACAACCCACTGCGCCATACGCCTCCCCTTAATATGGGTTGTACATGTTGCTGTGTAATACATGAACTCTCCAATCCTATGAATGTTAGATATATTATTAAGATGTACTTCCCCCTAGTCCATTGCCACAATATTTTTGATTATGTTTTTAACAACATAACTTACAGCATCTTCCAACACACAAAAAGTAAAGAAGACAAACAAAACAATCAAATACAAAATAAAACAGAAGGGTTAAAAACAGGGCATAAAATAAACCATCTTCATCAGAAAAATATGCAGGTTTCCAGACGTGGAAAATGTGTTTATTGGAAGGGTTACTAACATCTGTTGGAACCAATGAATAATACTTTGATTGTCAAGCCTTTTCAAAAACAATGCAACACAGGTTTCGGCGTAGAGCAAGCTGAGGTCTATAAATGATTGCACTTTTGAAGTAATCAAGAATTAACCAAATTGATTGATTGAAATAAGCCACGGGAATATGTCATCAGTTTTACAATTGTAGAAGTGGTGTAGACTAAGGCTGCTCAATTATTACCATTTTGATCCAAATAGCAATATGTACTCGTGCAATATTCACATTTAACGAAGCTAAATTGTTGTTAAAGCTAAATAAGTGCTCAAATAGCATTTATAATGAAGTGTTGTGGAGCTGCTCACATATCTCGGCCTACAAATCATATTGTACTGACTCACATCCTCCATGATCACTTGGTCACTAAGGTTAACATAAAAACTAAACACAGACCACGTGGAGTCCCGAAAGAACAAACATAAGAACACAGCACACACATCTCAAGTAGAAACAAAAGCCAATGTAAAAAGATGGCTCGTTTTTTAAAAGCTTCTACAGAAACTGCAGACTTTACGGAGAGAGTTCCATAGTGTTGGGGAAATCCTGAATGTCCTCTTCCAACATGAGAGTAACATGATAACAAAGGTATCCCAACTGTAGCTGTGAACATGACAGGATGTATGATTACCTAGAAGAGCATCAGGACTGTTTGAGGCAGATGATAGCTATGTGATTAACATGATGATTCAGCCTCTATGGAGAGAGACATCAAGCATGCTCATTCCTGACGTGGAGCTAATCTGAAGTAAACATTGAATACTGCTTTCTATTCCTCCATCTTGTGACTGTGTAACTCCCTCTCTTGGATATCAGCATGTGAAGGACACTGCTCAGGAACTAGTCTCTGTATGTGATGACTCCTTCCATTCTGGAGAGGATCACAGATACATGGATCCTGAGGTTGAAGCTCAAGCCGGTGACGAGGGATTATTAACATTTTTAAGTATTCAGAAAAAGTCAGAATTTTGAGAAAAAGTAAACATTTTGAGAAAAAGTAAAACATTTGAGAAAAAGTCAGATTTCTTTTTAGAAAAAGTCAGATTTTTGAGATTTTTGTGAAAAAGTCAGATTTTTTTAGATATTTGAGAAAAATTGTCAGAATTTTGAGAAAAATTGTCAGAATTTTGAGATTTTGAGTAAAAAGTCAGAATTTTGAGAAAAAATACAGGATTTTGAGATTTTGAGAAAAAAGTCAGAATTTTGAGATTTTGAGAAAAAATACAGAATTTTTAGATTTTGACAACACTTCAAAACTCAGTATTTTGTTCATGACAGCAGGATGTATGATTACCTAGAAGAACTGGTTTTCCTCCATCTTGTGACTGTGTAACTCCCTCTCTTGGATATCAGCATGTGAAGGACACTGCTCAGGAACTAGTTGATGCTCTGTATGTGATGACTCCTTCCATTCTGGAGAGGATCACAGACACATGGATCCTGAGACTGAAGCTCAAGCCGGTGACCAGTGATTTCTAACATGGAGCCACCACTTGAAAGGCACGGTCACGTGGGACAGCCAGCCTATATACACCAGGGGTGTCCAAACTACGGCCCGGGGGCTAAATGCGGCCATTTTGAAACGGCCCTCAGCTAATTAAAAAAGTATAATAAAATATGGCCCACAAATAAAACTTGTGCTTGTCTTACATTGTACTTCTGAAATATATATGTGAAGAAAAAGCCCAATAACTTAATTACAAAATAGTGAGCGGCCCGGCCCTTCGTATATTTCTCTGTATGTGGCCCTCAGTGAAAAGAGTCTGGACCCCCCTGATATACACAAACATACACATCTACAGAAGCAGTGCATGTGGTGCTGACAGCTCTGGTCTGGTGGAGTGTGAAGAGCCCCCTCTCTCTGCTGTGGTCAGGGTCCTGGCTGCTGATCCCAGATCTGCTCCAGAGCCTGTCAGTCAGCCCGGCTGTCCTCCATGCTTCAGAGAGGCAGGACAGCCGAGCAGATTTCTCTGTGTTCCTGCACAGCGCCTGCCAACACACATCAGCGCAGCCGCACCTGAAGGCAGTCCACTCCCGTTTCATTACTGCCAGCAGAACAGCTTTTTTCTCGGGGAGGGCAGGATGTGTTTTGTGTGTGTTCGGAGAACAGGCTGTTATCAGAGGAGACAAATTCAGATAGATGATCTGTGGTTTTGCAAAAACATTTTATAAGCCAGAAATATGTCGCCTGCGGTGGCTTAGATTCTGGTAATATGCAGAGGTGTATTCATGCTATCAATCAGATATGAAGTTGTATAAGCCTATATATTAAACAATAAATCATATGTACAGATTCAAAGGAAAACGATACACATAGAAAGCTGTTTTTAATTACACTTAGAGATGAGGAATATTATTCGACAGATGATCTTCTTTTGAATACACCATAATGTTGTATAAGATAAGGATTCAGCACAGAATGGAGATTGTTTCTTTGTAAGTTTTGATTTATTCTGCTTAATTATGTAGCTTCTCCACAGGAGGTACGGAGAAAGACCTTCCTGTTTATTTCTGACGGTCAATCCCTTTTGTCACGTGACTCTCTTGTCTCTCCATCTCTGCCACGTTCTCCTTCACCGCTGCAACACTCTAAGGAAATCCACTTTTCTGTCAGAGTTTCAATAAAAATAAAAACGACGCGGCGACCCAACAAAAGACAAGACTCCTTGTAATGGTACCTTTTTTTTCCCGCCCCCTCGCTCTCATTCTTACTCTATCGCTTTTCTCCTCACTGTCCTTTCGATCCATAATTGGAAATTTCCTCTGCTTAGCCCTGTCGGAGTGAGGGACAATGCGGCATCCATGTTCTGTGGAGCATGGTGGGGAGAAATAGAGCATTGTCTCATGTAGGCGAGGCTAGCATGGTCTGGGGACTTATCTAAATTGAATATCTGTCCTGTTTTTTAGGCTTATAATGAGAGTGACACAGGGAGCACGGGGGTCTCTCGCACCGCTGACAGCCCTCCTCCCTTTGAAAAGTTGACTGATAACATGGAATAGGATACATGAAAGCACACGCTCTGTGGGAGCAGCACCACCCAACCGTGTATTATTACAGAAAGCAATGTTCACACCCAATTACAAGAGAAGAAGGACACTCAATTCTGAGTTGTGGTGTGATGTTGGGCCTCCAGGAAGCACATATTGTTTTTCTGACCCAGTTGAGATTCAACCACGCCCATCTGCGTATGATGAAAACATGGATGCAGCGTCATAGAGCCACCCTTGGTGTTTTCACCACGTGGAATATGAATTTGACAGCTGCTTTTTAAAGATATGTTTGGCTGGAGGATGCAGTGCCTGTGTTTGAGGAGCAGAGCTGAAAGGGGGACATTGAGGAGAGGACATGAGCAGTCGTTAAACGATAGCTTGGCAATGGACACTGCATATGGGCCAAGAATTGTGCTTTTTTAATATGTAAGACGATCACAGCAGATCTGAGTTATATTCATTCACCCTAGATTTAAGAACAATAAACTTATCACATTTTCTACACAAGTACAGTTTTTGTAAGTAAAGTATACATGTATACTATGTTACTTTCCAACGTTGTCAGAAGATATAAAATGTACCTCTTGCCCCAGAACGCCGTCACGTTTTTGCAGCGTGGCTTTCACCTGCGCTGACTGATTTAACCACGGCCATTTCTGCATGAGGAAAACATGGATGCAGCGTCAGGCATAAACTAGCAAACAATATGTTTCGATGAACTGTAATAATCTGTACTTGAACTGTTCTGTACTAGTTTGACATTAGGATTGCTTGTCATTGTATTTTCATGTTTTTTTTAAAGAAAAATGAACTTGTCCACATTGCTTGCCGAAAGGGCAGATCTGCTGGCACTAACAATGTCTCCTGCTGTGGAGAACACCCTCTCTCTTGTGTCGGTCGCGAACGAGCCGGCTCAAAGAGCCGGCTCTTTTAAGTGAACGACGGGAACCGGCTCTCGCCCGCGAACGAGCCGTTGTTGTTTTTTTGCGGAGGGATCTAGATCTGCTTGAAGGCACATAAATGCAATGTGCAATATGCACATTATCCCGCTTATTACATGGCCACATTCTCAACAAAGTAACGACATGACTCCCAATATTAATTGAAATGCTTTTATGGATTTAGAAAAAGATTTTATTGACTTAAAAAATAGTTGAATGTATTGATTTAAATTGACATGCATCCGCTAAGAAAAGTAGTCCGTTGTTACTGTTTGAACTAACGTAACAGGAACTGCTTCGATAGTGTTTTTGAGGAGCTTTTTGATTACAGATTTGAAAACATCGTTGCTTGCTTTAAAAGTAGCACAATTCATGATGTCAAACCTTGGAAAGTATCTAGATATCCCTGCCCTAATGCCAAAGTAACTGGCAACTGAATATGTGTCGCCGTTTGATGTCTATGTCTGGACCGCTGCGTAAAAAGGAGGGTTTCTGCCCCATTACTTCTCTTCTTACTTCAATAAGAATAAAACACGGAGGAGGGAGATCTCTTTTTCTCCCCCTCTTCTGACAGCCCAGCAGCTGATCTCAGAGCTCCCCTCTCCTGCAGGGGGGCGTGGTCAGCTGCAGGGGGGCGTGGTCAGTTGCAGCTCACAGAATCAGCCCCTGCAAAAACAGCGCTGGAAAGAGCAAATAGAGCGAAATGAGGCATGGCTAAAATGCAGGATCTTTTTGGTATTTTGAAAAAAAAACTATATTTATATACTTTATATAGGTCGATACAGTAGCCCCTTTTTTAAATAGTTGTTATAGGTGTTGCTATCTGTTTTGTGTAGCGTGGTTCTACAAGCAAGTCAGTGCATTCATTGGGTGGTATCAGAGAGTTACACGGGTCTGTAAATGCAATGAAAACAATTGGCCACAGCAAATCATTTATATTAAACATGTAATTTTTACTTTTGAATACTTCAGTACAAAGGATGTATTGAATAAGTTAAGCGATATATGTGTACACATATAATTAGTCAAAACAGGGCTACATTTGATTTAATTAAAAGGTATAATATGTGGTAAACTGAAGAGCCGTTTGGGAGCCGAAAGAGCCAGCTCTTCTTGGTGAGCCGAGCCAAATGATCCGGCTCACCAAGAAGAGCCGGAATTCCCATCACTACTCGCTAAGGACAGAGGTAGCAGATACAGCCAGGTAGCGCTTTGCTAACATGGCACTGAACTTGTTGCGAGTGGTGGAGGCTTAAATGCTAGCGGGAGTTGGGTTTGCACTTCAGTCTTTTTTCTTTTAGTACCGGTGATATTCATGTTCGGGTGATGCCTTTTCAAATGAGTGTGCAAGTTTGATGTATTGCCAGCCGCGTAACCAATTTTAGTTGAACAATGCCGACAAACAGCTTTGGTTCGGTCCACCTGTCTTTGTCCGTCATCCTTGTACGTAACTGCGAAACCAAAATGTTCCCAAACCGGAGACTTCAATGATGCTGGAGGATTTTCGAGCTCAACTTTATCTGCGTTCGCCATTTTGACAGTTCCTCAAATTACTGACTACATTTGGACGCATCCCTCTGACCAGCTCTCATAGTATGCCTCTCGTCCAATGAAATGACTTGCTCACTCTATGACGCGTTGAACCCAATGTGAGCAAATTACTCTGAATGTTGCGACGCAGCACCTGAGATTACTTCCAAGAAGTTGTTCACGTTCTCAATTTTTTACGTTTAACGTTATATTCGTTCGGTACACTTCGGTACACACGTGTACCGACCCGAAGGGCCCGTACGAATACGTATACCGACCCCTAATATGTACTATATTACTTTCCAACATTTTCAGAGTAGCCTATATCAAATATTCCTCTTGCCCAACAACGCTGTAACGTTTTTGCGGCTCACATGGCTCACTCTTATAAACACGCCAGAGTAGACGTGATATTACTTGAGCGTTGTTAATTGCGACGTTCTCTTTATACGTCCAGGACGAAGTTATTTCTCATTCTAAGTCTCTGAGTCCTATTACACTTGGTATATGTTGCAAGAGCATCGAGCTACGTCGATGCAGAAGTAGGCGTGGTTAAATCGCAACAAGTGTGGAAAAACCGATGGACCCTTCCAGGTATACACAGGCACCTTTAACATATGTCATCCATCTTGTGTTGGTGACCTTTTGTTTAAATGCTGACATTCTGTTGGACAATCCTGACATTGCATTAATGTGAGACCTGCACACGTCTACCTTTTCTTTGCTGCAATTCAGAAATGCACCGAAAAATAGAATAGCAGTTTTTCTTCAATTGTTATTTAATGTCTTCCCACATAATGGCTTGTTGTGCTGCTTTCTACTGGCCATGCTTTGTCCTCCTATAGTTCCCATACCTCACCAAAGGCACAATGACACTGCAGCACTAATAGCTCTTTCTCTTCTTCCTGTTTTGGCTGGCTGCTTTATCCTGCAGCCGGAAAGATAGCACAGCTCAGATCATTATGAAATTGGCTCGTTCCATTAACCTTGGCTTCCGATAATGTCGTCTTTTAGAGGAAATTAAAGTTGCTAGTGAAAGCAATTGAGATATGTGAAGAATGGGCCTAAAAGGTAGAGCTGTTACTGTATCAGCCATTTTTCCCCCCCTCGTCACGCTGACAAAAAACACCGTGGTCATTTGTTTTCTTTGTCCATATCAAGGCAGGATAAATAAAGTTTCTCATGAAATCAATCTGAAAGTATGCCTCGTGGGCAAGCTTACTGCGGGGGAAAGGGCGGGGGAGGGGCGGCGTTTAAACTGCAATGAAATATCGATGTAAAGAAAACATGTCAGTCCAGAACAAGAGGCTGGTATAATGAGCAGGAGACGGTCTTAAGGAGAATACTAAGCAATGGTGATGACAGACAGGCTGACAGGCTGGCACAGACCCTGCCACTCAGGAGAGGCCAGGGTACTTTCTATCACTGTCAAAGCCCCCCCCCCCCAACGCTTCCTCTCTCCCCCCTTCACATCTCTCTCCCACACAAACATCCTCCCTTGTTGTTTTGTTTCAAGAACTTGAAGGATTCCCTTTATAGGACAATGTAAACAGAGCCAGGGTTTGATATCTGATGCGGTTTGAGAGGCAGCGCGCTGTTCCCGTCTGATTTTATTATTATTATGTTTGTTTTTACACATCTTTTAATTCAGATTATTTATTTTTAATAACCTCTTCTTTCAATATTTGTATTCTAGTTAATATTTATCTTATCCTTTACTGCATATTTTTGCTTTAACCTCTTACGTTTATTTAAATCTTTATATCTATATTTCACATTTTAGTCAAACTTTTTTTGTTTATTTAAATATTATTATTTATTTGATCCTTTAATTGCACATTTCCCCTAACTTCTTATCTTCATAAAAATACTATTTAATTACAATAAAATGTTATCATTTACTGCACATTTGTATTTCTTACGTTTATGTGGATATATGTATTCCATTCTATTATTTGTTATCCTTTTATTGCATATTTTAACTATAAGTTCTTATTTTTATCTAAATATTTATACTATTTTTTATTTAATTGAACTTTATTCATTTTGTATTCTATTAAAATTTGGAGCGACCTTCACAAAACCCAAATTCCCCACTGGGAAGAAAAAGAAATTCTGAATTAGATTTCTCATCAGGTAAAAACGACTGGTTCTGCACGGATTCAACAAGCATGCTTTCTTCTGTGTTGCATCAAATATTTAGAGGATTGTTTTCATTTATTTCCCTCCAAACCGCCATTCTGTTCGTCTTCCTCCTCGACATAATGAGAACTAGTGGAAGATAAATGCACAAAGTGCGTTCACATGACTTCCTGCTAATGAGGTTGCTAATTAACACTAGCAGACGTAGAGAGGTGAGAAGCTCTGGATAGGAATAGATGTGAGAGGTCTTGCGAGTTTCTCTTTCTTGCAAGCTTTCCGTGGATGTTATCTGTTTTAATTTGTCCAGATGGTGGAAGCTGAGATTAATGGTTTGATTATTACTGACTACTTCTACAGACAAGATACAAGAAAACTAAGTTAGTAGACGTGGGGGGGCAGAAGCATGAAAGAAATAGCCCTCCTGTACTTTATCTAAATACATCGCCCTTGGTCAAAGACCTCAATTATCAAGGCGTCATAACAACAAACCTCGTGATAAACAAGCTCCAAAACAAAAACAATGAAATCATTTGAGGTCCAAGGGAGGAATCTGACAGTGACCCACAGGGGGCTGAGATAACAACACAGAACCAACACAATCAAAGGAAGAACATGGGAACGTCATTCAAGTATGTTGTAAACACATCCAATATAACATCATGTTTTACAGAGAAACCAACAAAACGAGGAACACATATTATTCTTAACTAAGACAAAAAAAAATTGTATAATCTGCCAGACAAAAATCCTAAACTGTTTTTAATTGATGATCTAGAGCAGTGGTTCCCAACCTTTTTTCCCAAGAGCCAAGACAGGAGTCATTTGGGGGAAATGACTCCTGTTGGAAGTTGCGCCCCCCCCCCCCCCCCCACCCCCACACACACACACAAGTGGGGGGGGACGGACCGCAGCAGCAGCAGCGGTAATTCAAGTTTAAAAGTCTCAAAATGCTACAACTGTCACAAACTGGATGAATGTGAAGTATTTTGTGAAAGGAGGATGAAAGCGTAATTCAGGAGCACTATTGAAGTGACTTTGATGGTTATTGGACTCAGGATTCATTCATTTGGATTCCCGCTGTATGAAAAAATGAAAGGACGGCGCAAGTGGAAACAATTCACAAAGGGATTAAACTGTTTAAAACACACGCTCAAAGTAAGCCGGATTTTGCCGATGTTTTTATGTGGATTCAAAAGTCGTAAATAATCTACAAAATGGAGGAGACCGATCTGATCGGAGCAACTGACAAATAATCCAACTGAAACCGGCATGGACAATGACTGTGTTTTAAAAATGCGCTTATCCAGAAAAGCCTGGTTTGGACACTTTACGGGCAGAAGAAACATTTCTATTAAAGAAAGAATTATACATTTCTGTCTTTTTATGCCTTTAATACTAACTTGAATTGTTATTCAAATTAATTAATCAATTATTTTTTATATTTTATTGTAATGTAGAGACAAGGCTTTTAGTGACAATCATGTATTGCGTTGCAATTATCTGTAAAAAAAAAAAAATGATTAAAAAGAAAAGAAAATTATAAATATGATATTTGGCCTCAAATTATCTGAGGCCTGGCGCCCCCCCTGCGATCTTTGGCGCCCTCCCTAGGGGGACGTGCCCCCCAGGTTGGGAACCACTGATCTAGAGCAGCAGTTCCCAACATGTGGGCCGTGGCCCCCTAGTGGTACGTAAAGGCATTGCAAGTGGGCCGCCAAATATATATATGTTTTAATTTTGTACAGGCTAAAAGACACAAACATGGACATAACAATAACATTGGAGATGACATTCCCATCTCAGGCCAAAACAAAATGAAATTGTATTTTTTTAAATCTACTCTTCAAACACCTTACATTAAGATTACTCCTTGATTGACTTTTAAAAATATGTATTTTAACCAGAAGAATATTTTTATTTATTAACTGTGTGCGGTCTTCATCTAAAAGCCCAAATAAAATATTAAAGGATTTAAATGTAAATTCAATATTTGCCGCCAAATAATTTGAAAAACATTATGATTTGTGTGGAAACACCATTTGAACCTCTTTTCCTTTCTCTTTCTTGATCCTCCTTAGCAACGGGCATTACAGTCCTTAGCAACGGTCTGTTCTACCAGATTAACAACGTGTCACATGTTCTGAATTGACCAATCAGAACTCTATTTAGCCTCCGTATTGATTATAGTTGAATGTGGGCCGCGAAAATGTTTTAGACCCTTAAGTGGGCCCTGAGTTGAAAAAGGTTAGGAAGCACTGATCTAGAGATTGAGGTTTAGTCCATTCCATATTGTAACACTGAGTGCACTTTAATGAATGCTCTGTAGGACGTTCTACACAAAGTGTTGTGTGTTTGCCTTGTTGGTTACTCATTAGGAAACCTTTTGGGGAATTAGGAAGCATCTAACCACCACCTCTGTTTTTGGTTTAACAATGTAGACACATTTTAGTAGATTGAGTTTTTCAAATAAGTTCCAGTCGTGAAAGAAGTACCCAGATGTTTTAAAATCTTAATTCAGTAAAAGTACAGTATTGGTATTGGTAAAGTATCAGCATCAAACTATACTTAAAATACCAAAAGTAAAAGTACCTATTATGAGTTCATCAGAGCTGGTAAAGGTGGAGCGAATATATATATATGTATATGCTGTTGCTGCTCTCAACCTATCATCATATATCAATGTTTATTAAATAATTTATTAATTATTGATTTATCTTCAATATAATCTAAATATCATTGAGTAACTAAAGGTGTCAGAGAGATGCAGTGGAGTAAAAAGTACAATTGTTATACTTTGTACTTAAATTGAGTAGTTTAGTAAATGGAAGTTAACCCTAACCCTAACCCTGCCCCTAGCAACATGTTGCCCCTAGCAACATGTTGGCCCTACGCAACATTTTGCGAGAGATGAACCCGATTGGCAAGAGTACAGAAGGTATAAAAACGGAGCATTACAATTTGCGTGCGACTAGAATAAATAATTTCATTCTAGTTCATATTGATCTTATCCTTACTGCATAGTTGTACTTTTAATGCCATTGAACACAACTTGTGATCAGAACAACAGCATAGGTAAGAATTTCTCCCGTGTTCGCGCCGTAATGCTACGTGGTGTGATGTCTGGTTTTGCTTCCCATGTCGCGAGTTCTGATCACTCAGTGATGATACTTATATGTCTGGAATCTGTGGAATCTCAGCTTGCTAATCGATATCTTATTTGTGCAGATACGATAAGTAATAAGGGTATTTTACCTTGAGTTCTGTGCTAATTGCGTTAGCATTTTTTCGCTCAGGGCTAATTCAGAGCCTTTGTTATTACCCTTTTGTTTCGTTTTGCTAAACATGGTTAATATTGTCTGAAAGCTGAGTTTCTTCCCGTTAAGTGAGTATGATACATTCATAGTTTATTAAATGTTAAGAAGCCCTCAGATGCTGTTTCTTGCAAGATGTTGCGTTTTTTAGTCCAACTTTTAATGTTTATTTAAATAGTAATATTATATTTATTGTATCCTTTAATTGCACATGTTTCCTCTCACTGCTTATGTCTATGAAAATATTATTTAATTACATTTTTATTGCATTTAATTGTATCTTAATTGCACCATAAAGTGCAGCTCTTCCCGCTGAAGGTCGTCTCTGTGCAGCAGAGAGCAGAGCCTCTGAACATGCAGCTATATTTAGGATTCTCTGGTTCCGGTGACCATGGCTCTCAGATCCTCTTCAGCCCTTCAGAGCGTCACTTTGTTCAGCCTCCGGAGGTACAAGAGCTCCCTGCTGCCCTTCAGGGAGGCATTACACTGATGGATGCTGCATTTCAATGAGGAGTATCCCACAGTTACTGGAGGATACACAGATCTTACAGTCCTGGCTTATTTGGTATTTTTTAACTTAGTTTATATATCAGTTGTATCAACGTATTGAAAGAAACGATGAAAGAAGATAGTACAAAAAGAGATACATAAAAAAGTTGAACAATATCCAAATAATAATGGACATATGGAATGATAAATACAAAAATCAAAAGAAAACTAATGTGGGAGGGGCGTCCATATGTGTGTATTGTGTTGCTTTTTTGTCATTAATTCGTCATGTATGTATTTATTTAAACAAGGACCATGCATACAAATACATTAATCTCAGAAAGGAGATGCCAGATTTGAGCTAATAGCTAATTTCCATCTGCAGTCCTCAGGCAGGTACGTAACAATCAACAAACACTAAAAACATTGCATAATCTCTATCACACAGACAATTATAAAACATGATTAAAGTACAGGTCAATAAAATAATACATAGTACACTTAAAGGTCCCGTGTCATGGCCATCTCTACTGATCATAATTCCATTGTTGACGTCTACTAGAATAGATTGATATTGTGCAATTTTCCAAACTCACATTGGTTTCTCAAACAGCATTTCTGTATAGTATGTGTATTCACTCTCTGTCCTAAACGGCTTGTTGGAGCTCCTGCCCCCCCCCCCTCCCTGTGAGCCCAGTGTGCTCTGATTGGTCGGGACGTTGCGAGGCTCGCCGCTGATGCGAGAAGCGGACAGGTTTCCGGGTCGGCGATACATCGAGAACAAGCGAAACTCATCCTGAGCACACACACACACTCACAGCCGAAGTAAAAACAATAAGTGTGGCTTGATATTGAGTAAGAAAAAGGTTTATAACGCTGTGAGAACGGGTCTGCGGAGAGCATTTCTCCGCCATCCCAACTCGTCTATTACCAGCGTTCAGGGAGCTCTATGCAAGTCAATGGGACTCCCTGTTAGTTAGCCAAGGGATCCTGGTGTGTGAGGGGCTCCGCGGATTGGTCCATTTGGGCCAATCCGGTCATTTGTTGTTGATCTGGGTGTTCACACGTCACAGAACCCAGGAAGTAAACAATGGAGAAAGAGAAATGTCCAGCGAGGCGTTCTGGGGCAGCACAGACAGGTCTTCTCTGTGTTAGAGTTTTACTCCCTACAGGGTGTACTTTGAGGGTTTGAGACTCTGCAGACCGTTTACATGCAGAACAACCTTCATAACAACAAGGGGACGGGTGATAACCAGAAAAGCATGACATGGGACCTTTAACATATAATATTACTATACAATTCAAATTGAAATACTCAGTGTAATTAATGTCGGCATGACTGGTTGCTTAATATCATTGTTGTCACAGTGAGAGAAAGAGTGAAAGTGAAAGTCAGTGCAGTTTGATGGCCGTTTATATTATTATTATATTTGTATATTATATGTTTTCAGATTGCTCCAGAGCCCCGTTGAATAACCTCCTGTTTCACCTTTTAGTTGGTCATGTATTCCCGCCCATTCGACTTGACTTGCGTGGATGTTTGTCTGCATGCATGTGTGGTCCGAGGTCTTTTTGACATTAGCTGATAAAGTCTTGTTGATGAATATTTGTGTTTATAAATGCTCCTGCAGCTTGTGTCCTTCCTCCTGAGTTGTGGCGTGGCCTTGCTGCTCAGTGAAGGTCGTCAGAGGGATTGGAAAGTGCACTTTGCAGAGTCAAACAGATGCAGGGTGCAGATAGCACATTGTTTATCTAATCTTGTATCAGCGCTGTAACGAAGTACAAACAAAGTCCTCTCACAATCAGATGAGAGCTCAGGAGCTTTTTACTCTGTCAAGGACTTGATGTATCTGCCCTGCAAGCTGCTACTGGAGCTCGGTCTGTAAAGTAACTTTGGACACACAACTTAGGACATGTATTCTCCTTTAGATATAGAGACTCCTCTCTCCTCTCCTCTCCTTTCCTCTCCTCTCCCCACCTTCACTTTGCTGTCCTTTCCTCTTCTCCTCTCTGCTTGTTTCCTTTCCCTTCCTCTTTTCTTGTTTCCTCTTGTCTCCTCCCGTCTTGTATCCTCTCCTTTCTATTCCTCTCCTCTCCTTGGTTCCTCTCCTCTTGTTTCCTCTCCTTTTCTCTACTCTCCTCTCCATTCCTCTCCCCTCATCTTCTCACCTCTCCTTATGTCTCTATTTGTCTCTGTTTCCTCTCCTCTTGTCTCCTTTCATCTCGTCTTGTCTTATCTTCTTTCCACTGGTCTCTTCTACTCTTGTCTTCACTTGTCTCCTCTCCTAGTGTTTTCTCTCCTCTCCTCTCCTCTCTCCTCTCCCCTCCTCTCCCCCCCCCCCTCTCTTGGCGAGGCCCCTGAGTGATTATGGTCTGTAGGTCTGAGTCGGGGCCCAGTCTGAATAATGATGGCAGCACATTGACTGAGGTCTTAAATTAAGGGTACTTATCTTAATTGAACATCTGAAATAATGTTTTATTTACAACAAAGGGAAGGTGCAGGAGAGATGGAGCGGTCTCTCTCTCTCTCCCTCTCCCCCTCTCTCTCTCTCTCTGTCTCTCTCTCTCTCTCTCTCTCTCTCTCTCTCTGCTTCAGCTCCAGTTGCTGCAGGATACATTTCAGATGTAAGGGTCCTTATATCATCATGACTGGGGGTCAAGGGTCATGTCTTCTCATTACCCCTCATAGGTTGGGCAAAATCTAGGATTACTGTCATGTGGTGTTTCTTTTGGTATGAATTTAAGTGTGTTTTTTTTGTATTATTCATTTCTACTTTATATTCAGAGCCACAACTCACTTCACCATCAGCAGCCAAAGCCTTTTGAACTGTGCAATTTATCATTAATATCTTATTAACACATATAGAGCACTATACAGTATATACTGTAATATACACATGATATATTGCAGTACAATGTGCACTTTTCTACTTTAAAACTTATCCCATAATATCTTTGGTGTGTGTGTGTGTGTGTGTGTGTGTGTGTGTGTGTGTGTGTGTGTGTGTGTGTGTGTGTGTGTGTGTGTGTGTGTGTGTGTGTGTGTGTGTGTGTGTGTGTGTGTGTGTGTGTGTGTGTGTGTGTGTGTGTGTGTGTGTGTGTGTGTGTGTGTGTGTGTGTGCACTGAAGACAGTCAGTGGCGTTCAGAAACTTGACACAAAGATGGTGTTTTTCCCACAGCTTTAATCAGCCGTATTGTTTCAGCGATTGCCGTGATTGGCTCCCCATCAGAGCGATTATGCAGATTCCAGCCAACCGAATGTCACGTCTGGCCTCCAGGCACACCCCCCCTGCTCTATCAGAGGAAACGTGCACGCTGTGATTGAGATAGCTGATATTTGACTGAGCACCGGCATACCTTCTTCTGATCACGGCTGTGATTACATGAAATGACTAGTTCTGAGGGAGAAGGGCTGGAGATAGCGTTTAGCCAGCAGGAGAGAGAGGCAGGCAGGCTGGGAGAATTGATTGAGATTTTCAGCAATTACGTTTCATTCTTCGTGCAGAACATATTGGATTTTGCTATAGAGTCTTTTCTATGTGAAGATGGTGCATTTGGACAAGATTATTGATAACTTATGTAAAAGATATTTGATGGTGACATAAATGGCGTGTGTGAAATGATACGGGAGACTCTTTAAACTCCGAATATATGGGATTGCAAGAAATACTGATGCACAAAGTAATATGAAAGGGGCCTATTCTGCTGATGTTCAAGTGTATATCAGTATGTAGTGTCTCTACTTTAAAGAGTCCTCTCCTGCTGATGTTCAGGTGTATATCAGTATGTAGTGTCTCTACTTTAAAGAGTCCTCTCCTGCTGATGTTCAGGTGTATATCAGTATGTAGTGTCTCTACTTTAAAGAGTCCTCTCCTGCTGATGTTCAGGTGTATATCAGTATGTAGTGTCTCTCCTTTAAAGAGTCCCCTCCTGCTGATGTTCAGGTGTATATCAGTATGTAGTGTCTCTACTTTAAAGAGTCCTCTCCTGCTGATGTTCAGGTGTATATCAGTATGTAGTGTCTCTACTTTAAAGAGTCCTCTCCTGCTGATGTTCAGGTGTATATCAGTATGTAGTGTCTCTACTTTAAAGAGTCCTCTCCTGCTGATGTTCAGGTGTATATCAGTATGTAGTGTCTCTACTTTAAAGAGTCCTCTCCTGCTGATGTTCAGGTGTATATCAGTATGTAGTGTCTCTACATGTCTCCATGCTCTAATGTTCAAAAAGCTCTTTATCTTTCTCATACTGCCTGTGCTGCAGCACTTCTTTTCACCCTCTGTCTGAAAGCAGAGCTCAGTCTGCTCTGATTGGTTAGCTGGCCGGCTCTGTTGTGATTGGTCAACCGCTTAGAGATGTCCCGCCCCTTAGCATACCACATAAAAAGCCTTTGCAGAGCATTTACATGCACAAAATCGTATATAACACACTACAGGAAAGGGGACACGCAAAAAAGCACAATATGACCCTAAGAAGTACTGCAGTGCATGTGGTGTGGAAGGTGGAGGGGGTTTGTCTTTCACAAGGACAAATGCACCACCTGAAAGTGCAACACAGCATATTTTCTCTAGATTCTGGAAGAACGGTAACCTTTAAAAGCTTGTGGGTATGTGCAAAAATATGTGTTCTGTGTGCATGCAAGGTGCGATGGTGAATTAATTTATGTATATGCTCACAGCGTATTCATTATAAATACCAATTTTGCGGGTGTAATTTGTGCATATTTACGTCTTTGACTGTGTGTGTGTGTGTGTGTGTGTGTGTGTGTGTGTGTGTGTGTGTGTGTGTGTGTGTGTGTGTGTGTGTGTGTGTGTGTGTGTGTGTGTGTGTGTGTGTGTGTGTGTGTGTGTGTGTGTGTGTGTGTGTGTGTGTGTGTGTGTGTGTGTGTGTGTGTGTGTGTGTGTGTGTGTGTGTGTGTGTGTGTGTGTGTGTGTGTGTGTGTGTGTGTGTGTGTGTGCGTGTGATGCATGGCTCCTCTCCAGTCATGTGTGCCATCTGCTACCTCTGCAGGTGACGCCACCCAGGGCTGATGTTGTTGATGCATCATCACACCCTGCTCCATCACCTGTCCCACGCTATTACCGCACAACACACTGACTAATGAACCTATTGGAAACACCTTCTCTTGTGAGTCCGTGTGTGTGTGTGTGTGTGTGTGTGTGTGTGTGTGTGTGTGTGTGTGTGTGTGTGTGTGTGTGTGTGTGTGTGTGTGTGTGTGTGTGTGTGTGTGTGTGTGTGTGTGTGTGTGTGTGTGTGTGTGTGTGTGTGTGTGTGTGTGTGTGTGTGTGTGTGTGTGTGTGTGTGTGTGTGTGTGTGTGTGTGTGTGTGTGTGTGTGTGTGTGTGTGTGTGTGTGTGTGTGTGTGTGTGTGTGTGTGTGTGTGTGTGTGTGTAAATGTCCAATCCAAGTAGTAGGCAGTTTGTTTGACGGGCTCATTCATCACTGCCTTGTCATCATTTATTGTTCATACCAACCACAGGTCACGACCTCTAAACGTAATAAGCGTTTCTTTATTGCCGTGCTTCTTCCCTAAATTGTCTGTCTTTGTCTTCATCAAACAGAACAATTAGAAGTGCTTGGAGAAAATGTTCTCTTTTATCTCCAGAACTATGTGAAGGCTAATCCTCCACAGGGAGCCATCATATATAATTGATGGCTTCGCTGTCGCTACCGTTTAGCCTTGAGAGCCCAAGTTCCACATCTGACTTGAAGATCAATGGTGGACTCCGTCTGTGTACCGTCAGTCACAACGGTGGCCTTCCTGCCCCGGCTGAGCCCTGTGGGGCGATACCTGCTCCTCTGACCACTTGGCCATAAGGAGTGGAGAGTGGAGTGAAACCACCAGGGACCCATGGGAGCTCCTCCTACTCCCAAACGATGGCCTTAATGCCCTGTGTCCACATAGTGTCTTGCAGAACATTGAAGAGAGCTTCTAACCAGTGTTTCATCGATATAATTGTTCCCAGAATTGTTTTTTATTTCTCAATGTATGTCAATGATATCTCAACAACTGAATTTATTAGACCAGGGGTGTCAAACTCAAGTCAATCTGACCTGCGACCTACTGTAATTTGTTGTGGCCCGTAAGAGCTTGCAAATAATATAATATGCAATACAATTGGTGTAATTGTTGAATATTTGCTTTCAATTATTTGCCCTTGACTTCTGCTTTCAGACGTAGTTATTTAGGAAGTTATTACCAGAACTGATAATAATACAATGCAGAGCCAATAATGTCATATAATACATTATTTAATATATATTATATATTTATTAGGGCTGTCAGTCGATTACAATATTTAATCGCACATTTTTTATCTGTTCTAAATGTACCTTAGAGGAATATTGTTCAAGTGTTTAATACTCTTATGAGTATATATGAGTGGACAAATATGCTTTATGCAAATGTTTGTTTATTATCATTTGAACAATGACAAATATTCTCCTGAATATTTTCAACACAACAACCTGGAACCTCTCTCTCTCTCTTCACTCTCTCCCAACCCTGTGTACTTCTTTGCAGCCAGTTGCTCAAACAGACAAGCCTGTTTACAGCTGCTCCTCTGTCTTCATCTTCAGTCAAAGCATGAGACTGAAGTTCCCACTGTGGGTCAAAATAATGCGCTGTGATGTGCAGTCGACACGTTGGATGCGATCCGAATGACCTAACGCAGCCCCTCGTCCTCCACAATGTTAAGCTGTAGCCCCCCATTTAGCTATCGCTGTTGTTGTCCAGGCGTCTCCCCGGCAAACTTTCAAGCGTGGTCTGCCGCAAGCGAGCAGCAGGAGCGGGGCTGTCAGCAGGGCCGGACTGGCCGTCTGTAGAATCTGGAGTACCGTTGACGGCCGGCTCGGTTTGCTGACGGCTGGCACCGTCCTAAGTTACGCCGACAGAGGTCTGCCGTTTCCCCGCAGCGAGGCTTCCCCCCCGTTGACAGTTCACTAGCACGCCCCCTCTCCCACCATCCAACTAACAACAACAACAACAACGTCAAGCCTTTGGGCTCTGAAACTACGGGGAGGGCCGAGGACAAATACACATGCGTTAATCGCACGTTAAAATAATTAGTGGCGTTAATTAGCCCTAATATTTATATATGTATATCTATATAGTCTTACATGTACAACCGGCCCTTTGAGTGCAACCATAATGCTAATGTGGCTCACAATGAAATTGAGTTCAACACCCCTATGTTAGACGACCTAGCATTTGAAACTCTGAAGACCACCCAGAGGATGCTTGCTCTCATATTTTGTATGAATGATCGGCTCGTTCTGACGATACCAGGAACAGCGATAAAAGTACAAGACTCGGGTTGCTGGATATCAGAGGTTAAAGATGGTGGTCCAAGTCGAAGGTTTGACTTCTGCCTGTGGAAATGTTCTGCAATCTCAACCCGTCTGTGTCAAACAAACAGGCTTTAGGTCTTTGTGATGATAGTGTCGGTCTCTGCACACGGCCACAAACACAATTCTCCTGCTATTTACACAGTGACGTCACCGCACCTTTTTTTGAGAAGTTGAAAGACTTCAAGCCCTTGAGTGCTCAACAATTTATTCTCAAAGTGGTTGTTCTATCCTCATTCGAGACAATTTGTAAGATTTTATTTAGTTGGCTCTGAGAAAAACACATGACTTACTTACTCCTTGATGTGTCCAACTTACCTTCTATTGCCCAAGTTATGTTCCTCACCGTATTTCTCTATCCTTATGTGTCATGTCTTCTTCTCTTTATCTTAATGTTTATATCCTGCCCTCATACTTCTCGTCATGCCAGCACGTTAGGCTAACGATAGGGATATCTAATATACTGTATAACGTTATGCTACAGCTGTTTCCCAAGAGTCTTTCTCCGCTGATTTTGACAGAAACCAAAACATGGTTTCCGCTCAGATGATGCTTCTTTCTACTCGTACGTGCAGACTATGAAACTATAGCGTTACATTACAGGGGGATATTTGGAGTTGCTTGAGTTAACAGTAGCCTTCATGTGAGAGGGTTAGGGAACATCGTAGCGTGGTGGTATAGCGTAATATAGGGACATATATTTTAGGGAAGACTTCTCTAGCCCCTGCTTCCCGTCATATTTCTCCTCTCCTCATACTGAGATTATCCCTTCACACATTCCAGACCGCTCAGACAAAGCCTTGCTCAAGGGCACCTTGACACCAGTTGTTGGAGGAGAGAGTTTCCCTCCCTCTCTGAGCAGCTCTCCCAGCCCGTCGCAGCGTTTGAACCCCTGACCCCCCAGTATCACATCCTTAGCCGTGCATGCGCATGTCATTAAAAGCAATTCTGAAAAACTCTGAGGGGGAGTTTTGGCTTCAGTAGGATTTAAATTCCAACCTCAGGGCCATTCAGCAGACACTCGCTGCTCCAGAGTGCTTAACACTGGGAAGTTAGTTCCACACCACTTCTCCTAATTAACCTCAAATAAGTCCAGTGTTAATGTTGCAGGGATGCACACTTCCTCGCAAGTGTGGTGGATAACTCAATGGAGACAAAAAGCGTTTCCATGGCTGAACTTCAGCGTTGAGTTTGATGCATTTGCTGCCCTCAACCTGCTTTTCCTTCTTCTCACAAATATTTTCCTCCGTGCCAATTCCCACTCCTCCCATTTAACGCTCTCCTTGTTTAATGATATTATCTGTGGGCTGTTTGTTTGACCCCTATGAATATTCCTTTGAAGGGGGTTAGGGTTTAGGGTTAGCAGGAGAGGACTCTTTAAAGTAGAGACACTACATACTGATATACACCTGAACATCAGCAGGAGAGGACTCTTTAAAGTAGAGACACTATATACTGATATACACCTGAACATCAGCAGGAGAGGACTCTTTAAAGTAGAGACACTATATACTGATATACACCTGAACATCAGCAGGAGAGGACTCTTTAAAGTAGAGACACTACATACTGATATACACCTGAACATCAGCAGGAGAGGACTCTTTAAAGGAGAGACACTACATACTGATATGAAACCAACAATCTTGTTTCTCCTTCTCTCAGATTAGAACACACAGAGGGAGTTTTGTTCTTTGCTCAGGGAGCCATTACTCCAATATCTTTACATTTCAGATAGTTGTTTGTACTAAATATGTATATATACACTATATAAGTAATTCATTTAGAATCCATGTTCACTCTCTGTTTTATTTGAATAAATAATAAGGAGGTGAAAAGCAAACACTGGCTTGTATTATTTCTTACTTTATTAATACTTTGTGGAACTCAGCAGCTAATTTGCATTTTGCCTTTCTACAATGTTCTCTGAGCTCTTTGAATCGCAGGAGGATTGTAAACGGTGTCGTCTAGCAACAGAAAAGCACTTGTACTTAATGTAGGTGCAAAATGTCAGGGATCTTTTTTTGGTAAAACTCAATATTACAACACAAATGAGCTTTAATTATGCATCGTATTAATAAAGTTGTTTACCTAATTCCAGTTACATTTGTTGAGCCGGTTTAGTTGAATTGTGCTGCTTGAGACACCAGATGAACTGATGTTACAATACATTCACCATGCGTACCTATTTGGTTGATCTTTAAGTATTATTTAAGTGCAGTGGCGAACCATCAGGGCCTTCAAGGTATTCAGAGAATACCCTGGAACACTCAGATAAAACAAATTGTGTAATAAAATGTATATAAAATGAATAAATGAGAATGGTATCTGTGTTGTTGATCTGTAATATGACAGTGTTACGTTGATTTGTTTGTCCTTCTCGGACCATGCTCTACGCATTTCAGTGGTTTTGTGTTAGAAAAGAAAGCAACCAATCAGATCTTGTTCTGGGTCTCTGGGTAGAATATCCTTCAACCAAGGTATTCTACATCCTTGATCGAATGCCCTGGCCGTTGCACTGAATGCAGCGTACGTTTGGACTGACAGTTTGATCAACCAATCAGATATTGACTTGTAGCCAATGGGCGTGTTCTTTCAGAGTTCCCCTCGGTTCCAGGGTATTCTAGAACAGTGGTTCCCAAACTTTGCCATGCCAAGGACCCCCATATAGCATTATCCTCTGGCGGGGACCCCCCTGTTGCAAACATTTTTTTAAATGATGTGTACAAGTGCCTCGCGATGGAGCATGCAGTGTGTTGCCACTACATTTGGGGCCTTCAGCCTGATCGAAGCTGTCACTCCGCTTTCTTTGCCTGTCATCCCCACTGCCCCATCTGAACACACACCCACACAACGAGACCAGTCAAGTCCATTTGAGATGATGTACTCTTCATGTGGTCCTACCTTCCAGTGCTTTGCAAAATGATATTTCCTCAACAAAGTTGTCTTCTGAAATAAATCTAATGCTGGATGCAAGCAATTCTGCGACATTTGCTACAACCGTGCTCTCATCCAGCTGCAGAGCGAAACATTCACTAGCTCTCACTTGCTCCAAAAGCTGAGCAGATACTCAGTTTCACTCTCAGTAGCGGCAGCTCGATTCTGATTGGCTTGAAGGGCGGTCGTGTGATTAAAAAACTAAAAATATTGAAAGATTGGCATCAAAGGACACATAGATTGATAGATATACAGTTATTAATAACAATAAATTTAACTTTTCCCTCAAACTTTGCGTGACCCCCCTGGCGGCCCCCCGGGGGGTCGGGGCCCCCACTTTGAAAAACACTGCTTTAGAAGGCCCGCTAGTTAACCGGCTCGAGACAGAGGATCTAGATGAATGCGACGAAGCAATTCATGCCGTTTTAGTGTGTTTAACGTTGAAATGACAAGAGCAACAGGTGAAGATGAAGTTGTTGCGGAATTGTTGGGAGTACCCTTTGCAAGACGAACGCCTGGGGGGCGGGGGGGGGGGGGTGTGTGTCTACAGAAGGTCCAGTTGTGATAGACACGGTTCGCCACTGTTCAAGTCAAATAACCACAAAAACACAGGAAATGTTGCGTGAAATGTAAACCCCATCTGAAAGTACCCGTTGTGAAGTCTCGCCCCTCTCTCCTCCTGAGTCCTGAGGCGGCTGTATGTATTTCTTGATCTTGGGTTACAGCACTCTTTTAATATCTTGAAATCTAATTGTTTGTGTGGTCTCAAGCAGCGAGGGCTGATTGAGTGAACTCACATCCCGAAGCTATAGTCACAAACTACTGGAGTGACAATAAGAACAAGGTGGAGGGTACAAAGGTACAGATGTTTCTCTCTGTTGATTCATTTGTGTTCCACTTCATCCGTCTACCTGCTGTGCTCGCACACGCTTTACATACTGTAGATTTCTACGGTCCAAATGGATGAATTCCTCAGGGTTTGTAAATGCTTTTGATAGATGCTCACAACAGAAGAAAACAAATGTGTTTCTTTAAGCTTTCGCTTTTCATTTACTCTGCATTTAATTCAAAGCTACCGTAACTCATTCCTCGTCCGAATGCGGCCTTCAGCACTTTCCTGGCAAAGCTCTCGGACCCCCGCCTCACGTCATCAGGACTTCCTACACCCCCCCATAATGCATAATGTTAATTATCTTATCGCTCAGAGAAATCTCCCCATGATTAATGTAAGATATGTGCTTCACTCAGGGTGGAGGGAGAGATGGAGAAGTGGGAGGAAGGATATCATTATTACTGATAAGTATCGATCCCCCTCCCTGCCCCTGTGTTTGCCCTCCTCGCCCCCCCCCCCCCCCCCGCCCTTCCAAGCCTATTGAGTTACGGGTCTGCAGTGCCTAAGTAATTTGTAATGGGCATTCACTATGGCAGTGCAGAAATCCTATTTTGTGATGGCCGGCTAATGTGATCAGGAGCATTTGAAGCTGTGTTTTTGGTGCTCTGAAATTACATCTGTTCCTCAGAGGGCTCTCTCTCTCTCTCTCTTTGTCTCCCTCACTTTCTCTCTCTGTGATCTGATTAGATGGGCAAACTGTACTGGCTGTTTGGGCTTCCTTCCTGTATGGCACACACACACACACACACACACACACACACACACACACACACACACACACACACACACACACACACACACACACACACACACACACACACACACACACACACACCCACACACACCCACACCAACCTTGATACGGCCGTCTTGCCCAGAATGTTCCTTGACCCGTCTGCCATCTCCGCCCTTCTTTTCATGAATCTGTTTCTACGTCTTTCAGCCCATGTTAGTCTCAGTGATTCAGAACAAAGCTTAACACATGTTTTTAGTGACTTAGCATAACACACTTCTGTCCAAATTGTCGGCGGTGGAGTTGCATTGTGGGTAATAAGCACCAGGATTTGACAAAGAAGAAGGATACATCAATCATTGAAACTGCCCATCGTAGCTCTGATGGCTTTAGTAAACATGACTGAAGTTACTGTTGTGGTTGTTTGTTGTAGTTCATACAAAAGGCCGATATTATGCATATTATTTTAAGTTATATTAAAGTTATTTATCAACATTTATTAGGGAACTAATAAACTAGACCTACCTCAATTCCACTGTAGCTTTGTCTTTTGTATTCCTGTAATATTCATGAGGGTCTAAGGGTGTTACTATTTTTCTTTTTTGCCCGTCTCTAGGAGGGACCATGTGCGTGACCCTGCAGTATAATGAACACACTGTATGCACCATCTGTATGACGACATGTTTGGGTTCATGTTAGATATTCAGGGTGCACCCGCTTACGATTAATCGCATGTTTGCTTCATGCTAACCATAGGATTTGAACTAGCCTTACATTTTTGTTTCTGTCTGCAAATACCAACAAGTATGGGTCTTTCAAATAGCTTTCCTTTACCATTCATTTGCATGAAACGTATGCATGAAACCAGTAGATCCTGCATTTCCTACGAGTCCCTTCGTGATAAATATTCTGTAAACTGTGCAGTATTTTAAAGATCCTAATCTTAATGTATGCATTGCTTTCATTGTAGCCCGTGCTGCCTGGAGATGTTTGTAATGGTAATGAAACAGTTCATCAGCGCTCCCACAGCCAGAGGACTCTCCTCGGGTGCAAAGGAAGGAAGGAAGGAAGGAAGCGTTGTCGATGCACAGACATTAAACTCGTATGGTCGGTAGCAGCCTGAGCAGGAGATTGTTGGAACACACACTCGCTCTCCTCTGCCTCAGCACAGCAGCCCAGTGCCAGAGTCCTGTCAGAAAACTACGCTGTCGTCAGGAAACATATTTATTTCCTCTCCTGCCAATCCCCACGGAGCTGTTTAGTGTGAAGGCAGAGGTTTGACAGAGTGGAGGCAGAAGGAGAGAGACTGAGGGGCTGTTGCAGAAGTGTTAGAAGTGCTTTGTGTGAAAAATGTTGACTTGGTGTGTTACTGGTGTGCCTGGTTTTGTGTGTGTGTGTGTGTGTGTGTGTGTGTGTGTGTGTGTGTGTGTGTGTGTGTGTGTGTGTGTGTGTGTGTGTGTGTGTGTGTGTGTGTGTGTGTGTGTGTGTGTGTGTGTGTGTGTGTGTGTGTGTGTGTGTGTGTGTGTGTGTGTGTGTGTGTGTGTGTGTGTGTGTGTGTGTGTGTGTGTGTGTGTGTGTGTGTGTGTGTGTGTGTGTGTGTGTGTGTGTGTGTGTGTGTGTGTGTGTGTGTGTGTGGCAGTGATAGGTGGCAGCAGGTCTGAGTCTCGCTGTGTGGTGACTCTGGGGTGCGGCTCACACGAAGAGTGGAGGGAGGCTGGGAGGAAGGGGGGGGGGGGGTGACAGCCGAGCGCTCGCCCTTGGGCTCCCCAGACGCCTCACCGACTGAGGAGGAGGAGGAGGGTGTGGTGTGTGTGTGTGAGAGGCCGGGTGCACACACACATTCACGTCTGTGTGTCTCTAAACGCTCGGATTCTGCTGATCCAGCACTCCTCCCCCTCCTCCCTCCCTCTCCTCCGCTCCCCTGCTCTTTATGGCAGAGCACGCAGGTCACCTTCTCAGTTGCTGAATTTAATACTCAGCTGGAGAAAGGCAGGGGGAAAAGAGAGCAGAGGACTGGCAGAGAAGTGAGCACTGGAATGTTCCTTCCTCCTTTCAGAGTGGATTTCTGAGATCAGCATTGAGACAGATTGTGAGGACCCGAATATACGAGCGTCTGCCCGAGTGGATAAGTGTCCCGCATGACCAATAAACACGCAGCGACACACACGTGGTGCGCCGGGCTCTGCTGGCTGATTAGCAGGCGGGTCACCTTTCTCCAGCTGTGAGTGTGGTTCATTTAGATGAGAGATAAAACAGGAACACACTGTAGCTGCGGGCTCTCAGCAGATAGCAGCGAGGGCCCCCCACGCAGGGACCACAGCACTGACGGCTCAACACAACTCACTTTCTGCCAACAGCAACTCATTGTCCTCTACTGGGAGAAATACTGGTTTAATAGCAGAATGTTTTGTCATTTGAGGTGATAACAAGCGGGTTTCAGCAAATGGAATCCCTGTATTTTCCCAGTTTCCATTACAGTAGCATATAATGATCAGAACTCTGGATAACGACAGGAAAGGAAACATTCCTATTATGGCTAAATGAAAGTATTTGTCCCACGTTTTCTACGTGTGTGTGTGTGTGTGTGTGTGTGTGTGTGTGTGTGTGTGTGTGTGTGTGTGTGTGTGTGTGTGTGTGTGTGTGTGTGTGTGTGTGTGTGTGTGTGTGTGTGTGTGTGTGTGTGTGTGTGTGTGTGTGTGTGTGTGTGTGTGTGTGTGTGTGTGTGTGTGTGTGTGTGTGTGTGTGTGTGTGTGTGTGTGTGTGTGTGTGTGTGTGTGTGTGTGTGTGTGTGTGTGTGTGTGTGTGTGTGTGTGCGTGTGTGTGTGTGTGTGTGTGTGTACGGTTGTGTGTGTGTGTGCGGGAGTGTGTGAATTTGTGGATTACTGAGGGTAGTTTGACCGGACGTTTGAGCAGGCCAGACCACATACACACACAAACACACACACACACACACACACACACACACACACACACACACACACACACACACACACACACACACACACACACCTGGGGAACTTGGTATCCTATAATGCAGTTTTTAAAATAATGAAGAAGTCTTTAAAAATATATTATATTGGGTACCTGTTTTGTTCCAGGTGTCCCTTAAACACCGCAGTTGAAATGAGGGCTCTGCTCAATGATTAAATCCATTGCTGAGGCTAATAAAGGTGAAATTGTCTGGGTGGTTTGGAGGAAGGCTTTGTAACTCGCTGAATGTAAAAAAATATATTTAAAAAAGCAAAAGCTCTTAAATGGCCCCAAACCGGCCGGTGACACAGCTCAACACAGCGGGAATTGTCAAATTAAAAGATGGTTATTAAATTAGCAATCATTTATTTTATGTTCATCTAATTTCGGAGGTTAAGGACTTAATGGAGACTGTTTTTAAAATGTATTTATTTATTTACTTTGATGTAATAAAAATTACATTTCACCATTATGTATTATTTACCATTCAATAATGTCTCTTTTGTGGACATTAATAACAAATACATTTTCAATGGTAATAATGATTTTGAGCAACACACTTAAAATATTCCATCTCTCTTAAAAAATCAATGACCCGACAACAACTGTAATAATAGCCACATATGCAGTTTTATAATAACATAAATAAATAATAATATTAAAATAATAAATAATACTAATAATGATAATCATGATAGTAATAATACATACAGAAAAATAATTATTACTACTATTTGATTCGACCTAATATGTTTCTATAGCAGTTGCTCTGAACTTAAAAGGAAGAGTGACACTTTAAATAATGATCTGTATATGAAACTAGAACACACACAATACAGAAGAGCTAAATAAAGACAGGAGGTACAGGAGTGTGTGTGTGTGTGTGTGTGTGTGTGTGTGTGTGTGTGTGTGTGTGTGTGTGTGTGTGTGTGTGTGTGTGTGTGTGTGTGTGTGTGTGTGTGTGTGTGTGTGTGTGTGTGTGTGTGTGTGTGTGTGTGTGTGTGTGTGTGTGTGTGTGTGTGTGTGTGTGTGTGTGTGTGTGTGTGTGTGTGTGTGTGTGTGTGTGTGTGTGTGTGTGTGTGTGTGTGTGTAACAGTGGACGGACCCTCCATCACACAGCGCTGTGTGTCTGCCTGATGCAAATGAAAGTGGACGGAGTGACAGACACAGATACAGGATTTAATTCAGCTCAGGGCTCCTGCCACAGGGGGGCATGCTGTTTTCTCTAAGTGTGCCCTGGCTTCTCCTCAATACTGTTTAAGAGTATGATGACTGTATAGGAGTGTGTGTGAGAGACAGTGAGTGTACTGTATGTGTGTGTTTGTGTGTGTGGTGGGGGTGAAGCTTCTGCCTTCACCTGGCTAGCAGAATGCCTCCTGTTCAATCTCAGCTCTGTCAAACTCACTTACCTTCCACCACTAACAACAGATGTCTGGCGAGCACAACCTGCACCTTCGGTTGTTGTTTGTGCCCTTAGGTATCTGCCACACACACACACACACACACACACACACACACACACACACACACACACACACACACACACACACACAGAGATACACATGCACAGAGCTGGTTGTGTTAGCCGTCTGTCAGTCAACATCAGTAGCTAGCACCTTTATTACAGCAGGCAATAAGTCAGTGTAAGGGTGTGAGTGGAGGAAGATTTTGATGGAGTCAAAGACAGAAGACAAGACAAGGAAGCGGAGGTGCAAAGCGCGGATGTTCAGCCCTATTTGTTTCAAAGTAGTAGATGGGAAAACTTGAACTTGCACTATAGGTCAATCTTCAATTAGGTGAATACAAGATAAACCATAGGAGCTAGAGTTGTACAGTAAAGACGACTAAACTCAGGAAAATCTACAAGGTCCATTACATTACATGCTATTATATTTACCGTAAATGTGCTTTCAGTAGCACTTTGGGGTCCGGTATCTTACCCATGAGCCACATCTTCTCAATCTTAGCATAACCTTGAGACACCAATTGCCTTTTCACATAAAGCACAGATACTGAGGACTTTCAAAATACCAACAAATATTTAAATGGACAAATAAAAACACCAAAGAAAACACTTTTTACCAGATTTAGAATACCGGAATTGTTGTTACTAATTTGACTGTTTGTAAATAGAGGTGTGGATTTACTCGTCTGTTCTTATTTGTATTAACAAGACTGCACACTATCTGGAGTTTGGGGGTTATTCGCATCACTGTTATAGTTTTGATCGGTAAATCTACGTTAGATGTCCAGAAAACCCAAACCAATTTCATTATTTGTTTCATAGGACTTTATCCCCACGGAGAATATTGTATATTTGTAAAACCTTAGTGCTGTTTGCCAGAGAAGCTCCTATCACCACCAGAAACATGTACAAGTTGTCTCTCTCCTAATGCCTCTTTGTGTGCTTCTGACTGTTCCCTTGTGTTGCCTTCTCAAGCTGTAGTTGACACTCGTGTAGCCCAGAAAGTTCAGGGTGTGAATGTGTTGGAGATATTTCATTTGATATGGCTAGACTGGATGTCATGCTCCCGTTAAACAGTTAAAAACAAAGTGCACATTACAGTTTTTGCCAAATAACCCCTGGCTAACATCTCTGGCTGAAGACCAACACACACACCCACACACTCACTGAGAGACTCAGAACATTACAGTAGAATAAGTATTGAAACATCAATAGCTCCCCCTGTGGCAACTTGAAAGCTGCTGCTGTTTGAAAAAGTATAAATATTTATGATCTACCCTTTATTTACTCCTAATAAAAGACACTCCATTGACTCATCCAGGCTGCTTTTTCCAGTTTGCCTTCCTTTTAGACAGTATATGGTATCAGCAGTGGTGTAAAGTACATTTACTCAAATATTGTACTTAATATATATGGGCGACTGTGGCTGCGAGGGAGTGCGGTCGTCTTTCAACCAGAAGGTCGTGGGTTCGATCCCAGCCCATGCAGTCAACATGTCGATGTATCCTTGGGCAAGATACTTAACCCTGAGTTGCTCCCGATGGCCAACGGTGTGTGAGTGTGTGTGAATGTTAGGTCCTAGAGTAAGGTGCACTGATCTGTATGAATGGGTGAATTACATGTAGTATTTGAGGGGTCTTAAAGACTGGATAAAGTGCTATATAAGTACAGTCCATTTACCATTTACCATTTAAATTGAAGTTTGAGGGACTTGTACTTTCCTTGAGTAATTCAATGTGTTGCTGCCTTGTACTTCTACTCCACTACAGTTCAGAGGTACATGGTGTACTTCTACTTCACTCCATGTATTTAATCCCTTTAGTTACTTCACAGATGTGGATGAATGATGTGAAATCTAATCAAGTGTTAAATCAGCCTTTAGTTCCACCTGGAGTAAATCCACCAGCTACCCTGCAGTCTACAAAGCCATTCAGACTAGCTGCACCTTTACCAGCTTTGAGAACACTTTCATGATCAATCATTATAAAACATATCATATATATTATTCTGAAATGGGCCAATCTGCACAACGACTACTTTCACTGTCTTTCACTATATTTTGATGAGAATACTTTTCTACTTTCACTTGAGGAACATTTTGAATGCAGGACTTTTACTGTAACAGAGTATTCCTACACTCTGGTACTTCTACTTTTACTCAAGTACGAGATCTGACTAGTTCTACTTTTACTCAAGTACAAGATCAGAGTACTTCTACTTTCACTCAAATACAAGATCCGAGTACTTCTACTTTTACTCAAGTACAAGATTACATTACATTACATTTAGCTGACGCTTTGATCCAAAGCGACTTACAATAAGTACAATCGACCAGGAAGACACAACCTTGAAGAAAACAGAATCATTTAAGTACATCAGGTTTCATAGAGCCAAACATTTCAAGTGCTACTCATCTGTCTTTAGATAAGCCAGTCCTTTATTAGTATATAAGTGCTCTGTTAGCAGTTCATCGTTAGTAATTCTATCGCTCGAAGTGGAGTCGAAAGAGATGAGTTTTCAGTCTGCGCCGGAAGGTGTGTAAGCTTTCTGCTGTCCTGATGTCAATGGGGAGCTCATTCCACCATTTTGGAGCCAGGATAGCAAACCCACGTGTTTTTGCTGATGGGAACTTGGGTCCCCCTCGCAGCGAGGGTGCAGCGAGCCGTTTGGCTGATGCAGAGCGGAGTGCACGTGCTGGGGTGTACAGTTTAACCATGTCCTGGATGTAGGAAGGGCCAGATCCATTCGCAGCATGGTACGCAAGTACCATTGTCTTGAAGTGGATTCTAGCAGTTACCGGATGCCAGTGGAGGGAGCGGAGGAGCGGCGTGGTGTGGGAGAATTTAGGAAGGTTGAAGACCAGACGAGCCGCTGCATTCTGGATGAGCTGCAGAGGTCGGATGGCACATGCAGGTAGACCAGCCAGGAGGGAGTTGCAGTAGTCTAGGCGTGAGGTGACGAGAGCCTGGACCAGAACCTGCGTGGCTTTCTGGGTCAGCTGGGTAAGATCTGAGTACTTCTACTTTTACTCAAGTATAAAATCTGACTAGTTCTACTTTTACTCAAGTACAAGCTCTGAGTACTTCTACTTTTACTCAAGTACAAGATCTGAGTACTTCTACTTTCACTCAAATACAAGATCTGAGTACTTCTACTTTTACTCAAGTACAAGATCCGAGTACTTCTACTTTTATTTAAGTACAAGATCTGAGTACTTCTCCCACCTCTGGGTATACATACCGTCAGACATTATCTTGGTGTTTTCTCCCATACTGTTTGATTAATGAGCCGGTTGGATGTCGGTCGTGAGCTTCTCTTTCCACCGCTCCACTAAAGCATTCTGCATTATTTTCCAGGTATGTCTTCAAATGCATAAAATGGCTACGTGTTTTATGTCTAACTTCACCAGAGGCAGAATGTATTGGTCTCTCTTCTTGGCTCTTGGTGTCCTCCCTCATCTGTCCATTGTCACCAACCCCCCCCCCTCCCCTGCAGCCGCCACTAAATCCCTTTATTTTAACAGTCTTCTCCAAATGACTTTTATATGTGTGTGTTTATACTCTCCCAATGATGTGGTGTGTGTATGGTATTTGTTTGAGCCCAGAAGAAGGTTATCTATGGATTAGGTTAAATTAAATGCATAAATGAATAACATTACTGCCAATGAAACTGCACACATTTCAGCGGGGCATCCTCACTGGACAGGAGGTGACACAACATGACTGTGTAAGTGAAGTGTGTGTGTGTGTGTGTGTGTGTGTGTGTGTGCGTGCGTGTGTTTCTTTACATCTGGTATTGGATTCTGGGACAGAGCTACAGAAATGACCAAATATAGATTGCGGTCATTTCTTCTTAAGCTAATCATTTCTTTGTGCAAACATATCCATTATCCCCGGCTTGGAAGAATCATTATATTTCTCTTCTGTGAGCGCATTAGTCATCAAGTCAACTCGTGATGATGTCTGTTGGCGCTACAGCTTCACACACACCTTAAAAGGGAAACAACAGACAAGTGAGAACACACAAATACACATACTGGCATGCCTAACATTCAAGTGCACACATGCATATGAATGTGCCGACACACACACACACACACACACACACACACACACACACACACACACACACACACACACACACACACACACACACACACACACACACACACACACACACACACACACACACACACACACACACACACACACACACACAGCTTGTCCTGTTGCCAGGTTTATCAAGAGTTTTATTGTGCCTCACAATACTGGGTAATTAGGTGTCCTCTGCTCTGCCTGCCTCTCTCACTAACCGTAGAGAAATAGACCTGTCACTATTTGGGCACTCCAAGATTCAACAAATGCTAAGCAGTAATGGCTTGCTTTGTATCCCTGTAATGCATTGCATTGGCAGCAGGGACACTTAAAAAGGAGACAGTCTTTCTCTCTTTCATTTGACTTCTACCGCCAGTGGCTAGGTGAAACTTGAGAATTGCCAATTCATGATAGTGGATGATATTAGTCAAATACGTTTTTGTCTTTGTTGAGCTTATTTTGTGGAAGAAAGACACGATAGGCGGACTCATCTTCAATGTGCAAGCTGAGCCGGTAATACTTATTTAAAAAAAATCTCTCCTGTGACAGTCTCCATGCTTGTTCAAATGTTCAAAAAGCTAGATAGATGGATGGATAGCTAGATGGATAGATAGATAGATGGATAGATAGATGGGTGGATAGATAGATGGATAGATAGATAGATGGATGGAGGGATAGATAGATAGATGGAGGGATAGATAGATGGATGGATAGATAGATAGATGGAGGGATAGATAGATGGAGGGACAGATATATAGATAGATAGATAGATAGATAGATGGAGGGATAGATAGAGGGATAGATAGATGGAGGGACAGATAGAGGGATAGATAGATGGAGGGACAGATAGATAGATAGATAGATGGAGGGATAGATAGAGGGATAGATAGATAGATAGATAGAGGGATAGATAGATAGATGGAGGGATATATAGATAGATAGATAGATAGAAGGAGGGATAGATAGATAGATAGATGGAGGGATAGATAGATAGATAGATAGATAGATAGATAGAGGGATAGATAGATAGATGGAGGGATAGATAGATATATGGAGGGATAGATAGATAGATAGATGGAGGGATAGATAGATAGATAGAGGGATAGACAGATAGATGGAGGGATAGATAGATATATGGAGGGATAGATAGATAGATAGATAGATGGAGGGATAGATAGATATATAGATAGGTAGTTAGATAGATGGATAAACATCACATATTAAATCAGCCAATCGCTCGAAAATACTGGCGCATATGGACGGAGGAATGGTCTTCACCACACACCTGGTAAAGAAATCTGAAGCGCAGAGACTTTTGGATTAGCATCGTGGCATTTTTGACAGCAATCCTGTTAAAGTTGGCCATTTTAGGCTGTAAACCGGTCCCTAGTGCTTCTGTCAATATCTATCAAACATTCCCACCAGAAATATTTCTCATTTCACAACCACTGCTGACAGATGCTAACTACACTTACCCTTCTAAAACATCATAATCAGGGCGAGGCCAGATCCACAATGCTACCTTGTTACTGTGGTAACACCATGTTAAACAACATATTAACAGCAGAGTATTACTTCCTCACGTGTCTGGAGGTGAACTTTACATAAAACTCAATGTCGTTACTTCTAATCTAAACATACAGCAGCATGTCTCTGGTGGTGGATACTGTAGGTCACTTTGTGAGAGGACAGAGTGAAGAGCATTACAGAGGAGAAACGATGAGAGGAGACACCAGAGGAGAAATAAGGGAAGACAAGGACATCAAATGAAGGAGATGATATACGAGATGAGAACAGAGGAGGATGGAGACAGCAGAGGAGAAGAGAGGGCTTGTGGTCTGTGGTTAATCCCTGTTTTACTGAATTGGCAGTTGCAGGGCTGCTGAGACCAGTATACTGCCAAACCTGGGCCTCCAATCTCCTCCCAATACCCTCAATCTTCATCTAAAACAATTATTAACTCCCTTCAATCGTTTTCTTGACCGGCTTATTCTAGTTCAGGGACGTGGGGGCAGCTGCACTGGAGCCTATCCCAACATCAATTGGGCAGCAGGCTTGCCGGTGCTTCCCAACAAACATCTTTTCTCGTCCTGTGATTAAACCGCTAGAATAACTCTGGGTGTAATATCCTCTCGTTAACATTAACTGCAGTCAAGGACGGTGCATGGACATCGGGGGCGAGACGTATGTGAATCTATCAGCAGAGAACAGAGGATTTGCAGTTAAGTATCTGGGCCGTGAATGGGCTCATTCCACAGACAGCACACTGCATGATAGCATGGGGTCACACTGAGCTGTCATGCACCAGTGATCTATTTCTCTACCTGTCAACCCCTCAGAGAGACTGAGACAAGAGAGGGTAGCCTTTCCCTCACCCCTCTCTCTGCCTCTCCCTCCCTTTCTGTCCCTCTCTCCTCCAGCTCTTCTGCCTGTAAATGTTGTGACAGGAAGCAAACTGCTGTCTTTAGCTGAGATAGGCCTTAAAAAAAGTTGTATTTTCTTCTGAGAAAGACCAATTTAGTCTACAAGACAAGATGAAGGCACATGTGCAAACAAACAAACAGTTTCACAAGATGTGAATTTATGAAACTGCCCGAAATATCTTTATTGCAATTTAAATGTTTTCTAACCGTACAGAGCTATGGTTAGGAGGGGTTGAGGCGGCAGTTGCTCAGTCTGTAGGGACATGGCTTTAGAATTGGAGGGTGGTTGGACTTTCCAATGTTTCTCCAATGTGCAGTTACAGTACTGCTCTCTACTTACTACAGTCAGGGCCGTCCCTGGCCAACATGAGGCCCCACGCAAAGTTATATGACGAGGCCCCCGCGTTGACCGACGGACGGACGGGTGCTAGTGGAGCCTCGCAGCGGCGACACCGTGCCGCGCCACACTAATTGCGCCGCATAAGGGCATAGGTGCGCCACATTTTTGGCTCAGATGAGGCCCCCTCCACAAGGTGAGGGACAGCCCTGACTACAGTACTACAGTACTACTTACTCTCTGTACAGTAAAGTACTTATAAAGTAAAGTACACTTGCCCCATTTTCTTTCTGATCAATCATTACTTTTTAAACAGCGTTAACAACTATGTCTTGAATTTTTAGCTTCACAGTTTGTCTACATAGAAGATTTAATACATGTTGTTAATTTCTTTGCTGGTTCAAATCCCATGAATGGCCGTTCAAAGGCTTCCAACACTTGAGTGTAGTTCCATCAAAGAGAGAGAGAGGCCAGTTCGAAAGCGCCAAGGCCTCTGCCTGCTGGATAAATAGGGCTGTTCTGTAGTAGATAATGGCTGTGAGTCACATATTATATTTATCCAACTCAATAAAGCAGGAGCAGGCAGGCAGATTACTCTGCCCTGAGTCAAGGAGATAATGATATCTGGCTGCTAGCCGGCCCAGAACAGGCTCCAGATCAGCAGGCGGAGCAGGAAGTGGGTCCTGTTGGCAGGAGACCTCTGTGGCCTCGCTAAGCTCAGACTGCTTGTGTCAGCCCTCTGCTGTTCCCTCAAAGTCACCTTCTTTTCTTACACCCAAACTGCCCTCTGTGCAAGAAAACAGAAGGTTTTTTGTATTAAAGGTGTGATAAAACCTGGGAACGACAGCCCTAGTTTACATTAGGACCGATACTTTCAAACTGCGGGGAAATCAAACCAGAGAAGGAAGTTATACACTTAAATGAGACTTAATGATACATTTACTACAACATCCTCCACTCCCTTCTCTCTTCCATAGGAGCATCACGTCCCTCGTCTCCTACTTCATAAGTAAATTAATAGAACAAATAGTATACACCCAAATTCAATACGACTTTTCAAGTAACAATCGGACAACGAACTACCAACATGCCTATAGAGATGGTCACTCTACAAGTACAGCACTTGCACAAATGACCGACGACTGGTTCAAGAGCATGGATGATAGGAGGCTTGTAGGAGCTGTGATGTTAGACTTTAGCGCAGCTTTCGATGTGATCGATCACAGTCTGCTGCTGAACAAACTCAAATGCTATGGCTTTGGTTCTGTTGCTATGTGTTGGATGGAGAGCTACCTGACTAGGAGAAGGCAGCGAGTGTTTTTCAATGGGAGTTTTTCTGAAAGTAAGGTGTTGCAGTGTGGGGTCCCACAGGGGAGTTCGCTTGGGCCTTTGTTGTATTCTATATTCACAAATGACCTTCCTTACATATTAAATAAGTCCAGTGTAATAATGTATGCTGATGATTCCACAATGTACAGTACAGCATCAACATGCAGTGAGTTAAACTATCTACTTAAAATAGAGATTAAAGCCAGACTGGGTCAACAATAACAAACTGGTACTCAACATTGCAAAAACAAAAGCAATGGTGTTCGTATCCAGACATGCAGTATGTTAAGCAGCAATCCTCAATGAAGCCTGACACCGGCTGGTCAGCCAGTGGAACAGGTCAACGAGACTAAGCTGCTTGGCATTGTTCTTGATTCTGGTTTACAGTGGACAAAGCAAATAGACAGTATCGTAACTAAAATGGGAAGGAGCATAGCTGTGGCGAGAAAATGTACAAAGTATGTAACACCAACCACTTTGAAACAAGTCATTCAGTCTCTGGTTGTGTCACATCTTGAGTACTGTCCGGTCATATGGTCATCAGCAGCAAAAACACATTTACAGAAATTACAAATAGCTCAAAACATGGCTGCCAGACTAGCTCTCCACTGTTCAAAGCGCACTCATATTGGAGTTATGCATAGAAACCTATCATGGCTTCCAGTTGAGAAACGTCTGCAATCTCGTGTTATCACTTTTCAAAAAAATGTCCAATTTAGCAAAAAAACACTGTATTTTTATGATCAAATAGTTTACACAAGAGACGAGCATGACCATAACGGCCCAGCGTTGAAGCTTCCAACGCTTCTGCCCATTCACTTTGAATGGGGTGACGTCACTTTTAGCCGAACTGCATTTTGGGAAGCGACGTGGAGCGTTGCTGGCGTTGCTCGCTTCAAAACGCCTCGGCAGAAGCGTCAGCCAATCGAATCATATGCCAGTACAAGCTCGAGCCAATCAAACCGCTGCTTGTGTGTCAGGGGCGGGAGATTCATGTGATTGGTTGTTGGTCGAGTGTCAGACACGCCCGCCGGCAAGCGTCAACGCACGCCGCTGTGTGGACGGGCCGTAAGACTAGACAAGCTACATCAGGCCATCTACTGGCTCCTAAACCCAGGACACGTCTTCTGAAATATTCTGTGTCTTATAGAGCTATAAAGGAATGGAACTCATTGCTGGAATAGAGTCCAGAGCCTCTTTCAAGAAGAGATTGAAGGGCCATCTACTAATGACCATGTACCCTTGCTGTGAACCCTAATTTAATTTGATCTCATGCTTTGTACTGGTGGGTGTCTAGTGCACTCATCCTTGGCTGAGGTTGATATTGAAAGTGGATGAGATTGAGGAATTATGTCTTGAATGTTGTTGTATTATAGTTGTATTGTTTTAAGTGTCGGACCCCAGGAAGAGTAGCTTTTGTCAAGAGCAAAAGCTAATGGGGATCCTTAATAAACATAAACTTCATGCTCTCTAGCTCCTTCTCAAGGATCAGGCTGGATGGATTCTGTGTGAGCATCTGGTGTAATGTCAATACAGGCTGTGTTCAAATCAGCATAATAGCAGCAGCAGCAGCAACAGCTTCAGTCGTCAATCATGGTTGAGACGGAATCAGAATCAGAAAGAGGTTTATTACCAGGTAGGTTGACACGAGGAATTTGACTTGGTGTTGTGGTGCAAACATAAAAGTAAAACAAAAATTAAAAACACAGATAGAAAACTATAATAGCATTAACACATATTCAAAACAACATAAATAGAATTGGAATGTGTTCAGATATGCTACAGAGTGTAGGCCATCTGTGTGTCACCCTTTACCATGGACGAAGTGTGTAGGACGCTGTAATGATTCAAATAAAAGCAGATCTGGTCAGAGGACACAGATGACTGAACAAGATGTCTGAATCGCCCTTGGATTAGACCTCTTGCCTTTAGCATAACCATAACTCAAAGGTATGCTATGCTACTTACTCACCAGTTTAAAATTGTAGCGTTTTTGTTTTGGGAAATACAGCTGTACTGCCAAGAGCTGGATGGAACGCCTCATGAGTATCAAGCTAGAGCTAGGAGTTCATTAGCTTAGCTTAGCATACATTATAATAGCTTTTCCACAGTACCCACACATTAAACTCAATTTCAGTTTTTGGCTGAACAGTAAAACAACTTTGAGTTCTAGCAGTATTTTTTAACTCTTGAGTGCGTAGCTGTTTTTCCTTGCGTCAATCAATCAATCAATCAATGTTTATTTATATAGCCCGAAGAGATAATACATTTTACAGCATATAGACCGAATGTTAGGAAATGCATGTGTCTATAATAAGAAGATGAATCCACGAGGATGTCAACAATCCTGTGGGAGCCATCAGGGAAGTAGTATGGTGAGAGTCAGGCAGGACCACAGAGACTGGTTCAGCCACGACTCGAAGACCAGGACTCAAATCCAGAACTCAGGATAGAGGATCCAGGGCACAGGACCACAGCAACAGGATCAGCCATGACTCAGCATCCCGGCGTAGATATAGACACAAAAAAGAAATTTGGGAGAAGCTGGGTTAATCGGAACATGAGAGTACACGCTTCCAGTCTTTATGCTAAGCTAAGCTAATCAACTCCTAGCACTGGCTCTATACTTTGATACACAGACATGCTGGTGGTACCAACATTCAACAGGCTATAAAATGCATTACAAAATTACTTTAATTACTGAAAGGAAATTGTTGTAAACGTTAACATTAACTACATTGCATACTATACAGAGACGTTTCAGAGGAGGTCAGGCACTTTGAGGGGTACTTTATAGTAATGGGAAAAGGCTCCTTCATCATAACCTTGCCGTAGTGATCATCTTGAAACCTCCTCTAGCACCGACGCAACAGCTGCTCCATCCTCTTGTGTGCACAGACAAATGAAATAAACTGTGAACAAAATCTTCATCAGGCTTTTCCACCATGGAATAATCACCATTGCTCTAGTGATTACTCTGAGGTTTTCTGCATAAAGAAGAAGCCTAATTTACAACAAAGCAGCACAAATATCCTCAGAGGGACACGCTGCGCAGACAGCTCGCTCAGCCAGGCAGAGAGAGACACTCGAAGCTCACTTTGCTCTCCTTGGTCATAAAGCTCTCCATTTACCCAACGCCGTCCCAGAGTCCATTCCAGTTTCTACCTCTTTGAACGTGACAAGTGATAAGGATGGATTATCGTGAGAGCCCAGAATTCCTCAGGATAATCCTTCACAGACAAAAACACCCTGACATCTCAACTTGTTATTTCTTCTTTCACTAAAGTGCTTTGGTTTTTTTCGTGGCACGGCTGTTTGACTTCTTACATTTGTTTTAATCAAGGCTTTATGGAGACATGATTTGAGATTGTTTGGTTGAGATGCAGCAGGTTGTCTGAAGTCCCAGCCCCTCCTCTCGTCTGTCTGATTGCTGGAGAGACGTCTGTATGATTACACACGCTCTGATTGGGATGCCGTGGCTCTGTTAAAGTGTCAGTCTCTGCAGAACAATGCAACAGGACAATTACCTGGCTTTAACCAGCTGGTATCACTGACCATGATATCGAGGGACGGAGAGACCTTATCATTTAGATTTGGTTGATGACTTCCATCAGTTATGATCAGCTTCTTCCCTTTAGATCACAACAATAAGATATTTTTAATGTTGTATCTGTGTAACACCCAGTACAGGGGCAGACTACAATGGTTCCCTGTAGCTTCGACAACAATATTATTTTCTGTTGCACTGCATACATTTTTTCGAAAGGAACCGCTCTTATCTTGGAGTTATTTGTAACTGTTTTAATATTTGAAGAATGCCACTTATGACTACTTACTACGCAAACACATCATAATGAACATATTACATAAAATGGCTCCAATGGATGTGTTTACATGTGTTTTACTCCTTTAGTTGATGGTAAAAACAGCTCCCAGCACACTCCTAATGAGCTGAATCAATGACTGACTGTTCAACTAAAACAGTGACATTATTCAGAACTTGCTGATTCATGTCCTTTATTTGGATAATGACTTGTTTTGAAGAATGCCACTTGAGATATTGCTGGCCTGCAGAGCTGTGAAAGGAACAGCTCTTTTCTGCATCCAGGCCTTGGTTAAACCATTTACTCCGGCACATGCACTTCGCTCGGCGTCACCCAATCAGCTCGCTGCTCCATCTCTGCGAGGTGGACCCATGCAGGTACCCCTCAAAAACACACCTGCTTGCCCTCCTGGATCCTAAATGGTGGAATGAGCTCCCTGTTGACATCAGGACAGCAGAAACTCTGTATTTCTTCCGTCGCAAACTGAAAACACATCTATTTCGACCAGTGGAGTCCGAGCGCAGCTTACTTCCGGGTTTTAGGACGCGTCACTGCACCTCTTGCATAGACCTCACAGCGGGCGGAACTTGTCATAAAGTCCGCGAAAATAAAGCCCGCCCATTTAGAGGGAAGATATGATTGGTCAATTGTACTGTCATTTGACATTACTCTCTCGTTGAGTTACTATAGCGGGCCCTCTGTGAATGTAGAGAGGGACCATCAAGCTCTCCCGTCTTCACAATACTCGCAGAGACGGCATTTAACCCTTCACATTCCAACAGAAACTGAACAGGCAGATTCGAAGGATTTATTTGGAAATGTTATTTTAAATACAATTAAATCAAGTTATTTTGGTAAAACTAATGAAAAATGTAACAACAACAAATATTAAAAAAAATATTTAAAATATATATTTTTTTTTTATGTTTTCAAATATTATTTTTCAGAATATCTTAGGCCCTCGCAGAAGATTTAACTTGTAACTGTATATATCTGCACTTTCCTTGTTGTTCGGAGTTTATATCTTTATGGTTTTTGCACTTATTGTAAGTGTCTTTGGATAAAAGCGTCAGCTAAATGATATGTAATATAAGTCAGGGTTCCTACGGTCATTAAAAACCTGGAGAAGTCATGGAAATTCAAAATGCAAATTCCAGGCCCTGGAAAAGTTTTGGAAAACAATATTTTTCCCAAAGTTTTGGAAAAGTCATGGAAATGTAACTTAAGTTGCATCAAATATAATTTATATTTTATCTAATCGCCAAAATAGTAATACTATAATGATAATAAATACTGTATCGTATAGTAATGAAATGTAAAATGGCATTTAACTGACGAGGTATTTTGCTGGTGAGAGATTTGAGTTGCTTTAGCGTGTAGAAGCTAGTAAGCCAACTATTTGATTTGTTTTTAGATAGGCACAACATGTTTCATATGCAGACCTTATTTTCCAGCTTACCATGTTAAAATAAAAATGTTTCAGTGGTACCGCGGAGAAAGAGTACTTTTTTTGGTCATGGAAAATGAGGTAAAGGTCATGGAGAAGTCATTGAAAATCATTGGTGAAAAAGTGTATGAACCCTGATAAGTTCAGGCAGCTGGACAACTCAGTGGTTGGAGCTGGCGGCCCATTTATACTTTAATAAGATTTAGGGCCATGCCATCCCGTCTATCTCCCCACTTCACCACTGTATCTGTGATGAAGGAACACTCTGGCCCAGAAAGAACAAAAACGTATATAGGTCCGAAGTCGGCAAATTTGGTAAATATGTTTTCCATAGCAATGAAGGGAACTCAAATAGGCCTACGAATGCAAGTGTATTTGTCTCCTCTTAATTAGATGATGGCGTTTTCCTTTTATACACAGTCTATGCTTATAATAAAACAGCAACACAGCGACACAAAGTTATCTGTATTGCTTTTCTATATGTTCATAGATGCAATCAAATATAGTTTTTGTATATTTAGTGTAACTGTATATAGTGAACTATGTATACAACTTTGTAATCTTTGTCATCAAATATGTTTTGCGACTCCAGACAGTTTTTTATTTGGTGGCATAATAAAAGTTGTGAACCCCTGACATAGCACAATGTGCTTTGGCAATACTGTTTTGTTTAAAGGGGACCTATCATGCAAAATGCACTCTTGTACGTCTTTTATACATGAATATGTGTCCCCGGTGCGTCAGGGAACTCACCAAGTGTCAGAAAACACAACCCTCTCTCTTTTCCTCCATACCCAAATCTTAAAAACGGGGCTGCAACGGATCTGATGCAGACTGATCCAGATTTGAAAATAGTGTGACGTCAGTGACGAGGAGCTCCGCCTATATGGCCAACTCTCCACCAATCAGGGGAACGAGAGGTTGCGTGGCATGGTAACAGCATGGCAACAGCATGGCAACAGCATGGTAACAGCATGGTAACAGCATGGCAACATGGCGCTCGTAACTCGGCCCCCTCCTTTGCAAGGGGGCGTGGTCAGCTGCAGCGCATGCAAAGACAGGGTGGAGGAGAGCAAAATAGAGCAAAATGAGGCATGGCTAAAATGCATGATCTGTTTGGTATTTTGAAAAAAAAAAGTCTAAATATACCTTATATAGGTATGGCCAGTGGCGACCCGTCAGGGCCTTCAAGGTATTCAGAGAATACCCTGGAACACTCAGATAAAACAAACAAAAAATCGATTTAATTATATAAATAAAATGTAATAATTGATCGAATGCCCTGGCCGTTGCACTGAATGAGAGCGTACGTTTGGACTGACAGTTTGATCAACCAATCATATATTGATTTGTAGCCAATGGGCGTATTCTTTCAGAGTTTCCCTCGGTTCCAGGGTACTCTAGAAGGCCCGCTAGTTAACTGGCTCGAGACAGAGGATCTAGATCAGGGGTTCTCAATGGCGGCCCTCGGAAATGTTTCTGGCGGCCCACGATAGTTAATGTGACATGCTGAAATGCATGCGTTATATTTTAATCCTCCATGGTTGTATCTAGTAAGAATTAGAATGGAATTTAAGAATGGTAAAACTGCGCCCCCTGGGTTGTCATTCCTAAATTATGAATGACAGCTTGTGGAAAGTTTGCTAGACTACTGGTTGCATGGCAACTAGGCATCTCGCGAGTTGCGGTAATTGGTTAGTACAATAAAGAAAGGATTTGTTTTGGAATTATTTTGTGTTCCGTTTTTTCTTGGGCGGCCCTCATTCCAATATCGGGTACCTAAATTGGCCCTCACTCATCAAAACTTTGAGAACCCCTGATCTAGATGAATGCGACGAAGCAATTCATGCCGTTTTATTGTTTTTAACGTTGAAATGACAAGTGCAACAGGGGAAGATGAAGTTGTTGCGGAATTGTTGTGAGTACCCTTTTCAAGACGACAATTCAGTGAAAAGACGGACATGATAATGCCGCGGAGGGGGAGGGGGGGGGGGGGTGTGTCTACAGAAGGTCCAGTTGTGATGGCCACGGTTCACCACTTGGTATGGCCCTACAATATATTATTCAAATATAGCATGATAGGTCTCCTTTAATATGGTCATGCCAATAAAGCTTCTTTGAATTGAATGGGGTACACTACAGCAATGACAGTAAGTGTACAATATATCAGTATGCATATTACATTGTAAAAACAAACTGTATTGCATGTTCATTTGATGTTGTATAACTACCCAAACAGATTAGTGCATTGTGTATAATTTCTAGCATTAGTATTTATTGTTAAAACAGACACACATGTGATTTGGTTGTGTTGCAGGGAAACAAAGATGGTTTTCTGTGACATACGTGAACAACAAATACTTTGGTGTAGTATAATTGTATTTGTATGGGCTCTCTCTGTATTCCTCTTAGCTGAATCCGCCATTCTTCTCTACTAAAATATAAATATGAACCGTGTTAAGCTCCATAACCATATTTGCGGAATGAGATTTCTACCGCTGTGAGATTATTAAATGAACACCGCGGCAGTAATGAGAAAGCCTTCCTCACATGTCTCTCTCTGCTGGGGACAAAGCGAGGTGAGCGGAGGGAGCAGGTCTACTCACCAAAATGTGAAAATCAAATTAAAGTTTTATGTCATAATTGGATGTCATAACAGTCAGACTCTGTGTACAGCTGTGCAAGGTTATTGCAGGTGTAAAAATAGATTTGTGTCAAGCTTAAGTTTTTATAAAAGCAAAACAGAACTATAGAGATTTACAGTTTACAGGTCCAGAAAACTTGGATTACTTTTCCTTATTCTAGCGTGTGCTTTAGTTTAGAGTTATTGAAGAATGCATTGTAGTTTAATTTGTCTTGAGGACTTTTTGGTTTAAAAACAGCCAAAGCTTTACAGTAAATCTCGAACTAATCCTTAAATGTAAGATTATAAATGCATAAGTGCGCTATAGTTGAACTTCAGTTGAAGGGCATTTTGAATTTTAATGTTCGAGAGACTATTTTTATGATCATTTTCTACATCTGTTTTATTTCTACTGAATTTCAGAGCCCAGAAAACTGATTTTGAATTAATTATAAGAACATTATGTGGGGTTCATTTCTAGAAAACTGCAGTTTAGTACGATGGAGTCAATCATGTTGATAATGCCATTGGTTAAAGTGTAACATTGACCTTAATGCAAGTATCAAATACACAGCAACAAATGTGTGGGTTGTTATTTATGACGTGTGTAGTCGTTAAGATGTATCAAGCTATTCAAAAGGTTATTTGTATTGCTATTGCATTGTACTTCTGCACTGTAAACCCTTCAGACACTATTTTATTACTTTACTTTATTATGAAACCTGGAGCCTGTACGGAAATAGAGCACTGAATGGATATGATGTAATGTACACGTTGCAACTTCATTTTATGTGAAGATAAAACCTGCTGTAATGACTGCCCACCTACAAATAGCCCTGAGGCCAGACCGGTATTTGGACTTATTTCCAGTGTTAAGTCCTTGCTTTCCTGCTGATCAGTAACAGTTCATTATAACGTATCATATATATATTTCCCCCTGTATCCAAATGTAACTAGCTACCGAAATAAGTGGCAACGCTTCATGCTGCCTTTCCAAGAACTGCACTGAGTTTACCTCCTGAGAATTTCCCAGGAGCACATCTCCAAGGTCCCTTCTCTTTAATTCAATTTCAGATTCCCCCTGAGAAGCCCTCTGAACCTCCCCTTAAAATGTTTTGAGAGCAGGGAGAAGAGTGTGTAAGGAATCAAAGTTGGCTGATCCCACTACACTGTGGTTCTGCTGCCACTGGATTTCCCCCTCCCTCTGTGTGTGTGCTAAGTGGGGACCTTGCACCCTCCCACCAGTCCATCCGCTTCACTGCGGTCCCTCCAGGCTCCTTTTGAAGGTGCTTTCATTTAATCATTTCTTAAGAAAAATGTATTTTTTTTCAGGGCAGCACGAGGTCACAGATCACATCAGAGCTGCTTTCCGACTCAGTGGCCATTTAATCAAGCCGAGGTCCATTTCGCCGCTGCTCTTTTCAGACCACCTTTTCTTCCTGAGGCTCAGGGGTGAAGCCCGTGGCCTCGCTCCTCCGAATCCCATTCCTACCAAAGCTTTAGAGGTGGGCTAGGTGACTTACAACAATTCCCGAGGATTTAGAACTTGACTGAGTGTCCCGTATACCCTCGTAGTCTCACCTGAAATACTTCAGCTTGGCCCTGACCCCGGCAGATACAGTGCTACAAAAAATGTTTTGTCTGACTTCAGGATTTTGAAGTACTCAGGATCTAAGTTGCCCAACCAGAGCCCAATCAAAGTCCTTCTATTGACCAATACTAAACTCATCCGCCACACGATAAGGTTTCTAGTTCTTCAATCTTCTTTTCAAGAACTCTGCAACGTCCGTTACATTTTGCCACTTGCTTTGATATATTTCAATTCTGATAACACTGTGTTCTAAAAGCAGACAGAGATAAGCTGTGTCTGTTGTGGTTGTCCGAGTAATCAGGCAACAGTAGTTTGTCTGACTTCAAGATTTTGAAGTACTCGGATCTAAGTTGGTGTATATGTTGACATCTTTGTTGGCAGAGCCCAATCAAGACAACATGAATCCGCAGGTGTCTAGTTCTTCAATCTTCTTTCAAGAACTCAGCAACGTCCATTCCATATCTCCACTTGCTATCATATGTCTAAGTTCTGGTACCATTATGTTCTAAAAGCTGACAGAGATAAGATGTATCTGTTGTGGTTGTCTGAGTAATCAGGCAACAGTAGTTTGATGGTTGAGGAAAAAGGGCCATGGGTTGATCGCTGAATTCGTTGACATTGAATCCTCAACATATAACTTGGCAACAATAACTAGATGTATTGTTGTTTGACCATATATTTATTGAGCCCCACAAAGCGGAGTTTTAGCGGAGCACGTTAATGTTTTAAGCTGAAAAAAGACAAAGATAATCAAGTTGAAACTGGAAGATCGAGGAAATTATTTAGCTGATGGCACGATAGTCTGGGTGTTGGCCTTTATTCTGTCTTTAGGGTTAGTTTAAAGATCCTGATTCTACTTTTAAAAGTCGTGTAAGATGACAAAAGCTCAATCACTCTGGGTAGTTGGTAACATGAATGCTTGGTGTAAGTTTAAAGCAGCAGGAGCTGGGTTTTATCAAAGAGAAAGGTCTTAAGCCTGCTCTTAAAAGTGTAGAGCGGGTTCTGCCTCTCGTGCACAAACTTGGATCTGGTTCCACATGGAGAGCATTTTGATTGTAAACCTTCCTTTGTGGATGCTTAGTGACTTCCAAGTGGAAATCTAAAGGAAAAGCCAGTGGCGGCACGGTGAATAATGTGTTTGTCAAATCAGCTACAGGAAATGTTTCCGTTGATGTATCGCTGAAGCAGGCAAGCAAACCGGTTTGTTTTTTTAATGTTTGGGAAATGACTGCTTTAACCATTACTGTGTGTGAAACCCTTTCATCATCAAGGCTTAATTGTTTTAATGGAAAGTATTTGTCTCGGGCTGCTCAGATGTCATCGTTAATATCATTTTTATGGTATATGATTTTCAGCTGCACATCAATGATAGAATCAGAGTGTGTTTACCTCGTAGGATTGACTCAAATTCAGAAAACAATTACAGTGTGGAAGAGGGGTTCACCTCTGAGGGACCTAAGGGTTTACTTCTTTCATTTAAAAAAGAAAAATACATCACCATTCTCTCCTTTCTTGACATCAGGCTCTATTTTTAAAATGAGCAGCTGGTGATCATTTTGCTAAAACCCAATAGACACACTTTGCAGAAGATATGCATGATATTACATCCCTGAGATTGCAATCAAGTTTTCTGTGTCAAACGACTTATTTGTGAATAAGGAAGTGAAATGTTTACCCACATGTCCTGTATGCCTATTGAGTTGTGTGTTTAAAGCACTGTGAAATTGTTTTCTTGCTAATAGTATTACCATTCTCATTCTGTGCCATGGAACGAGAACGTTCTTGAATGTACGAAGTGGAATTCAATTGACTTTGTTTTGCTTTTTTAGTTTCATAATCCTCAGCAAGACACATTAAAGTGCTCATTGTTTTAAATGAGTCAAATCAGTGTAGCTCGAGACTGTGCCTCGACCACTTTGCTCACAAACACTGAAAGAAACGGAACAGACAGGAGGTCTATACAATTAGTCTCTGTTTAGAAAGGCTCCCCAAGCCCCCTAAAATATTCCCATGAAACATTTGATTTGTCTTTCACGACACTGGCCTAGTGGAGTCGCACTAATGAGTGATTGTTGCCGTTTAAAGTGACATATACCTGTTCCGTATTTAATTTCTAGACCGTAAGTGATTGATTTTCATCTCATTTGAAATACCTGCAGAAGCCACAAGTCAGGTCTCAGTGTTTTCTATTTATAATGTGGTATTTTTATTATTATTATTTAAAGTGGCCAACAGGTGCAAACACGGCTTTATTGTCATTTGCACAATAGCTGTGGATATGGCAATGAAAAACTTAAGTCACAGGCTCCTCCAACAGTGCAACATTCATATATATAGGACATACAACTAATAAAACACATGAAATAGTGCAAAAGAATGTCTTAAAGGGGACCTATCATGCAAAATGCACTTTGTGATGTCTTTTATACATCAACATGTGTCCCCGGTGTGTCGGGGAACTCACGCAACCCTCTCTCTTTTCCTCCGTACCCAAATCTCTAAAAACGGGGGAACAACGGAGCTGATCCAGATTTGCGTCCGATATGACGTAATATCTGAAATGTGGACCCACGGCCCAATCAGAAACGTTGCTATCAGAAACAATGCCCGACTGTTTTGGACGTAATATGGTCGGTGTTTACATTAGCATCGCTAACACTCAGAGCTAACCTGTACTGGAGAGCATGTGTGTGAAGAAGCAGGAAGTAAAAAGGAACTCACCTTGTGGTATAACCGGCAAGAGAGAAAGCCTTTGAGCTCCAAACTGTTTCAGAGAGAATCCTTGATAATCCATGATATGGCGTTTCATCACGGCAGCATTTAGTGTAGACAGTAGCTGCCGGGTCCTGCATGAGCTCAGACCCCTCCTCTTTAAAGCTTTATACCCCAAATCAGCCCTTTTGAAACAGGAAGTGAAATAGAGGGATATGAGGCATGGCTAGAATGGGTGATCTGTTTGGTATTTTGAGCAAAACACTTCATAGACATGTTTTTTATATATTTGTATATATCTGAGACCTATGCTATTGCATACAAATAGCATGATAGGTGACCTTTAAGATGTCCAAAAATATAATTACAAATACAAATAGAATTGAAAAAGTGACGCATACAGCTGGGACCGGAGCTATTGGTGAATTTCGGTATTATGAAGTTGGTCATCTGTCACTATTGGCAGAGTAAGTCTGTTTCATAACTGTAGGTGTTCGTCAGTATATTTGAAATGACTAGGTTAGCTACGTTAGCTACGTTAGCTACGTTAGCTACGTTAGCTACCTTAGCTTAGAGATCTTTAATAATATTGGAAGGAATCATGTGATCACATTGTTAAAATAAACCAATTAAACCTACATTTTAAGTTTCCGTTGACAGTGACAGCCACTATAATGAATGGTTTTGGGCTGTGTTTGTAGTTCTCATACCTGACTACATTCACCTGGTTACTTTAGAGAGGGTGAAGCTGGGAGAACATGTATCTGTTGATCACACTCGAATCACATTTAGAACTTTATAATTAGGTACGTTACCAATTGGATTGCCTGTTTGTTGACGAAAAACACATTCAAGGAGTGGATTTATTTCGGAGCGTCAAGGTGTTTATCCCTGTGATTGGCCTTTTGCCTTTAATACCCTTCCTTGTGTTGGAAGAAAATTCACTGTCATACTTCTAAAACACATTCTCAACATTTTGCCAAACTGAACTAAGCTGTTCTTATGTAATGTACACTTACATTTAACATTATCTTAGTTGTGAAGTTGTTGCTCAGACTGAATCAATGTCATACAGCGAGACAGTGACACATCAAACAACCTTTGTCAGACTGTTCTTCATCTCTCAAGCCCACAGTTTAACGATTGATTTTGGGCAGCTTATGTCATTCCTTATATAAAACAATGCAGTTCTAACATCAAATGTTTTATCCTCTTCGGAAAAAACAGTTTTGCTGAATGTTGTCACTTAGCTGTATGAGTTTTCACCCGTTAACACATTTGAACTTATCTTCATGCCGTGAGCTTTGTTATTTGGATCTGTGTTAGTCTATCTGGCATGTGCGCTGGTGGTGCGTTATTGATCTGTTTTGCAGCCAGTCGATAATGGGTGTGGTGTTTTCCATGCTCATCAGACTGTAATCAGTCAACTGAAGGAAAACTATCACTTTTTGTTATGCGTGATGTTCCAAAGGTTACTCCACACATTACATCCATCATGCATTCAATAGATACTCAACACATTTTGTTGTCTTTCTCTCTATTTCTCCCCCTTCTCCATGTCCGGGAGAGATGATGAAATAGCCCCTGTGCTGTTCCCCTGAACCATTAGGAGGCTGGAGTCATTGTTCACCCTGAGCCATCATTCTGTTACTTCTCCTTTCTTTGTCTTCTCCCGGAGCTCATCCGAGGTGTAGTGAAGCTGCAGGAGTAGCACTTCTGTCCAGTTTGAGGCTTTTTCATCATTTGCAGACAGAGAAACTGACTAGCTGTTTCAAGACAGACTAAATAAATGCTGTGCTATAGGTTTTAACAGTCTTTCTAGATTGAAGCATGTACATATGTGTCTATGTGTTTGTGTACAAGCTAAAGGTGTGGAAGATTGCATTTTACAGCCTCTCAATCACACCTGGGAGCCAATAGAAAGAATACACCCAGTCAAAGACATTGGAGACATTTACTAGAGTCTAAGTCAATGACCAATGGGCAGTCATGCAATCAGGCCCTAGATTAAGTCTCTTACAAAGGTGCTTGAGTTCAATGTTGAGGGAAGAAATTAGGGGTCTTGTGTAGACCAAATGGCAACACAGTGTTCCTACATACACACTTCAAGGTTCAAGGCTTTTATTGGTTGACTTCTCTATTATTTAATGTGCATTTGTTAAGACCCTTGTGGTGGATATTCTTGGAATTAACTAGTCAAAGAGTTGTCCTTCTGAGTCTTTTGCAAAAGAGGCACACAGCATACAGAAAGCAATGTCTCCACAGCGGAGTGCAACAACTCAAACTGAAGAGAGCGCTTTAATAAACGTACAATGAATACACTTAGTCATGAGATAACTGACACCTGACCCAAAGTACAAGAGACCCATGATCCGATCACTGGGCACCCACTGTGTGGTCACATGGCACCTTGAGACTGATCATCTACCTGAGTGATGAGACCTCAACTACATTGATACTATCTCTTGACATGTAAGGTGTACTGAATATTATTATTCATATGTTATATTTAACATCATCAAATTCTCTGATAACCATAATTTCCATAACACCCTCCAAATGTAAAGCCCTTAGTCTTCTCTGAGTTTCAACGATGGTCATGTAAGCGTTTCGATTTGTGCTCTTCTACTGGAAATAAGTTGTACACATGGCCAGGCATTACTGATGGAGTACTAACAGGTACAAAGGCATATAGTGTTATTGATTCGAGGCACAGCCAATATGTTACTCATGCAAATCCCCAAGTTCATTCACTCCTAAGGCGACAACACGTATGGCAACAGCACTTCAGACCCTCAGACGTAGACCGTTGTATACATTTGAAGTGTTTTTAGTTGTGTTTTGCTGATGTGTTTGAGGTTTTAGATTTTGAACATCAAATTGATCCGAATATGAGTTAAATTGTTGACGTACACATGCCTGAAAAACATAAAAGTTTAACATTTTAGAACAATTGCTCACTTGCCTTTTTCTGTGACGAGCTAGATGTGAAGATCAATGTCACTCCTACATCTATATGGTAAAACGTTTTTAGCGCAACGGCTATCAACAGCTCTTTTAGCACTAATGTTCTCACAACAGCTCCCCATTTTGGACAGCTGTCAGCCTGCTAAACAGGTATTTGTGCATCTGAGTTCATTTCCAGTTCCACAAGGATGCTCTAAAGCTACTTAAACAGAAGGAATCTAGAGTTTTGGCCAGATACCAACACTGTTCTCATGCCAGTCTTCTAAATATCAGAAGGAAAGGATGAAGGGGGGGGGGGGGGGGGGTAGGGCAGAAAGTGATTGATATTCGGGGCGTCTGCCATTCACAGCATTTATTCATAATTTTCTTTCTCAGCGCATATCAAGCAGGGCTAAAGGGTTAGCGCCCTCGCAGACCCACCGCCACATCCCCAACACTGACCTATGACATCACTTCCTGCTGACACGGCACGCCTGTCAGAGATGAGCCCTCCGTGTCCTTCAACCTCCACCCTCATCCAGCCTTGTAGCTGCTGTGAAGAAACACAAACACACCCACACACACACACACACATAGCCTTCGCCCCTTTCTGACCCCATGTTTTGTTCTGTGTTTTCAGCGAGCCTTCACATGAGTCTGAATGTGTTATATCAGTGTGTCAGAGAGGAGACTGTAGTACTGGACTCTCATTAACCTCCTTACCTCCTCTCTTCTCACCAAGTCTTCTTCATCAGCTCATCCAGGCCTGAAGTGACACCCGGGCCTCTGGAGTGTCAGTAGCGATAAAGATGCTGCCACTTCAACGTTTTAATTGGAACTTCTGCTGTTGATGTGTGAACAGCTGTAGGACGGAGAAGGGCAGATCTATCATGGCCGCCCTCCACAGACCGCCTGGGGTCAAATGGCAGCAGTTACTGTGGCAGGAAAAACCCCAACGCCCCGGTTTATTTATGATTGTGTCGCTCCACCCCACATCTGCATATTCACGCCTGGTGCAGAAATGAGGGAGGAAGAGAAAGAGCATCTGGAGGAGCGTGAGGGGTGGGCTGGAGGAAGGGGAGTGACCAGCAAAGGACATGTTTATACACTCGATGCAGAGTTCACACACTCACACTCAGTCGACACGCAGACACAAATCCATTATTCATTTCAAAATGACTCATTTTTCGCTCGGTGGCTCCTGGCAGTAGTGTGGCGCCTGACTGAGGGGGGTGCTTTTTTAATTAATGCAGATTGTGCAAGAAAACAAAAATAACATATTTACTCTGACACCTCAAATTACAGGAGTGCAGGCGTGAAACTGCTGGTGGCGAAATGTGGTGTTTGACTTTAATAACCCCGAACGTCAGGACTGTGAGTACGGCTCAGATCAGTCACAATGTAGTGAGGATTCACAAAGGTAATATTCAAAAATATTATATTAGATATATTCAAAAATTATATAATATTTAAAAAACAGTTTTCAGTGCACACACACATACACATGTATTATGTTAATATGTAAAATAAATCTCTCAAGCTTTACAAATATATTTCTGATCCACTCATAGAGAGGCGAAGTCCCTCCCTTTCCGCGGAGCTCCATGGGACCTTATTTCAGAAAAAGTATGCATTGAAGTCAATGGAGAGAGAAAGATTATTTTTCAATCCCGTTTGAATTGTGCCACGAATTACACAGATGATGTTTGTCAATTTAAAAGATAATTTTGCAAGTCAACAAATTAAAATGTGAAGTAACACTTTGTTTGTGTGAAACCGCTCAATGAACTACATCTCCCGTCTCACACCACACACCCAGACGGCCGTCACGTTGGAACATTTCACTTCTTTCTCTCAGAACGAGGCGGAAAGTATTAAAGGAGGTGAAAATCACTCCAAGTCTGGGCGTGTTGAGAGCTGTGCATACACACAAGGGGAGTGAGTCGGTTCCTAAGAGCCAGCATGCGGGACCGGGACTCTGGGATTTGTAGTCTTTCTAGTTGCGTATTTTTCATAGTCTTATATTTCAACAGTTTTACGACAAACTGTGACTTTTTTGACTTGGAAATTATTTGTTAAGATTGACAAACATCATATGTGTAATTCGTGGCACAATTCAAACGGGATCGAAAGATAATTTTTCTCTCCCCATTGACTTCAATACATACTTTTTCAGAAAAAAGGTCCCATGGGGCGGAAGTAGATGGGCAGGACTTCGCCTCTCTATACACATTTCTTGTTTTATATAAAGGTAATACATATTATGTGTTTTAAAGGGTTTTCATAAAAAAAAAACATATTTGGAGTCTGTTATATATTAACAAACCATTGAGCCTGCATTTAAAACCTGAATACATTTATTTAAAGGTCCCATGTCATGGCCATTTCCACTGATCATAATTCCATTGTTGAGGTCTACTAAAATAGATTTATACTGTGCAATTTTCCAAACTCACATTGGTTTCTCAAACAGCATCTCTGTAAAGTACGTGTATTCACTCTCTCCACTAAACGGCTCGTTGCAGCTCTTGCCCCCCCCCTCCCTGTGAGCCCAGTGTGCTCCGATTGGTCGGGACGTTGTGAATCGCGCTGAGCTCCGTGGAGGTGTGATTTCCTTGTTTAGCGATACACAGCGAAACACAGCCAAACTCATCCTGAGCACACAAAGTCACAGCCGAAGTAAAAACAATAAGTGTGTCTTGATATTGAGTAAGAAAAAGGTTGATAAACGCTGTGAGAATGGGTCTGCAGAGAGAATTTCGCCGCGATCCCAACTGTCTGTTATCAGCCTGCAGCCAGGGAGGAGAAATCAGCAGAGCTGCTTGCACTGAGTGTGTGAGGAAGTCCGTGGATTGGTCAATTTGGACCAATCAGCGGGGGCTTAACGTAACGGCTCCGCGGATGTAACCTAACGGCTCCACGGATTGGTCCATTTCGTTCCGGGGACGACATGACATCATGATGTACCCGGAAGAATCAAATGGACAGTGACGTATCTCCAACGAGGCGTTTTGGGGAGGTATTCTCTGTGTTAGAGTTTTACTCGCTACATGGTGTACTTTGAGGGTTTTGACTCTGCACACCATTTACATGCATAAAAACCTTCATAACAACAAGGGGACGGGTAATAACCGGAAAAGCATGACATGGGACCTTTAAAATACTGATTTGTAGATCAGAAATATTTTTGTGAAACTTATTTTTATTTATGTGATTTCTTTCCACGTATGATTTGTAAAATAACTTTATGGAGCGATACATTTATATATAAATACTGGTTGCATTTATTTATGTTGAGACTGATCTGATCCCCTGTGTGTGTTGGTTTGAGTGAACAGCTAAGCTATACCCTCCCTTCACTACATCCTATCCTCTCTATTTGTGTAGCTGCATTTGTTCACACTTTACTACAGAAGTAAAAGTTGTCAGTCAGGAAGCTTGACATCCGCCAGTGGCTGTAATTCACCTGAAGCTGCCTTTTCTCTCTCTGATGCCATCCAGCCTTGTCACTCAGAGTACAGACATGATAGGTTCAAAGCTAACAAGGCTCACATGAGCAAAAGTAAAGCGTTGCGCCATGTTGTCTTAGCAGAGAAAAAAGAATTCTCCTCCAGCTGTCCTCCTGAGATATGATCTGATTTTAATGAGCGCACCGAATGTCAATGGAAACATTGCACGTGTTTACCTGTTACACTGCATCAACAATGTGCAGACAGATTGGACCAGAGATCATTATGGAGTCGGGATCAGGTTCATACATGCATGCACACGCTCACATATCGGACACACAGGTATCATTACTATATACTTAGCCAAAGAGCTAGGTGGGCTACGTCTTCTAATTCAAATATTTGATACAGGCCGACAGAGTGCTGCTTTGCATGCTATTAGATAGCAATCTAAATAGCATTTATGTCTATTACCTTCTTTTTGAAGAGTGGTGTCAGCACTGTGTGCATATTAAAGCTCATTTTCATTCCACTAGCCAGCATGGTTCCTCTCCCAAACTTGCAAATGAATGCAAATCTGGGATTCCTCCTGAGACGGTGTGTGAAAAGTAGTAGTTATAGGAAATGTGTATGAGATTTGGAGACACACTATTTGATTATTCATGGATATGATGTCTTATTTGATTTTGGTCTTTGGTCAAGGAAATATCACTGGCTTGGATGTTTCATTCTCTGGTCTGGAGTCGTGATGTTTGTGGTATCGTTCACTCAGTTTAAAGGTGAACATGATAATGTTGAAAACAGAGCCTGTAAGCAGATGGCCTAATTGTTTCTCTCCCACACTTCCCATGAATGAAAACACAACAGTTTCCAACTAAAGTACATGCCGTGTGAAGGGTCGCACTAAACACAATTATGAACCTGTAAATGAGCATAAAGACGCCCCCTTTAAACACGTTGTCTTGTTGTCTGCTCATTCCAGCAAATAGGACTCGTTCAACGCAACTTTATTCAGGGGCCCATCATTTGAAAACACCGTCAATTAGCGCGAGCAAGAATAATTGCATTAACATAATGCCTTTGAACGATCATTACCAAAAATGGTGGCGATAATAAAGCAATTACTATTTTTGAGACAGCAATTAGCCCGGCACCTTTCGTGGAAGCCATAATTACCAGAGGAACATGGACGGATGCTCGTGTGTGGAGGAAACAGGAAGCGAAGTGAAGAAGATGAAGATGGGCGAGATAGGCTGTCAGAGAGAGAATCACTCTGAGGACGCAATCCCACTCCGACACATCCCCGATAAACCCTCCAGAGCAGCTACGGCTATAGCCTCTGTCCACACACAGATTTCAATGTTGTTTTGCACACATCTCTCCATTATGAGAGCTTTTTTTGGTAACGCAAGAGATGTTGAAATGGGGAGGGGGGGGTGAGATGGAAGGAGCGAGGCAGGCGTATATGGAGGAAGAATGAGAAAGAGAGATTGGTTTTCATGCCTGGTAGTCAGCGAGCCTGTAAATCTCCCAGGAGCGTAGTGGAAGACAGCAGAAGGTTGATAGTCATCCATCACTCCTGACAACCCACTGCTCGGGAAGGGCCTGACAGCACAGAGAGAGGGGGGGGAGGGGGGGAGACAAAACACAAGACGAAAGATAGATAGAAAGAGATGCTGCCTGCAGAATGAGCAAATGAACTCTTCCATGTTTAAAGCAGAAGGCGAGGGGGAGAAAGAAGGTGAGGAGGAGGAGAAGGGGAGCAGTTGGCTGTTCATCCCTCACTGAGCACTGGTGGTGGTGGTGCTGAAAGACGCTCGATTGGCTGCACCTAGCTGTGTTTCGTCGCAGAAGCAAAGGGGCTCTTAAAGGTCCCCTATCATGCAAAATGCACTTTGTGATGTCTTCTCTACATCAACATGTGTCCCCGGTGTGTCAGGGAACTCACGCAGCGTCAGAGAATAAAACCCTCTCTCTTTTCCTCCGTACCCAAATCTCTAAAAATGGGGGAACAACGGAGCTGATCCAGATTTGCGTCCGATACGACGTAATATCTGAAATGTGGGCGGGCTTTACGCCCACGGGCCTATCAAGGTTCAAGGTTCTTTATTGTCAAACTAACGTAGCTACAGAGTAATTATGTCGTTGAAGATCTTAGGTCACAGGCTTCTCCAACAATGCAACACAATAACACAGATAAGCAGACAATATTAACCAATATTAAAATATACTATATTAAAAGTAATACAAAAAGAAAAATGTTTTTTAAAAAAAGTGAGAGTGGAATAGTGCAGTACGAGTCTATATACAAGTTATTGGAATTATATATTAGATAATAGATAAATAATTACTAAGTAACAGATGAATGTTATGAAATTGTTTCAGCAGTTCAGTTGTTTAACAGTCTTATTGCCTATATTTAAAATACTCATTAAGTTGATTGTACTAACTTGATTTTAAATATTTAAGTAGATCCCATAACAACACAATAACACAGATAAGCAGACAATATTAAAACAATATTAAATCAGAAACAATGCGCGAAGTTTTGGACGTAATATGGTCTTTGTTTACATTAGCATGCTAACACTCAGAGCTAACCTGTGCTGGAGAGAGTATGTGTAAAGTAAACCTGAGAGAGAGAAAGCATTTGAGCTCCATACTGTTTCAGAGATAATCCTTAATGTGGTTTTGAACATGATATGGCGTTTGATCACGGCAGCATTTAGTGGAGTATCTGGGTAGAATTCTCCTGATCAGATACTCAGCATAATCCCCCCCCCCTCTTTTTTTTAAGCTTTAGACCCAGAATCAGCACTTCTCTAACAGGGCTGAAATAGAGGGGGATGAGGGATGTCTGAAATGCATGATCTGTTTGGTATTTTGAGCAAAACACATATTTTTATATATCTGCGACCCATAATATATGCCTAAAAATAGCTTGATAGGAAACCCTTTAATCTGAACAGGTCTTATTTTTTGAAGTAGTGTTTCCTTTCCTCTTTTTAAGCTTCACCTGGATGCCAACGATGATGAATTACCTTCAACTTATCTTATGACATGTGTATATGTCAAGCAAGTTTCACCATACTAATCATTTGCCACAGTGAACACCTTTCTAAAGTAACATGGTGCCGGTTGAATCGTGTTTTTGAAAACAGTATCCACTCGTAGCAAGTAAAGCAGGATTATGCTTCGGAGATTCCAAAATGTTGTTATGCCAACATTGTGATCTTGTTTTGTTTAATCTTCACCAAAGGGCCTTGCTGGCTTTGATCTCCGTTGTCAATCTTGAGTTCTACCCTCGCTTGGAAAATAATGCCCACTAATATAATCTAGACAGGAATACCATTTCCCTACAACGAAGAATAAACTGTGAATTGTAGAAGTTGCTTTTAACGGGCTTGTAGGACTACTTTTCTTCCTAAGGAGAGGGTTCAAGGCATTGTTAATTGGTGTTGGTTAAAATAATGATGATCACTTCCCTCCCTTTACTGTATCCCACTGGGTTTTGTCCAGTTTGTCTGGTGTTGCAAGCTGCTCTACTTTTCCACAGCCAGGCTCTACCATGGGAGCAAATTGTGCAATTTAAAAAATATTTAGGACTCTTCATTCCTTCCCAATTAATGTTGTCAAAACACACATATGAAAAAGTAGCCTGTGAAAAATAAGATGCATGCGATGTAGTGGGCTACATCTGTGTCAATCCACTTTTAGGTAAATATTAGTATTGGATGAGATTCTGTCATGACCGAAAGAACGAGATTGCGGATACAAGCAGCCTGGCTGGCGTCTCCCTTAGGGATAAGGTGAGCAGTTCAGTCATCCGGGAGGGACTCGGAGTTGAGCCGCTCCTCCTTCGCGTCGAAAGGAGCCAGTTGAGGTGGTTCGGGCACCTAGTTAGGATGCCACCTGGGCGCCTCCCTAGGGAGGTGTTCCAGGCACGTCCAGCTGGGAAGAGACCGAGGGGTAGACCTAGGACCAGGTGGAGGGATTATATCTCTTCGCTGGCCTGGGAGCGCCTTGGGATCCCCCAGTCAGAGCTGGTTGATGAGGGGAAAAGAACGTTTGGGGCTCTCTGCTGGAACTGCTACCCCCGCGACCCGACCACGGATAAGCGGCAGAAGATGGATGGATGGATGGGACTCTGCAGCGTATATTTAAGAACTCAAATCAGGGCCAAAACATCTAAACCTGGACATCCCTACCATTCCTCGATATCATAGTTTTCTAAGTGAATAAGAAGAACACCTACTGTGCTATTTCTGGACATATGGGAGTATGTTTCTGCTTTACGTGTGTGTGTGTGTGTGAATGTGTGTGTGTGTGTGTGTGTGTGTGTGTGTGTGTGTGTGTGTGTGTGTGTGTGTGTGTGTGTGTGTGTGTGTGTGTGTGTGTGTGTGTGTGTGTGTGTGTGTGTGTGTGTGTGTGTGTGTGTGTGTGTGTGTGTGTGTGTGTGTGTGTGTGTGTGTGTGTGTGTGTGTGTGTGTGTGTGTGTGTGTGTGTGTGTGTGTGTGTGTGTGTGTGGCTTTAACTGTAGGTAAGGGCAGGGTGGTAATAAAAGGGGATGCAGTTCAAAGAACAGAGAGGCTTATATCCAGGGAGCTGTCCAAACACCCTGTCAATTAATAAACCGCACTACAGCAACTCGAGTCCCTATACATCCGACAATTTGTGGCTAGCTGACCATGACGCATTCTACACATATCGACAGGGAAAAGAGCAATCGCTGCACACATAAACACACGTTATCGAATCACAACATGGAAACACGTGTGATCCCATTAAAATGTTGCCATGTTTCTGTATGTGGCTCGCTAATTAAATCAAGACAACAAAAGGCTTCCGTAGAAGTAAAGCAATGTTTATTTTCACAACTAGTTCATTGTGTTAGCTGTAAATTGTACTTCCGTACTCAAAAGGTTAATGTGTGTGTGTGTGTGTGTGTGTGTGTGTGTGTGTGTGTGTGTGTGTGTGTGTGTGTGTGTGTGTGTGTGTGTGTGTGTGTGTGTGTGTGTGTGTGTGTGTGTGTGTGTGTGTGTGTGTGTGTGTGTGTGTGTGTGTGTGTGTGTGTGTGTGTGTGTGTGTGTGTGTGTGTGTGTGTGTGTGTGTGTGTGTGTGTGTGTGTGTGTGTGTGTGTGTGTGTGTGTGTGTGTGTGTGTGACCTCCATCAGTGTCTGGAGGGTATTGGCCATTTCTGTCACTCAGTGTGCGAGAGGCCCTAATTAAAGAAGTTCCAGTTGTACATCGCCTTACAATGGAAGGAAGAGATTGCCTTTTAACTCGGCGCCCAATACAGAAACTTCCTCCTCCTCAGCTCGAATAAAAGAGTCTGATACAAAAAGCCATGAATGCCTAAACCAAACAAAAGCTCTTTAAAAGACTGTCACCGTGCTATCTGATATCTCTTGGAACAGCACTGCTTTGAATAAATCTATCTCAGTGAAGAAGGAAATTAAAAGCTGACATTTAAAAGGCTGCTGCTGGGACTCGTGGCCCCCAGGATCAATAGCTATGTATCTCACAACTTCCCCCGCATATTAGCTCGCTTTTCCATGGGGCCTCTCACACTAAGTACAAACACACCAGAACTACTGTAGGAATATCACTGTGTTGATTTGTCAGTTTACCTTCAGGTGTGGCGGGGAGCAGAGGGGGCGAGGGGGTTGTGTGTGTGTGTGTGTGTGTGTGTGTGTGTGTGTGTGTGTGTGTGTGTGTGTGTGTGTGTGTGTGTGTGTGTGTGTGTGTGTGTGTGTGTGTGTGTGTGTGTGTGTGTGTGTGTGTGTGTGTGTGTGTGTGTGTGTGTGTGTGTGTGTGTGTGTGTGTGTGTGTGTGTGTGTGTGTGTGTGTGTGTGTGTGTGTGTGTGTGTGTGTGTAGGTGTGTGTGTAGGTGTGTGTGTGTGTGTGTGCTTTCTTGTGTCAGCACCTTGAGTTTGACATTGGTCATTGGGGATTTCAACTGTCAGCAACAACATCACACGGAAGTAAAGGCGGGAAGGTAAAAGCAGGAATTATATGTGAGATGTTGTGTGTCGTGTGTCGTGTGTCGTGTGTGTGTGTGTGTGTGTGTCCGGGGGGTACTTGTGTTAGTGACATTGTTGACACTTAGCTGTACCGGATGACATTGTCAGTGTGCGACTCTGTGAGAAGTCTGTCAGGTTATGTAGAGCAGACTGAACTCAAGGTCATGCATCCTGAAGGAGTCACGCCCTGTACCCCTATCTCCCTCTCACACACACACACACACACACACACACACACACACACACACACACACACACACACACACACACACACACACACACACACACACACACCTTCCACCCCTCACATACAGGACCGTGATCTCCGCCCCTCCCACAGGGCTTCAGGCTGTCCCTCAGTGTTTCCCTGTCACCGCTCTGCCCCCTCTTGCCGTCCTGTGACCTTCCTCTCTGTCAACGAGCTTTACCCCAGCTGAGCCGCCCTGCTTTAGCCGGCCTTCAACATAACGCCACCCTGGGGAGACACCTCAGACCCACCGAAAAGGGTTTCTGCTTTTCACCGAATGTAAAAAAATAAGCATTTTATGTGAATTTTATTATAGAAATGTGATTTGAAAGTCTTTTGTTCTGCATTGGCAGAGCACAGGTGTTTATACAGTAGGCCCTGGCTAGCTTTTCAAGATTCAAGGCTTTTATTGTTATTTGTACATGGCTGCAGTGTAGATTTGTCAATGAACATCTTAGGTTGGAGGAGCCTGTGACCTAAGATTTTCATTGTCATAAATACACAATGCACAAATGACAATAAAAGCCTTGACATTTGAAACTTGAAACTGAGGTCACAGGCTCCTCCAACAGTGCAACACAATAAAACAGAAAAAATAGTGCAAGTAAATACAATAAAATAGAATGGAAGCTTTAACGGGGCCTTTGCTTTGTGTGGTTCCTATTTCCTGTGTTTGTGGGGGGGGGGGGGCTTTAGTTGTGTTAGCTACAGCTAAAAGCTTAAAGTGGTACACTATGCCTATGCTATAGTAAACTACCATCTCACATCTGCTCTCTGATCACACGGAGAGTTGAAAGTAGCTATTGCCTGAGATCTCATGCTGTGGTTTTGTTAAATGTGCCAAGTGCTAGGACTGACTTAGGGACGAAAGCTTTTAGATGCGCAGCTCCTCTAACTTCAAACAGTCTGCAAAAAGAATGGAAACTGAGCGATTTGGTTCCACTGCATGTTTTTAAAGCTCGGATAGATGCTATGCAATCTGATACTGTTGGTACTTGTAAATGTCGTTAGGTATGTACATTGTAAATCCCTGTATCTATGTTGTATGATGTCCTTTTTGTTTTTCTGTTGTTTTCTGTTTTTCTGTCTTCATGTGGAACCTACTCGCTGCAGGTCTGCCTTGAAAAAGAGATCGATGATCTCAGTGGGATTCACTTGCTTAAATATAAGTTTGAAATGAAATGACAATGCTGTTCTGTGCTTGTTAGTTATTTGTCCAGGGTTTTCCTCCCTTCCCCTTGTCTCGTAGGTTCAAGACTGACTTTGGGATCCGATGTTGAGTCACAGGATCCAAAGACTCTCCTTGAATCTGTTAAACATCAGTAAAACTTCATGTGCAGCGTTGGCCGTGCACCTGTGTTGATACAGTATAGCTTTAACCCTTAGCTGCATAACGGCCCGTCCACACAGCGGCGTTGGAAGCTTCTTCCAATTCACTTTGAATGGGGTGACGTCACTTTTCGCCGAACTGCATTGTGGGAAGCAGAGCGGAGCTTTCCTGGCGTTTCAGGCTGCAAAAGTTGAGCAATGTTCAACTTTTGAAGCTTCTGAAGCTTTCGGTGGAAGCGTCAGCCAATCAAATCATATGCCAGTACAAGCTCTAGCCAATCAAACCGCTGCTTGTGTGACAGGGGCGGGAGATTCATGTGATTGGTTGTTGGTCGAGCTTCAGACACGCCCGCCGGCAAGCTTTTTCCAAAGCCGCTGTGTGGACGGGCCGTTAGTGGGTCTTTTTGGACCCGGTGAGGTGGTTTTTTATCATTTCATATTCCAGCTATTCCTCAAAAACATATTTTGGATGTCATAAGTGGGTCAAAAATGACCCGCATGCATTTTCTATGGGAAAACGTTTTTTTTCAAAATGTAAAAAAAAAGTCTAAAATTATAAATAGTGAAAAATTAAATATAAAATATTGTGAACCAAAATATAATACTAAATATTATACAAGTGATTTTTCTTAACCAAAATGAAAACATTTGCATAAAAACCCATATTATTCTAATACGGGTCCACTTATGGAAGAGAGTAGAGTCCACTCACTCGTGCATCTAAGGGTTAAAGGAGCCTTTTCTTTGTGTGGTTCCCGGTCCTGTGTTTGTGTCGGAGGGAGGGGGCTTTAGTTGGAGCTTTCTTAGCTACAGCTCACCCACTATCTTAAAAAGCCTCAACGGTAATAACTAAGTGACAGCTGCCTACAGGGATCTGTATCTACCTCCGACATTTCAGTTTGAAATGGCACCTGCCAGGAAGTGCTATGTGGAAGATGAACACTGTTCATGTATCTTGCTTATTGTTATTCTGGTACACGTGAATATCTGTGACCAAGACTAAGGGGCACAGTGTTTGACTGAGACGTTACATTATGTTTCTGCGATAAGATTTACATATCCTTTCATTTGCTTTTTATTCCTCCTCCTCCTCATTATTAAGATGAACTCTTTAAAAATGCTTTTGTTTAACATAATTGTTAAAATACTTGATTACATAAATAGCTGCAGCTCTATTTCAAGTGTTCAATATTCGACACACAGATCACTACACTAGTTAAACATGGGTTTGCAAAAAGCTTCCATCACCTAAAGAATATTTCCAAGGTGAGGATAAGTACTGTATAATTACGCATCACCTCACCGCTCTAGGATTTCACATTAGCCGTAAATTATATAAATAACTGTAACACCGCTCAAATATAGTTAAATATTCAACCTCTATTCGGTCTCTCTTTGTGTGTGTGTGTGTGTGTGTGTGTGTGTGTGTGTGTGTGTGTGTGTGTGTGTGTGTGTGTGTGTGTGTGTGTGTGTGTGTGTGTGTGTGTGTGTGTGTGTGTGTGTGTGTGTGTGTGTGTGTGTGTGTGTGTGTGTGTGTGTGTGTGTGTGTGTGTGTGTGTGTGTGTGTGTGTGTGTGTGTGTGTGTGTGTGTGTGTGCTCCTGGCGGTGTCAGGTAGTCCCCAGTAGTGTGTGTAGTTGGCACGCTGTGCGTCACTGATCAGATGATCAAAGACAACACGAGAGGAACAGGAACAGCGATCAGACCCTAGATCAGCTCTCTCTCTCTGACTGAGGCCCATTCCCAAACCGCCCCCTACACCCTACCCCTCCGTTTGCGCGTTCACGCGGAGGGTCCGCCACATTGAGGGCTGTTCCAAAGCAACGAGTGTGGAGCGGTGTGGAGGGGGAGTGGGCTAACAAGCCCTCAAACAGCGAGTCTGCAGCAACTTCCTGTTTCTGCCGGAGAGAGGGGAGAGAGGGGAGAGAGGGGAGGCCGTCCCAAAGCTTGCTGCTGTATTTACTCCCTCCATCTGACAGGAGGGAGCCTCGTTGAGCTGCGAGTGTCACTCCACGGAGTTCACTCCGTCACGGAGGGGTAGGGTCGAGGGAGTGGTTTGGGATTGGGCCGGACTCACACATCGGTTGCTGCTGCGCTGTGAGAAAAATCCCAGTGAATCAAAGGTGAATCCATGAACCAGAGTCTGGTGATGAGTACAGGAAACGTCATCTGGTACCTGATGGGACAATGTGTCTCCACTGGGCCATATTTCTAGTCTAAGTCTAAGTGATTTGAAAGTTAAAACAATTACAGTTGTGTTCCCGCCGGAGACCGGGGTCAGCGAAAAGCAAGAGTTCCTGGAAGAGTTTCAATTGCTCTCACATAGATCCATCAACACAATGGATTCTTGCCAACACTATGATGAGACAATCTCTCTGAGCTGTACTCACCCTGCAGCAACCACTCTGTTTACACCATGATCTGCACTTACATCAGCTGTGTACAATATAGTTATCATTTTATTAAAGGTAACTTGAGACTTGTTTTTATACAATAAATACCAATACACAATATGACACACTCAAAAAAGTAATAACTGGTTGTCATATTAAAGGTTTATTCACATTATTATGTTAGTAAACAACAATAAAGGCACATAGGATCCGTTGTTGTTGACAAAACACATGTTCTTGTTTCCAAAATCAAGTCAATCTTAAACCACTTGAATATACTTTAGTTCCTCAATATGTCTTTGTGTAAAACCTGAGCCATCTAAGTGTTTTACTGTTTATAAGACCTGCTTTTGGTGAATGGTGCCTTCAGGTGCTCCTCGGATGGTCCCTTTAAATCTGACTTTGGTGTTGTAGTGTCTCAGTTGTTGTTGTTGTTGTTGTTGTTGTTGTTACTTGGAGTGACGTTTAGTGGATTGTTCCTATAGAGAGGCGAAGTCCCGCCCATCTACTTCCGCCCCATGGGACCTTATTTCTGAAAAAGTATGTATTGAAGTCAATGGAGAGAGAAAGATTATCTTTCCATCCCGTTTGAATTGTGCCACGAATTACACATATGATGTTTGTCAATTTAACAAATCATTTCCGTGTCAAAAAAGTCACAGTTTGTCGTAAAGCTGTTGAAATATAAGACTATGAAAAATACGCAACTAGAAAGACTACAAATCCCAGAGTCCCGGTCCCGCATGCTGGCTCTCACGGAACCGACTCACTCCCCTTGTGTGTATGTACAGCTCTCAACGTGCCCAGACTTGGAGTGATTTTCACCTCTTTTAATACTTTTCTCCTCGTTCTGAAAGAAAGAAGTGAAATGTTCCAACGTGACGGCCGTCTGGGTGTGTGGTGCGAGATGGGAGATGTAGTTCATGTGTTTGTCACCACCCGCTTGGACTACTGCAATGGTGTCCTGTTCGGGGTTCCCAACAAAACCCTGGACAGGCTCCAGTATGTCCAAAACTGTGCTGCTAGGGTCCTCACACACACAAAGCCGTGGCAGCACATCACTCCTACCCTCATCCACCTCCACTGGTTGCCGGTCAAGTCCCGCATATCCTACAAAGTCCTCCTCCTTACCTACAAGTCCCTCCATGCCCATGCCCCCCAGTACCTATCGGACATCCTTCGCCCACATGCCCCACCCCGGAACCTGTCCTCAGACTCTGGCCTGCTTACCACCCCCCGCACCAAACTGCGAACCTTCGGGGACAGAGCCTTCAGGGACAGAGCCTTCAGTGTGGTAGCCCCCACCCTCTGGAACGCTCTCCCTGCAGAGATTCGCAACATCCCCACACTCGACGCCTTCAGAAGGGCCCTCAAGTCCCACCTGTCTGCCAAGGCTTTCGGCCCCTAATCGATCTGTTGTTTTGTCTGTCTGACTTTTGTTTTGTTTGTTTTTGCCCTATTAATTGTAAAGCGACCTTGGGTCCCTTGAAAGGCGCTATATAAATCCAAGCTATTATTATTATTATTAGTTCATTGAGCGTTTCACACCAAAAAAGTGTAACTTCACAGTTTTACGACACATTTTTATTTTGTTGACTTCAAACGGGATTGAAAGATAATCTTTCTCTCTCCATTGACTTCAATACATACTTTTTCAGAAATAAGGTCCCATGGAGCTCCCCAGGAAAGGGAGGGACTTCGCCTCTCTATTCGAAAAGTATTGTGTACAATCGTTTAAACACTTTTTAAATGCAGCACAAATTCCCTTTCTTGCAATGTTTACAACAGTGAAATATAAAAGTGTGTATCAGATTCACTCCAAAAGATAATGTGTTTGTCTCTAGACCCACAATGCAACAGTCTTCCACCACGAAACAAAGAATCCGATCAGTAACTTTTCTGTAATCCTTTTCACAGAAACAAAACATCCTTGGTGAAAGGTAATGTGGTTTCAGAAGCTAATCTTCCCGGTTACAGCTTTCACATTCTGCAGACTTATTTTTCAGATCAGTAAAGTCTGCTCTTCCATCACTCTCAAAAGGACAAAGAGCTCATTCTCTCTGTAGAGGTCTTAGACTTCACATTTAGAACGCTTTCTTTAATAATTCATCCTGGCTTCTTCCAGGAAGCAATGCTATCTGCCCACAGTCTGGATCGATGGAGATCAAAAGACAGCGTTTCGTCCTAAATGCAATCCCATCCCGAAGCGGGGGCTATTTCAGTGCCAAGCCCAGCGGCTGCTAGTGTGTTTAAAGGTTAGCAGAGAGGGTGGGTACACACTCATTTAGACGTTTCCTTAAAGGTCACCTATTACGCAAAATCCCCTTCTTCATGTCTCTTCTACATCAACACGTGTCCCCTCTTCTTCATGTCTCTTCTACATCAACATGTGTCCCCTCTTCTTCATGTCTCTTCTACATCAACATGTGTCCCCTCTTCTTCATGTCTCTTCTACATCAACATGTGTCCCCTCTTCTCCATGTCTCTTCTACATCAACATGTGTCCCCTCTTCTTCATGTCTCTTCTACATCAACACGTGTCCCCTCTTCTTCATGTCTCTTCTACATCAACACGTGTCCCCTCTTCTTCATGTCTCTTCTACATCAACATGTGTCCCCTCTTCTTCATGTCTCTTCTACATCAACATGTGTCCCCTCTTCTTCACGTCTCTTCTACATCAACATGTGTCCCCTCTTCTTCATGTCTCTTCTACATCAACATGTGTCCCCTCTTCTTCATGTCTCTTCTACATCAACATGTGTCCCCTCTTCTTCATGTCTCTTCTACATCAACATGTGTCCCCTCTTCTTCATGTCTCTTCTACATCAACATGTGTCCCCTCTTCTTCATGTCTCTTCTACATCAACATGTGTCCCCTCTTCTTCATGTCTCTTCTACATCAACATGTGTCCCCTCTTCTTCATGTCTCTTCTACATCAACATGTGTCCCCTCTTCTTCATGTCTCTTCTACATCAACATGTGTCCCCTCTTCTTCATGTCTCCTCTACATCAACATGTGTCCCCTCTTCTTCATGTCTCTTCTACATCAACATGTGTCCCCTCTTCTTCATGTCTCTTCTACATCAACATGTGTCCCCTCTTCTTCATGTCTCTTCTACATCAACATGTGTCCCCTCTTCTTCATGTCTCTTCTACATCAACATGTGTCCCCTCTTCTTCATGTCTCTTCTACATCAACATGTGTCCCCTCTTCTCCATGTCTCTTCTACATCAACATGTGTCCCCTCTTCTTCATGTCTCTTCTACATCAACACGTGTCCCCTCTTCTTCATGTCTCTTCTACATCAACACGTGTCCCCTCTTCTTCATGTCTCTTCTACATCAACATGTGTCCCCTCTTCTTCATGTCTCTTCTACATCAACATGTGTCCCCTCTTCTTCACGTCTCTTCTACATCAACATGTGTCCCCTCTTCTTCATGTCTCTTCTACATCAACATGTGTCCCCTCTTCTTCATGTCTCTTCTACATCAACATGTGTCCCCTCTTCTTCATGTCTCTTCTACATCAACATGTGTCCCCTCTTCTTCATGTCTCTTCTACATCAACATGTGTCCCCTCTTCTTCATGTCTCTTCTACATCAACATGTGTCCCCTCTTCTTCATGTCTCTTCTACATCAACATGTGTCCCCTCTTCTCCATGTCTCTTCTACATCAACATGTGTCCCCTCTTCTCCATGTCTCTTCTACATCAACATGTGTCCCCTCTTCTTCATGTCTCCTCTACATCAACATGTGTCCCCTCTGTGGAAAGAGACTCTGAAAGTTTCAGGAACAAAGATTCTCTCTCTTTTTGATCCATTTCTATAAAAACCTGTCTGAAAATGAGCTGATCAGATTTTGGCCACTTTATGATGTCATAACGATGTTTTGTCTTGTGTAACCATTAGCCAATCAGCAACCAAGGTAACCCCCCCCCCCCCCCACCTTATCACCTGCATCTCCTCCTAGAGCACCATTGAGTTCTTTGTAACCAAATGTCTCTCAGAGGGGCGTGGGGAGGGGCTCCTTATTTTCATCTAAAGTAACAGACAGAGAATCAGCACTTTGGAAACAGGGCTGAAACAGAGGGGATTATGGGTAATGCTGCAATGATCTGTTTGGTGTTTCAGCCAATCAGAGACAGGCTCTGGATATATCTGAGACCTATAATATATGGTTGGAAAAGAGTATGATAGGGGACCTTTAAACAGCACATATTCCCTGGTACCCTGTGATTAGTTTCATGTTTTGAAAGGAGACTTTTAGAAGATTCAGATTATTTTGGGTTTTGCAAGAAAGTGTTTCTTGAGTCATTGGTTTTGATGAACTACCTCATTAAGTCCCTGCAGTTACATGACTTGCTGCTGTGAGAGAGGGAAAGGCTTATTTGCACCATTAAGGTTCACTGCATGTTGTAATATTCAACTGTTTTCAATTTCAGAAAAATTCAATAGTTTGAATGCAATATTTAAGGATGCCTTTTTGTCACCCGTGTAGTGTGTGTGTGTGTGTGTGTGTGTGTGTGTGTGTGTGTGTGTGTGTGTGTGTGTGTGTGTGTGTGTGTGTGTGTGTGTGTGTGTGTGTGTGTGTGTGTGTGTGTGTGTGTGTGTGTGTGTGTGTGTGTGTGTGTGTGTGTGTGTGTGTGTGTGTGTGTGTGTGTGTGTGTGTGTGTGTGTGTGTGTGTGAGAGAGTGTGTGAGAGAGTGTGTGTTGTGACACCGCAGAGACACCTGTTCCAGTCTGTAATTCGGCAGTGATGGGGACGGCGCAGGGCTTTGACACGCTCCGCCGACATGACAGCTCAGACAGCATGGATGTTAATCTCTTCTAACTGCTCCCAGCCTAATTAAATCTTCCAAGGCGACACACACACACACACACACACACACAAATACACATGTGGTCTAAATTGGTCCTGGTTTTAACGATCTGGCGAATCAGCCAACAACAGTTTGTTTGAGTCTAATTCTGTATAATTCGGGGTGTTGTATTTAATCTGGTCTTGATATAAAGAAGAGTGAATCAAAGTCAAAGAGGCGCAACATAACACACATGGAAGTTTTGGTGAGTTTAAAGCTTCTGTCAGCCTAAGGCAAAACAAATTGATCCTTGTGCTGGGATTTGTGAGAAGAGGTGGTCGAAGCAGATGGAAACGCATGCACAATTTCATGCAAAAACGAATACCAGAAATTGCACCGGTCCTCTTGATAGTGTGTAAACACAACTTCAGCTGATTCACTCTAACCACCGTTATACTGAACACGACAGAGAACAATGGTCATCCAAACAGGTATGTGTGTGTGTGTGTGTGTCTGTGTGTGTGTGTGTGTGTGTGTGTGTGTGTGTGTGTGTGTGTGTGTGTGTGTGTGTGTGTGTGTGTGTGTGTGTGTGTGTGTGTGTGTGTGTGTGTGTGTGTGTGTGTGTGTGTGTGTGTGTGTGTGTGTGTGTGTGTGTGTGTGTGTGTGTGTGTGTGTGTGTGTGTGTGTGTGTGTGTGTGTGTGTGTGTGTGTGTGTGTGTGTGTGTGTGTGTGTGTGTGTGTGTGTGTGTGTGTGTGTGTGTGTGTGTGTGTGTGTGTGTGTGTGTGTGTGTGTGTGTGTGTGTGCGCGTTATGAAATAAATAACTATGTGGTGTTTCTTGTGAATACATTCATTTATTTATAACAGGTTAAAACAGGAAAACAGGTTGCTGGAAATATTGAGTCTAGTCTACTCTGATTGGTTAGCTGGCTGGCTCTGTTGTGATTGGTCAACCGCTTAGAGATGTCCTGCCCCTTAGCCTAAACAAAGGAATCCAATGGACGTGTTTCAGCATCCTATAGAACACACTACAGGAAATGGAAACTCCCAAAAAGCATTTTTAAGGAAACACATGAAAAATGGAGCAGACACTTCTCTTTAGATATCAATTACCTGTTGTATGAGAATACTTTGAAGATGGCAGATATACCACACTAAAAGATGTAGCCTTTTATCTTTAAAGAGGAACATATTCCCCTGCTGTTCTGAGCTTGTTAGTCATTGTTCCAGCGTTCTCCTCCCTTCCCCTTGTCTCGTAGGTTCAACACTAACTTTTTGATCCGATGTTGAGTCACAACAAAGACTCTCCTTTAATCCGTTAAACTTCAGTGAAACTTAAGAACCACGGAGACAGACTGAGACTTTGACTGGCCGTATGCTTGCCTCCCACCTGTCAGTGTCCTCTGCATCTGTCCACTGAGCCCAGTTCATTTGCTCTACCTCTCAGTAATGTTCTGTCTGCCACCTTTATCCATCACTTTGTAATTATCTTCTGTCTCTCTGTCCCTCCCTGCTTTCCCTCTGCTTTACTGTCCGTCTCCCACCTTTCTGTCGTGTTATTCTCTGCCTTGTTTTTCCTTTTCTTGCGTCACTGTCATCTGTACAGCCTCTGCCTTCCTCTGAGTTAAACAGGCCGAACAAATAGATTACAAACAGTGGGTGGAGTGAAGCTAAGGAGGAAGACAATCTGAATTTGTTGTGGATAAAGAATGAGGAAGGAGGCGGTGTAGTCAAAGAAAGCCAGTGGAGTCAGAGTGAGGCTGTATTTGCCTGAGGGGAAAAGGCTGAAAAGTAGCTCTCGCAACAGATGTGCGGGGCAGTAAAGTGTAATTGAAATGCCAGCAGCAATGGTCTTATCTCTCTGCTACAGGAGCCTGCTGCCAGTCTCAACATCAGTTAGATGTCATTTTACCTAAGTCTGAATCAGCTTGCCACAATCCGCAATCTCCATTCCTCTGATGCTAGGCGGGAGAAAATGGATGAGGGGGGAGGAGAGGAGAAAGAAAAGGAGGGTGGGGAGTCTGTAATAGGATTTCAGGAGCACCCAGTTAACTTCCACCACCTGGACTTAGTTGGTAATTTGATATGCCCCATCAATAGGATTCATTTACCTCGCCGCAGTATTACCATTGCCATTCATTTGACTTTTTAAAAAGTATATTTATTCATTTCTCTCTCTCCACATTTCCCTCCCGATCCTAATCGTGCATGCTGGAGGTTGGAGGAAGGAAAGGCTGTTCCTCAATATTTTTAGCTGAGAAAGAAAGTCCTTGGTCCAGTGGAGGTGGAGACAGACGTCCGTCCTGCGCTCCAGGCGAGGCTTAATGTTTGGGGGTGTCTTCTCTCTGGGGAGGAGAGTAATGTCCTCGCAGGTTAGAGGCTGCACTCCTCCGGGGGGCTGCCTTTTATTGGGAACTGTGTAACTGCAACATGGGATCATCTGCAGGACATTAAAGCCGCCTTATCGGCTTACTGTTAATGTTAAAGGGGACCTATCATGCAAAATGCACTTTTTGATGTGGACCCACTGCCCTATCAGAAACGTTGCTATCAGAAACAATGCCCGACTGTTTTGGACGTAATATGGTCGGTGTTTACATTAGCATTGCTAACACTCAGAGCTAACCTGTACTGGAGAGCATGTGTGTGAAGAAGCAGGAAGAAAAAAGGAACTCACCTTGTGGTATAACCGGCAAGAGAGAAAGCCTTTGAGCTCCAAACTGTTTCAGAGAGAATCCTTGATAATCCATGATATGGCGTTTCATCACGGCAGTGTTTAGTTTAGACCAGGGATGGGCAAATGGCGGCCCGCGGGCCGCATGCGGCCCCCACCTCCTCTTTTGGCAGCCCTCAGATTAATTTATAAACAACGTAATTATTAAAAAATAAAAAATAAAAATATTTTTATTTTTTTTTACTTGTAGTACTGATACCGTCCACTAGACTCCTAGTTACGTTGCGAGCTGCGTAGATGATTTCAAATACCGCGAAATAATCTGTGACGCATTTGTGTGTATTGTGTTTGTTTCCCGCGGAAACCCTCACAAGAAACACCGGCTGTTGTTATGCCTGCTGTGACGTTAAGTTGCCTCTTGTAATGATGCCTTTACGAGCTTAAAAGCTATATTTATCATCTGAATTTGGCGAAACAAGTTTAATATTCTTAAAACCAAGACTTTGTTTATTTGAAATCAGATGAAAACAAACTGTCACGGACCCTGCCGTGTTATCTATGATTACTACGCTTTTCATTCATAATGTCAGCGGGAGGGAGGGGGAGCGGCGCTGAGGAACAGCAGAGTGCGGGCCGACAGGTGTCTGTGTTGACATTCCCCTTATTGAGGAATAAGGGGAATGCAGAGACTGGCTACAAGTGTTTTAGGTTCAAGTTAGACAACTAATGTCTGGGTTAGTGTTCATGACTTCATGTGTATGTCATCTAATGGTTAATCTCAAGACACACACATTTTCCGTGCTTTCCAATAGTTTAAAATAGTTTTATTCCACTGTTTAATAACCTGTTCAACACAAACATGCCACTTGTAAAAATGAAATAACATTTCTGTGAACTGATATTTGTTTAGTGAGCTTATTAGAGGATGTTCCCATTGTTTGGGGGATGTTCCCTTTGATTGTAAAATGTCAATGAAGATGTCAGACTTAGTATATTTGTTAATAATTACATACAACACATGGAATTTTTGTATGTGTGTGTTCCAAGTGAATCTGCGGCCCCCTGGTGGAAAGTACATCAATGATGTGGCCCCCACCACCATCAAAGTTGCCCATCCCTGGTTTAGACAGTAGCTGCCGGGTCCCGCATGAGCTCAGACCCCTCCTTTTTTTTTTATCAATTTTTTTTTTTTTTAAAGCTTTAAACCCAAATCAGCACTTTTGAAACAGGAAGTGAAATGGAGGGATATGAGGCATGGCTAGAATGGGTGATCTGTTTGGTATTTTGAGCAAAACACTTCATAGACATGTTTTTTATATATTTGTATATATCTGAGACCTATGCTATTGCCTACATATAGCATGATAGGTGACCTTTAATGTGTGGTGATTTGTCGGTGTTATCCATGGTGGAAACTTTTACCTCGGTCTGTAAAAAATGCTGCTCCAAAAACAAGTGAAACAATCATAAAACAAAGTGTTTTCACGTGTAATAAGTAAAACCATCTGCCAAAAGATGAAAATTAGCTTGCTACGATTTCTTGAAATAAGATGGGATATTTAGATCAATCAGATCTTGTACTGTAATTACCTGGGAAAACTTATTTTGAACTATATTTGACCAGGATCACGAAATGTTGTTACAAAATAGGCCACACATGGTGTTCTGTTCTGTTCTGTTTTCTGACGTTAGTTAGTGATTTCCCAATAAATCGTGAGATACAACTCCACATAAGATGTTTAAGAGTCTTTAACTTAACAAGATACTTAAGATGCATCGTCTAAAACAAGACCCTGTTTCTCACTGCATTGTTACTTCTTAAGTTATTAGATCTTATACATGGTGTCCGCGGGGTCTTAAAAAGTAGTACTTAACAAAATACTTAAGATGCATCGTCTAAAATAAGACCCTGTTTCTTACTTAACAAAATACTTAAGATGCATCGTCTAAAACAAGACCCTGTATCTTACTTAACAAAATACTTAAGATGCATCATCTAAAACAAGACCCTGTATCTTACTTAACAAAATACTTAAGATGCATCGTCTAAAACAAGACCCTGTATCTTACTTAACAAAATACTTAAGATGCATCGTCTAAAACAAGACCCTGTATCTTACTTAACAAAATACTTAAGATGCATCGTCTAAAACAAGACCCTGTATCTTACTTAACAAAATACTTAAGATGCATCTTCTAAAACAAGACCCTGTATCTTACTTAACAAAATACTTAAGATGCATCGTCTAAAACAAGACCCTGTATCTTACTTAACAAAATACTTAAGATGCATCGTCTAAAACAAGACCCTGTTTCTTACTTAACAAAATACTTAAGATGCATCATCTAAAACAAGACCCTGTATCTTACTTAACAAAATACTTAAGATGCATCGTCTAAAACAAGACCCTGTATGTTACTTAACAAGATACTTAAGATGCATCGTCTAACAAGACCTTGTTTCTCACTGCATTGTTACTTCTTAAGTTATTAGATCTTATACAGGGTGTCCGCGGGGTCTTATAAAGTAGTACTTAACAAAATACTTAAGATGCATCGTCTAAAATAAGACCCTGTTTCTTACTTAACAAAATACTTAAGATGCATCGTCTAAAACAAGACCCTGTATCTTACTTAACAAAATACTTAAGATGCATCGTCTAAAACAAGACCCTGTTTCTTACTTAACAACATACTTAAGATGCATCGTCTAAAACAAGACCTTGTATCTTACTTAACAAAATACTTAAGATGCATCGTCTAAAACAAGACCCTGTATCTTACTGAACAAAATACTTAAGATGCATCGTCTAAAACAAGACCCTGTATCTTACTTAACAAAATACTTAAGATGCATCGTCTAAAACAAGACCCTGTATCTTACTTAACAAAATACTTAAGATGCATCGTCTAAAACAAGACCCTGTATCTTACTTAATAAAATACTTAAGATGCATCGTCTAAAACAAGACCCTGTTTCTTACTTAACAAAATACTTAAGATGCATCATCTAAAACAAGACCCTGTATCTTACTTAACAAAATACTTAAGATGCATCTTCTAAAACAAGACCCTGTATCTTACTTAACAAGATACTTAAGATGCATCGTCTAAAACAAGACCCTGTTTCTCACTGCATTGTTACTTCTTAAGTTATTAGATCTTATACAGGGTGTCCGCGGGGTCTTATAAAGTAGTACTTAACAAAATACTTAAGATGCATCGTCTAAAATAAGACCCTGTTTCTTACTTAACAAAATACTTAAGATGCATTGTCTAAAACAAGACCCTGTTTCTTACTTAACAAAATACTTAAGATGCATCGTCTAAAACAAGACCCTGTATCTTACTTAACAAAATACTTAAGATGCATCGTCTAAAACAAGACCCTGTTTCTTACTTAACAAAATACTTAAGATGCATCGTCTAAAACAAGACCCTGTATCTTACTTAACAAAATACTTAAGATGCATCGTCTAAAACAAGACCCTGTATCTTACTTAACAAAATACTTAAGATGCATCGTCTAAAACAAGACCCTGTTTCTTACTTAACAAAATACTTAAGATGCATCGTCTAAAACAAGACCCTGTTTCTCACTGCATTGTTGCTTCTTAAGTTATTAGATCTTATACAGGGTGTCCGCGGGGTCTTATAAAGTAGTACTTAACAAAATACTTAAGATGCATCGTCTAAAACAAGACCCTGTTTCTTACTTAACAAAATACTTAAGATGCATCGTCTAAAACAAGACCCTGTATCTTACTTAACAAAATACTTAAGATGCATCGTCTAAAACAAGACCCTGTATCTTACTTAACAAAAGACTTAAGATGCATCGTCTAAAACAAGACCCTGTATCTTACTTAACAAAAGACTTAAGATGCATCGTCTAAAACAAGACCCTGTATCTTACTTAACAAAAGACTTAAGATGCATCGTCTAAAACAAGACCCTGTATCTTACTTAACAAAAGACTTAAGATGCATCGTCTAAAACAAGACCCTGTATCTTACTTAACAAAAGACTTAAGATGCATCGTCTAAAACAAGACCCTGTATCTTACTTAACAAAATACTTAAGATGCATCGTCTAAAACAAGACCCTGTTTCTCACTGCATTGTTGCTTCTTAAGTTATGAGATCTTCTACAGGGTGTCCGCGGGGTCTTATAAAGTATTTGGCATTTTCCAAGGTATTACATTTTGTAGCTTGTTTTCAATAAGTGTATAAATGGTCCAAAGAGGTTGTATTCTACAGTCTTTCTGAATGTAATCATGGCGTAGGTGTGTAGTGTGATTCTGTGTAGTTTTTTTTTTTTTTTTTTTTTAAACTTTATTTTCCTTTTTCTTAAACAACACATACAGTTTCAGTTTCAGTGACAAAAAATTGCAGGTTGTCCATTTTTTGTTAACCCCCCCCCCCCCCTACAGAATAAGACAAGATGAATTGTACAAAAATATTTTGAAATAATAAACAAACAGATGGTTAAAAACACAGCACACATAAAAATAAAATAAAATATATGACAAGGTCGAGAAACATGTTAGTCATGGCTGACTACAGAGAATCTGTGTTCTGATTCAGTTTGTTTTTTCTTTATAAATATATATCAGTTAGGTAACAGTAGGCAGTTTCAAACTTTCCATGTACGTTAAAAATGGTTGCCAGGTCCTATAGAATTTACAAGTGGAGCCACCCAAAGTACACTTTATTTTCTCCATGTGTCGAAACATCATAAGTTCTGTCACCCAGTGGACATGAGTGGGAGACGCCTCCTGCTTCCACCTCATAAGTACAAGTCGCCTCGCAATTAGGGAAGCAAAAGCAACAGCGTTTGAATAATGTCTGGAAAGGACAATGTCGTCCGGGACGACTCCAAAAATTGCAGTAAGAGGAGAAGGGGTAAATTTGACTTTAAAGATCTTAGAAAACGTATCAAATATGGATGTCCAATAATTCTGAAGATTTGGACATGTCCAGAAAGTATGGATGAGGGACCCTGTTACTGACTTCCATCTGTTGCATAAGGGATCTACCCCTCGATACATCTTTGCTAGTTTTTCCTTTGATGAATGAAGGCGGTGTAATACCTTGAATTGGAGAAGGCCATGTCTGGCACAAATTGAGGAAGAGTGAACTCTTTGAAGGATGGACTGCCAATTATCATCTGTTATTTCAAATGCTACATCATCTTCCCACTGAGATCTGATTGTCGAAAGAGAGGGAGAATGCAGGGAGGAAAGTACATTATACAACACCCTAATTACTCCTCTATTCTGCACATTTACTGTGTAGTTTATTGATGGCATCCCGTTGGGTTTGACGTCATCTGAACAGGACATCGCACGCTCACTGCTTGATAGCGCCAAGGTCCGTTTACGCCGGTTGTTAAGCAACATGGTTATGGGGAAATGCAAGTCTGCGTCCAAATGGTTGGAAGATAAGGAGGAAGGACAATCAATACTGTATATAGTCAATGTGAGGTGAAGTGTGTCGCCAAGGTAACCGGTTAGAACTCCAAGTGGAGATGAGGTCTTAAAATGTATGGAAAGGGTCTTAAAAAAGGTCTTGAAAGGTCTTACATGTGACTTCAGGATTCCTGCTTATACCCTGATATATCAAGTGTAAAGACTTCTGACTCGATATTAGACAAATACGCTTGGCAAGATATCGAGGTGTTATAGTGTGAGCTTTCTCTGGACGTTCAGGGTTCACATTTGACAGCCACTCATGTCGAATGATATAATTATAAAGAATCAAAGACGATTAATGGCTTTTTGGAACATGCTGTTTTGCCATTTTAGCTTTTCAAATGCTCACATTTTGCTTGATTCTAATTAATTTGTCCAAATATAAAAGGTTCCCTGTGGTTTCTTGTGATTGAACAAAGTTGCACGCTAATGCATATCTGTGAGGCCTGACTGACTCGTGCTTTTTCTTTGTTTAAAAAACATTACCAAAGGACATTTTAATACTTTATATACGTTTGCCAGCTCATAGCCTCCTTTCATCCGTCTGCATATAACAACTAAAAGTGCTGACAAAATGCAGACACCCATAAAAACAGTGATACGGTGCCAATAGTGATGCAATCTCCACTGGATTTTATTTTTGTTGATTTTCATTTGTCTTCATTGTTTTTCAGAGAGTCATTTTCAACGTGGTCAACTTCTCCAAGACCAAGAGCCTGTACAGAGATGGCATGTCTCCCGTCGTCAAGTCTACCAGCCGGCCAAAATGGTAAGTGTCTAATAACAACATTTCTACGATTATGATATCGAAGAGACGCTTTGTACTTTATTATAATGTCATCTATATAAAAAGAAAGAGGATTTATGTCTTTGCTCTACTCTGCAAAACTTTTCTTCTATGCACAAGAGTAGACATTTCTATTTTCTACAGCACCTCTCTCTTATAACACACACACACACACACACACACACACACACACACACACACACACACACACACACACACACACACACACACACACACCCTACTGATACTTCAGATTTCCAGAGTGGATGCGTCCGGGCGCATTAGCATGTGATCCATTGGTTGCCAGTATGACGGCTGTCTGATGTAATAACGCTTGACTGATGGATGCAGCGGTGTGTGTGTGTGTGTGTGTGTGTGTGTGTGTGTGTGTGTGTGTGTGTGTGTGTGTGTGTGTGTGTGTGTGTGTGTGTGTGTGTGTGTGTGTGTGTGTGTGTGTGTGTGTGTGTGTGTGTGTGTGTGTGTGTGTGTGTGTGTGTGTGGGTGTGTGAGTGTATAGGTGTGGCAGGAGGGAGCGGGCCTGCTGAAGTGGGGCGAGGGGGGGGGGAACAGGGTGGCGTGATGAAGTGTTGCCGTCCAACAGGAGCCCTGACATCTGTCATCTGCTGATGGAGGGCATCCGCAGAAAGAGCCCGGCATCTGCCACCCTCAGCCATCTGCGCCTGCTAGCCTAGCGTAGCGTAGCATAGCGCCGGTCACAGGCTAATGGGAATAGACACCGGGCACGACACCGCAGACAGGAGAGATGAACTGCTGTCGGAGATACGGCACGGTGCAACATGACGCCGCTCATCTCCGCTGACTCTGTTTTGTGGTGTAGTTGCAACTTTGCACTCGAGAGTTTCTCTGTCATGCTCCTGGAGGTCTGGCTTTCTCACGCTGCCAGCCACAGCTTGATAGTGACAGCCGTATATTTAAAGTGAAGCAGGGCAAGTGCTGGCTGTAGAATTGCTCAGGTGAGTGTAGTAACACGTAAGGGGATAATGTGCAGCGAGGCATTAATAATAAAAGAATACAGACGGGGTGAGCAGGATCCCAAAGTGAATCCAAGTCTATTCATTCATTGACTCTTCCACGAACCACTCGCATGCTTTTTGGGGTTTTCCCTTTCCTTTCCTCTTGTGTGTTATAGGTTTTAGTGCATGTCAATGGTCTGCAAAGTATAAAATCCAGAGGAAGTTTAGGCACCTGAAACGCCTCCATTGGACTCCTGTGTTTAGACTAAGGGGCGGGACATCTCTAAGCGGTTGACCAATCACAACAGAGCCGGCCAGCTAACCAATCAGAGCAGACTGGGCTCTGGTTTCAGACAGAGGGTGAAAAGAGGTGCTGCAGCACAGACAGTATGAGATGAGAGGGATTAGTTTTAGCTATGAAAGGTGCTTTACAAATGTATTATTATTACTATTGTTTAACATGTCACAGTGGAGCCACAAAATACAAATATGAACTTGAAAATGGACTTAATTTCGGGCTCCTCCAAACATGGTTCATACATGTTAGCTTCAGTGTTGACTTCCTGTCTCTTTTGTGACGTACCACTAACCTAAATTGTTGTGCTCGACAAATGTAAAGGTACTTCCTTAGCAGTGGTCTCGTAGCGAAAAACAGTTCGCCGTGTAATAATGTCAGTTAAAATAACGTGCTTGGATATTTTATGCCAGTAATTATTACACCACGTTCTGAATGGATTTGACATAATCTTGACGGTGTTAATCTGAGCTTTGTTGGGTCACTTAGGTCCCAAAGCTTTTCTTAATACACTAACCATGCAACCCTGGCCATGTTTATGTTTTGATAAGCTCTCATAAATAGGTATTTAAGTGACAGACACGGCAGGAGGCAACGTGGATGAGGCCTACTCCAATGACCTCCCCAGGCTAACTGTTTTAACCGCCCTCTCAGCACTGTGCCATCTAAAAGGCATCATGTGTCCTGCACTTATGGAGCCATTTTCAACTGTCTGGGGTTTCCAACACCACAGCTGACATTGTTTGTGTCCCCACAAAGTGGTCAAGATGCTTTTAACACAACCTCCTCTATTTGACTTTCCACCAGCACAACAAAGCGCAGACAGCTCCTAAAGTAGCAATCTTCTTTTTGACAGTTACAGATATGGAATAAATAAAAAAGGCAGAGCGTGGAGAGCTTCGCCTGTCTGATCCAAACTCACACAGGACAGGATGAAGAAGGTACAGAGAGGAAGAGATGGGAAAAGAGAGGGCAGGGAAAACAGACAGAGAGAGGAAAAGTACAAGAAGGAGAGATTACTGAGACAGGTAGACAGGGAGGAGAGAATGAGAGGGAGAGAGGGGGGAGAGATGGCTCCCCCACCACCCACCACCCCTCGTCTGTATTTATCAAAAGCAGCGTCAGTATTATCCCGGGAGTTGAAGCCGTTATCTCCCCTTGCAGGTGCCTCGTGTCCTGGGGCCGAGGCATCTCTGGGTGCCCGAGGCTTTGCTGGTCTCGGATAAACTGAGAGACAACTGGCAGATTACAGTCTTGCTACAGGTGGAGGGATCTGTCTTCCATCCCTTCCTTCATCCCTTCCTTGATCCCTTTTTCCTTCCATCGCTCACTCCATGACTCCTCAGGCCGTGAGACATCAGAGTCCACAGAGGTTAAAATGTACCGTATCATCTGGCATTTAAACGCAGCCACTGGTTACATGTTTGGTATATCATTTAATCTTGTCTTCCCTTTTGCTCCATGTTCGGTCTTCGTCTTTCTTGCCACCCTCCATGTTTGCCCCTGAATTGTTTTGGTCCCGATCCTTCCTCGTGCTTCCTGGTTTGGTAATCTTTGTCATCGGCAAACACCTTTTTGATTACAGCTCGCTTTTTGTTAAAAGTACTAGACCTTTTGTCTTTTTACTGCATTTGGGTCCTGCCTTACCCCAACATCCTGACAGTCCTCCATCCCTTCCTCCATCCCTTTTTCCTTCCATCACTCACTCCATGACTCCTGAGGCCGTGAGAGTCCACAGAGGCTAAGATTTACCGTATCATCTGGCATTTAAACGCAGCCACTGGTTACATGTTTGGTTTATAATACATGATAGAAACCTAATTAAAATGGCCACCGTGGTTTGAAATGTGTGACAGATTATGTGAGCGCATACACTTCTTAAATGTGCGTCAAACACCAGTTTTACCCATTTGCAATGCATTGGAAAGTGGTGGCAAGGCAACGCAAGTGTATTTATATAGCACCATTCAACACAAGGCAATTCAAAGTGCTTTACCAAAATGAAAGACATTAAGAGCATTAAGAAATAGTGCAGCTAAAACACATGATAAACAATAACAGGCAAAGATAATAAAACATGAATAACAGGTACATGAATAAAAGTGACAGTGCAGTGTGAGATGTGAATAGTTCAATTAAAAGCAGCGGCAACAAGAAAAGTCTTCAGCCTTCAATGTTATTTGTGTGAATCCCATTCGATTATAGCTTTATCCCAAAATGATCACCCTCATTCTGTGAGTTCCTAAACATATAAGATCTTTGAAATGAAATGGGCTCTCCCAACAGGTGGTAACTGACTTAAAGTTCATAGTGTGAAAAACAAGAATCCCACAAACAGAGAAAAGGAGACAGTTTATGAGACAGAGGAAACCATATTTTCTCGTAGTGGTTTGTGGAAACAACGACCCCCCCGATGACACTCTGTGCCAGCCAGGCTCCCCGCGGCCTACTCGTTGTTAGACTGCTGGAGCAAAGGATTGCCCGGTATTCTTATTTTCCAAGATAAGCTAATTAGAAAGTCAGAGAGCGTGGTGTAATGCAGCTTTTGGGGGTGGGGGTGGGTTTGTGGGGGTGTGGGGGGGGGGGGGAATGACCAGGATGTTTTCATGAGGCTGAATGCATCGACCGACAGATGCTTCATGAGGTGTGGAGAGGAGGAGGAGGAGGAAAGGGCAGCATACCTTTATCAATAATACAAAATAGGGTCCCAACTAACATCGTTATCAATTATTATTTATATGAGTAGCTGAATTAGTTAGTAGATGGTTCAGTTTAGGAAATGTTAAAGGATAGGGTACATCGTCCAAAACGATGAAAAAAAGATATTCAGGGTTGCAATAATTACACAGATTGGTTACTTGATTCTGATTGGTCAACTTGGACATTTAGGAGGCTGTTCATTTTCACTAACAGACCGCTTGCTAAGGAGGATTATGGGATGTGCACTCGTCCTGTAAATCAACAACAAACATTCGTTTTCTCCATCAAAAAACACCATGGAATTAATTTTGAATATATGTTATATATTGGTGGAAAGCACTAAACGTTGGATTCATGACGGCCGAATTATTGCCAGTAGAGAAAAGAAAAAGCCTAATAGAGAAGGAAAGAGGTAGTAAGGAAGTAAGGGAACATCAGAAGATGACACACAGGAAGTAAACGTAAACACATGGGCTCTTAAGACCATGATGCAATCAATTTACCTTTAAGCAACATCCTTATTAACATTTGTTTCTTTATGTGAATCTAAATCAAACCCAATTGAACCATTACTGTTCCTTTAACCTCACAAGTTAAAACACACATCTCAACATAACATTTCCATGCCTATTAGGTCTGTGATTTATAACGAATTGGAAATGTTCTGATGAGTCGTGTCACTTTTAATTAACTCTGCACTTCTTCGTCAGTCAGTGGAGGTGTGTGGTTAAAAATAGCTGCACCTCTAACTGAGCTAACAGATGAACAGTCGGAGGAAACGGGTTGCCAAACACTGCTTCCAAACCTAGAGCGAGCCAACCTTCATCAAGGGTAAACACTTTTTTGTATGTATGATAAAACAGAATAGAAAAGTGCTTTTAAAAATCCAACTTAGTCAGAAAAGCAGACAGACAATCAGTCGTCAGGGCGATGTTGCTTTCCTACCAAAATCCCGCCTGTGACGCAACACATAGAGGTATTCTATTTGGAGATGTCTGCCTCTCCATGGCGAGGCGTGTTGGCAGAAATTGTTCTGTCAATCAGCCCAGCATCCCCTGCCACTTGTTAAGCTCTGCAGAGGGCGATGGGTGAGGAGAGGTGAGGCAGGGTGAGGGTGAGGGAGGAGGAAGAATACCTTTGTTTTGTCTCCATGCTCACCTTTGTCCAGAGATGGCAAAAGTACACACATCCTTTACACAAGTAGAAGTACAGATACTCGTGTTTAAAAATACTCTGATTAAAGAAGTAGAAGTACTGACTAAACTTCTTTACTCAAGTCAAAGTAAAGAGGCTTTGAAATGTACTTCAGTAAACAGTACCCATAACTAGCAGCTGTTTTAAAGAGTACCTGACCTCCCTTTATATTAATAGAACAATAATGTCATTGTTAGCTAATGAATGTTTCCATGCTGAACAACGGCAACATGACAACGTTTCCATTGGTCCCTCTTCTTTAGAGAAGACCAGGAAATGATGGATACACGGATCGTGTTCAAATCAATAGGCACGCAATGACTCTAAAGAATAATGATCACGCCACCAAACACACATTCAGACTAAAGGAACCAGCTGTTTGGGAAATGAGAGAAGTAGAAAGTACAGGTATTTGGGTTCAACATGTAAGAAGTAGAAAGTACAGGTATTTGTGTTCAACATGTGAGAAGTAGAAAGTACAGGTATTTGTGTTCAACATGTAAGAAGTAGAAAGTACAGGTATTTGGGTTCAACATGTAAGAAGTAGAAAGTACAGGTATTTGGGTTCAACATGTAAGAAGTAGAAAGTACAGGTATTTGAGTTCAACATGTAAGAAGTAGAAAGTACAGGTATTTGGGTTCAACATGTAAGAAGTAGAAAGTACAGGTATTTGAGTTCAACATGTAAGAAGTAGAAAGTACAGGTATTTGGGTTCAACATGTAAGAAGTAGAAAGTACAGGTATTTGTGTTCAACATGTAAGAAGTAGAAAGTACAGGTATTTGGGTTCAACATGTAAGAAGTAGAAAGTACAGGTATTTGGGTTCAACATGTAAGAAGTAGAAAGTACAGGTATTTGGGTTCAACATGTAAGAAGTAGAAAGTACAGGTATTTGGGTTCAACATGTAAGAAGTAGAAAGTACAGGTATTTGGGTTCAACATGTGAGAAGTAGAAAGTACAGGTATTTGTGTTCAACATGTAAGAAGTAGAAAGTACAGGTATTTGGGTTCAACATGTAAGAAGTAGAAAGTACAGGTATTTGAGTTCAACATGTAAGAAGTAGAAAGTACAGGTATTTGTGTTCAACATGTAAGAAGTAGAAAGTACAGGTATTTGAGTTCAACATGTAAGAAGTAGAAAGTACAGGTATTTGGGTTCAACATGTAAGAAGTAGAAAGTACAGGTATTTGAGTTCAACATGTAAGAAGTAGAAAGTACAGGTATTTGGGTTCAACATGTAAGAAGTAGAAAGTACAGGTATTTGTGTTCAACATGTAAGAAGTAGAAAGTACAGGTATTTGAGTTCAACATGTAAGAAGTAGAAAGTACTGGTATTTGAGTTCAACATGTAAGAAGTAGAAAGTACAGGTATTTGTGTTCAACATGTAAGAAGTAGAAAGTACAGGTATTTGAGTTCAACATGTAAGAAGTAGAAAGTACAGGTATTTGGGTTCAACATGTAAGAAGTAGAAAGTACAGGTATTTGGGTTCAACATGTAAGAAGTAGAAAGTACAGGTATTTGTGTTCAACATGTAAGAAGTAGAAAGTACAGGTATTTGGGTTCAACATGTAAGAAGTAGAAAGTACAGGTATTTGTGTTCAACATGTAAGAAGTAGAAAGTACAGGTATTTGAGTTCAACATGTAAGAAGTAGAAAGTACAGGTATTTGTGTTCAACATGTAAGAAGTAGAAAGTACAGGTATTTGGGTTCAACATGTAAGAAGTAGAAAGTACAGGTATTTGTGTTCAACATGTAAGAAGTAGAAAGTACAGGTATTTGTGTTCAACATGTAAGAAGTAGAAAGTACAGGTATTTGTGTTCAACATGTAAGAAGTAGAAAGTACAGGTATTTGGGTTCAACATGTAAGAAGTAGAAAGTACAGGTATTTGTGTTCAACATGTAAGAAGTAGAAAGTACAGGTATTTGAGTTCAACATGTAAGAAGTAGAAAGTACAGGTATTTGTGTTCAACATGTAAGAAGTAGAAAGTACAGGTATTTGAGTTCAACATGTAAGAAGTAGAAAGTACAGGTATGTGGGTTCAACATGTAAGAAGTAGAAAGTACAGGTATTTGAGTTCAACATGTAAGAAGTAGAAAGTACAGGTATTTGAGTTCAACATGTAAGAAGTAGAAAGTACAGGTATTTGGGTTCAACATGTAAGAAGTCAAAGTAAAAAGTAATCATAAAAATAAGTAGTGGAGTAAAGTACTGATACCAGAAGAATGAACTTAAGTGCAGTAACAAAGTATTTGTACTCCACTACTTCCCACCTCTGCCACTCTGTCCTCCAGAGAGAAAGTGTCTCTCTACTGTCACACACTCGCTGCATTCGGAGGTTAGAGAGTGTGGTGCAGGGCAGGAGGTTTCTTTAAGGCTAACGGGTGCAATTTCCCTCAAACTGCAGCTAAAATGTGAAGAAAACTGTCAGCGAGTTCTGTGCAGCGACATCGTTTTGATCTGTTTCTGTAAATGATCTTGTGTTTGTGTTTAAATGTTTAATCAGAATTACTTTCTTGTGTAAATACAACAAATTCACAGTGTTTTTTTTATCAGAGCCCAAGACTTTGTGATGCGTTTCCTACAGTATAGATTCTCTTCATGGTAGGACATTTTTTGTCAGAAACAGATTTAACTGAAGCTGAAGGTCTGATAACAAATGGGCAATCCAACAATGACGGGATTACAAAGTAAATAAACTCACAAGAAATATAAAGAGAGAAAAGCAGACACATACAAATTAGTAAAATAACTAAAACGTGAGAGAACAACATAACAAACAAAGTGCTGGTTTGCATCAGAGCCTGAGACGTTTTGCTGTGTTTCTACAAATTCTCTTTTTATTGAACATAACCGATCTGAAATGTAGTCAAAATGTTGTCAGTGGTACAAATACTTTGTTACTGTACTTAAGTACATTTGTCTGGTATCAGTACTTTACTCCACTGCTTATTTTTATGAGGACTTTTTACTTTTACTTACATTTTGAACACAAATACCTGAACTTTCTACTTCTTACATTTTCAATTAATATAAAGGGAGGTCAGGTACTCTTTAAAACAGCTGCTAGTTATGGGTACTTTTTACTGAAGTACACTTCAAAGCCTCTTTACTTTGACTTGAGTAAAGAAGTTTAGTCAGTACTTCTACTTTCACCAGAGTATTTTTGAACACGAGTATCTGTACTTCTACTTGAGTAAAGGATGTGTGTACTTCTACTTGAGTAAAGGATGTGTGTACTTCTACTTGAGTAAAGGATGTGTGTACTTCTACTTGAGTAAAGGATGTGTGTGCTTCTACTTGAGTAAAGGATGTGTGTACTTCTACTTGAGTAAAGGATGTGTGTGCTTCTACTTGAGTAAAGGATGTGTGTACTTCTACTTGAGTAAAGGATATCTGTACTTCTACCTGAGTAAAGGATGTGTGTACTTCTACTTGAGTAAAGGATGTGTGTGCTTCTACTTGAGTAAAGGATGTGTGTGCTTCTACTTGAGTAAAGGATGTGTGTGCTTCTACTTGAGTAAAGGATGTGTGTACTTCTACTTGAGTAAAGGATGTGTGTACTTCTACTTGAGTAAAGGATGTGTGTACTTCTACTTGAGTAAAGGATGTGTGTGCTTCTGCCATCTTTGCAGACTGTAAAAGTTGTGTGAGAGCTACAGCGGACCTCCTTGACTCCTCCCTCCTTGACTCCTCCTCACCGTCCTCTTCCCTCTCTCCTCCTCCTCCTCCTGCTGCCCAATTAACCATGTGGCAAGCCTTTTAATAATAGAGCCTTTTTAATTGTCGACAAATGAAGAGTGATGTAAAATAGCTAATAGCTTGTGCTAATTAATAGGGGAATTGAACGCTTGTTAATTAAGGGCAAACAGGACAAGGACCGGCTCGGGTAATTTGAGCAATAAAACCGAGACTAACGATTCATTTCCAAACAGACTCGCTTCATAAAAACATCAAGCGACCCCCAGTTTGCTGTTTGAGAACAATTGCAGCCCCCTACCTGGATTTGTTGTACTAATACAATGTCACCTAATCAGACTCACACACACCCACACACATACCATGTATACATCACTTCAGGGGACATTACATTGACTTACATGCATTTCCTGGAGACCTTAACCATAACCAACACATGCCTAACCCTAACCCTTAACCTTATCCTAAACCTAACCAAGTCTTCACCCTAAAATTAATCACACACACACACACACACACACACACACACATATTGGTGGAGACATATTCAAATAAAAGTAAAGATCCTGCTTTTGAAATTGCATTCAAGCAAAAGAACAAAAGTATTACCATCCAAAGATACTTCAAGTACAAAAAGTCAAAGTACTGATTATGCAGAATGGACTTTTTTAGACTAGGAAAAGATGGGGATGATTTGAATTATTGTATTAAGGTACATTATGGAATACTGCTGGGTAGCTTGATTTACAATATTCAGTATTCTTAATATTGTCCTCTGGGATAATGCATATTTAAACACACATTAGACCTTAATGGGAAATGTCCACATTCTGCATAAATAACAACAATTATATATTAAAATGTGTGTATTAAGATATTTGCTGGGGTGAATTAGAACTAATAAAGATATGTATGCAGAATGCACAGTTAGGGTTAAAAGTAAAGATCTATTTTGTGACATACGGTGGCCAACAGGTGCAAATGTGCTGCACTTTGAGAAAATATGCACATATAAAAACACAAATGTTAACTAGCAGTGTTTGTTAGTCTCGTCAACTCGGTGAGGATGTATCTTCATTTGTGTTTTGGCACATTTGTTTTTGTTTATTTGCATTGTTTTTGTAACGCGTTTCCACCTGTCGGCCACCGTAGCTCATTCCGCCTCTGCACACACAGCCTCAGACACACGTGTTAGTATACACAGAGGAAATGTAAAGTCTTGCTTCCTACATGAAACTCCCCACTGATATTATGCAACGAAACAAATCACAACTATGTAATGTCTTCTGAATGTAATAACAAAAACGACTTGCTAGAAAGTCTCAGTGGTATCATCCAGCGTCTGAGATACTTGTTTAGTGTTGAAACGATATATTAAAATGAATAAATTCCCCGTGTACTTAACTTATATTGCAACCAATTTGACGTAGATATTCAGTGTGGGAGTGTCTCACCTATTTCCCTCTCTGCTCATCTCCCTGCAGTCGTACTTGTTAGACTCGAGGCTAAAGGAAAGAAATGGATTTTGAGGCTCAACATTCACGCTCTTCCTCAAGAGACCGAGTAGCTTTACTGCCATGTTTTACTGTAACATGATTTTCATTACCCCTATACGTTGCCCGCGGCCTATATCTCTGTGTGGTGTGTTTAATTTAAAACACAGGCTGTATTTCTCCACCTTCTTTCTCTCCACACTATTTGAAGTGGGAACTGGAGCAATCACTCAGCAGACAGGCTATGGGTTTCATATAAGATTAAAAAAATGTTATATATGATGTTTGGCGCTCTGTCAACAATGTCTGCGATAAGGGAGACGGACAAAATCTTTTAATAAAAGCCAAGCGCGGGAGAAAGTGAGAGACACGCACACACCTAATTATCTGTCACCATGTCGACCGCCAAGAGGAAATGGAGTGATGAATGAATCTGAGTGAATATTTGGAAGAGGAAAACGAGAATACCTGATGAGCTGTCGCTGGGAACGCGGCTAGCCAAAACGTGGAGTGGTGTTCATGTTCAGGGGAAATGACTACCTTTTCCAGTTGTCTTTAAAGAAACTCAAGAGAGGAAAAGTGATCACAAAGCTCTGTTTTATTTGATGAGATGGCAACTCCCGCCATTTCCACTTTTCCTATTCCACCAGGGAGTCTTCTGCGTAGGACAAACCGGAGAGGAAGAGAGAGAAAGAGAATCCGACACAATCAGCGGCACGTGCAGCTTCCTTGTTCACGGAAACTCATTTGCATTCTGCCAAAGGAAGTGAAAGAGGATTATGTGGGAGACATAATGGGACAAAATGTAACCAATAGATTAATAATCTTCTAGATGAGGATAAGGTTGTGTGTGTGTGTGTGTGTGTGTGTGTGTGTGTGTGTGTGTGTGTGTGTGTGTGTGTGTGTGTGTGTGTGTGTGTGTGTGTGTGTGTGTGTGTGTGTGTGTGTGTGTGTGTGTGTGTGTGTGTGTGTGTGTGTGTGTGTGTGTGTGTGTGTGTGTGTGTGTGTGTGTGTGTGTGTGTGTGTGTGTGTGTGTGTGTGTGTGTGTGTGTGTGTGTGCGCACGCACGCACGCACGCACACACGCACGGCCTAGCATTACTATACTTGTGGGGACCTAAATATGTTTACACAGTCACGTGTGGGGACTCGCCTCCCTTATGGGGACAAATTGGAGGTCCCCATGGGGGGAATCATTCATTTTAGGGTGAAGACTTTGTTACAGTAGGTTTAGGGTTAGGGTTAGGCATGTGTTGGTTATGGTTAAGGTTATGATAAGTCTCCAGGAAATGCATGTAAGTCAATGTAATGTCCCCTGAAGTGATGTATACATGGTATGCGTGTGTGTGTGTGTGTGTGTGTGTGTGTGTGTGTGTGTGTGTGTGTGTGTGTGTGTGTGTGTGTGTGTGTGTGTGTGTGTGTGTGTGTGTGTGTGTGTGTGTGTGTGTGTGTGTGTGTGTGTGTGTGTGTGTGTGTGTGTGTGTGTGTGTGTGTGTGTGTGTGTGTGTGTGTGTGTGTGTGTGTATTAGTGTGTTTGTGCAGAGTTCCTTGCAGGGAAAGGGGTTGGGAAAAAAGGAGGGGGGTAAGGGGGGATTGCGACAGGGAGCCAGCTTGCTCCCGGCTCTCCATTCAACCCACAAATGACTTACCTGGACAGTTTTATGTTTGCCTGGAGGAGAATTAAAAAGGCACTTCATTTCATCTTTTACAGGCTGGGTACGCATGTCAGTGCGGCCCCCCCTGAAAGCGCTCTAATCTAAATGCTTTTGTCAGGGGAGATTTGGTAGATTGCAGCAGGCAGAGGTACAAATTGGTTGTGTCATCTCGTAATGAACTAGGTGAGGCGTTGCAGTTTTTCTGCAGCCAGCAGTCCCCTGATTACTGTACTGTAAGTCAGCGGCTGCTTTTAGAAATGCAGGCGGAGGACCTCACCTTCACCCCTCTTTGTTCAGCCTGATCTCGTGAACATTGCAAAATGTTTTGTCGTCGTAAGCCCAGTGTGACACGAGGAGAAATCTCGTCCTAAACTATTTTTTATTCACACTGGCTCCTGGATTTACATATCATATATATCAGCCGAGCCTGCAGGATGTGCAGAATGCAGCGAGGGGGGGTTAGGGTGTGGAGGCTGGGCTAAAGTCTGTCTGAGGCTTATTGGTTGTGCTCAGCACGATGGAGACTTGACCCCCTGACTCCCACTAAAGGATTATGGGTATCTCAGCAATTCCACAAAGCCATGTAGTCAGGTGTTTACGGGACATATTAGGACACTCTGTAGGACTGGTTGATATCTGCATTCTGCCCATCGTGTGTGTGTGTGTGTGTGTGTGTGTGTGTGTGTGTGTGTGTGTGTGTGTGTGTGTGTGTGTGTGTGTGTGTGTGTGTGTGTGTGTGTGTGTGTGTGTGTGTGTGTGTGTGTGTGTGTGTGTGTGTGTGTGTGTGTGTGTGTGTGTGTGTGTGTGTGTGTGTGTGTGTGTGTGTGTGTGTGTGTGTGTGTGTGTGTGTGTGTGTGTGTGTGTGTGTGTGTGTGTGTGTGAACAGTGCTGTGGTGCAGGTTCCAGCCCACAAACTATTATTTTCTCTGAAAATGGATCCTTATGGAAATATTTCCCATCATTTTTTTGCATTCACTTTTCTTTTTATTAAACCTGAATAATCTGAGTAGAAACACGTTATAACCTTAGTGTGCAAACATGCAGGCACAACCTCCATTAGTTCTCAACAGTCTTTTAGCTGTCATTTTAGCATCTTCCTAGTACACACTTACTTTGTCAAAACATCTAATCTTTTCTTTCATCGTGTTTTTGTTTTTTTAAACACCAGACACTTCCATGGTTGTGTTGCCTGTCTGATTGTTCTGAAGCTGTCCTCTCTGCGCTGCTTGGATGCGTCTGTGTGTCAGAGATGTGAGCGGTGAAATGGAGTGTGAAGTCCTGGGATTGGACTGTCTCAAAACTCACGCCTGTGATTTAATTACTGCAGCAAAGTTAAAGTAACAAAAGGAAAAAGATGCAGAGGACGAAGATGTTGAAGTGTGATAGAATATTGATTTATTCATACTCCCTCTGCTAACATGTTAGCCCTGTTGATTGTAATGTAAATCCTACCATAACATCAGGGACACAGCGCCTGCTCAAAGGCCATCATGTGTTTGGAAAGTATTTATTATAGCTCATCATGAGATTACTTTAATGCTCAGAGAAAGATTATAGTATCTGAGTAAGTTAATCGTCAAGAGTTAGGAGGTGGAATACTTTTAATATTAAAAGTAGGCATCAATAGGTTCCTTAGAGTTTAGCATCAGATTAGCTTTAGTCTTGTGTTGTTAGAGTAGTTTGCTGAGGTTGTAAAATTGATAACCAGTGATTAGATCATCCCAAAAGTCCCACCGTTACATTCTCTGTCTTTCGGTGCATTTGTTAAAAGGCAATCCGAAAGTAAAAGTAGTCATCGATAGGTTACAACATGCTGTGAACATCTTGTATTTTAGCATTAGCTATAGCACTTGTTTTGTTAGCGTAGCTTGGTGTTATGCACAATAGTTTCCCGGGTCATTCCAGAATTGGAGGACAATTTAGACACCAACATTTTAGAAAAATGAACCTTTTATTTTATAATTTTTTTTAATGTATTTAAGAAAAACAGATAATAAACCATCAAAAAAAGTGATTTGCCCAGCTAGGCATCAAATGTATATTTTCCAATGAAGAATTACCCCTGTTACTCTAACTATAGTAACAGGGTTGAAAATCAATGCTAGTTTGAGCTTTAACCTCAGGAGTTATTGCTAGATGTAGCATGTAATGCTACTTTCAAGGCAAGGACACACTTGGATATCTAATGCAAGAAAGATAACTTTGAAATTAATATGCTTTATTCTGATAATATCAGTAACAGGGTTGAGTGGGTCAGAGTGCCACACTCTTTGAAGACTGAAAAGATTGTAAAAATATGAAAAATAAAAGAGAGGACTTAGTTTTGGTCTACCCATGGCACTAGCACATGGCTTGCTGATGTCACTTCCTGTGTGTCATCTGATTTACAGTTTGTTCACTTCCTGTGCCAATCTAAAAAGGTTTGGGTAACAGGGTTGAACGCATGTTGAGGGACACACCTTCTGTGCAAGATTACTGTTATTTAAAATATGTTTATGATTTAACAAATTGATCTTACCATTACAAGAGACATATATCAATAGAATAATACCAACAAAAGTAAATAAAATCCCTATTTTAAATGTTATATTTGACGCAAGTTGGTCACCAAGAAGCGGGGACAGGAGACAAATGCCATTTTAGGGGATGTCCGAGAGCTATTCGATAATTTAAATAATATTTTTAAACCACTTTTTCTACAACTTTATATACATTTTGTCTCAAGACAAGTATGTTTAACACAACAAGTGCATGTTTTAGCATTTTGGGCATGGATTATTAGATTTTGTATATGGGGGACATGAAATGTCCTCCAATTCTGGAATGACCCTCCCAGTGATTTAAATCATCACAAAGAGCCCACCGTTACATGTGCTGTCTTTCAGTAGCCTACAGTTGTTAAATGCAGGGTTCCTACGGTCATTAAAAACCTGGAAAAGTCATGGAAATTCAAAATGCTAATTCCAGGCCCTAGAAAAGTTTTGGAAAACAATATTTTTCCCAAAGTTTTGGAAAAGTCATGGAAATGTAACTAAAGTTGCATAAAATATAATTTATATTTTATCTAATCGCCGAAATAGTAATACTATAATGATAATAAATACTGTATCGTATAGTAATGAAACGTAAAATGGCATTTAACTGACGAGGTGTTTTGCTGGTGAGGGATTTTAGTTGCTTTAGCGTGAAGAAGCTAGTAAGCCTATTTGATTTGTTTTAGATAGGAACAACATGTTTCAGATGCAGACCTTATTTTCCTGTTCCATGTTAAAAAAAACATTTTCAGTGGTACCGCGGAGAAAGAGTCATTTTTTTGGTCATGGAAAATGAGGCAAAGGTCATGGAAAGTCATTGGTGAAAAAGTGTATGAACTCTGTAAATGGCAATCATTGTATCCATAAAAGTAGCCATCAATAGGTTATAACATGCTATGCGCATCTTGTATTTTAGCATATCACTAGCTATAACCCTTGTGTTATTGTTGTAGCTTGCTGTGGCGATAACATTGTGTCCTAGTGATTTAAATAATCACAAAGGGCCCACAGTTTAATTGTAAAATTCCTTCTTCTTTTTTTTAAATACCCCTGCATCACTGTCCACTACACAACACAGGATACAAGCTTACATTAACATCACAAACAACAGAGCTCTGGCTAGGCTACTGTTTTCACATAAAGAGAGCGATGCCACCCTGCCAGCCTCTGTGTGTGTGTGTGTGTGTGTGTGTGTGTGTGTGTGTGTGTGTGTGTGTGTGTGTGTGTGTGTGTGTGTGTGTGTGTGTGTGTGTGTGTGTGTGTGTGTGTGTGTGTGTGTGTGTGTGTGTGTGTGTGTGTGTGTGTGTGTGTGTGTGTGTGTGTGTGTGTGTGTGTGTGTGTGTGTGTGTGTGTGTGTGTGTGTGTGTTTTGCTCATGGCTTCCACTGTGAATGTGTGCATCTGTTTGTACTCGCTTGTGTTTGTGTTTGTCAGCATGTTTGTTGACGACACTGTAGGACATCAGGGTGGGATTGCTCTGAATGTGAGGAAACAGCTCATCTGAATATAGATGGGTCCCATCTGGAGGCAGTTGGCTTTGGCCCTTCATAATATTGTAAGCAGCTAAGCATCTGGGGCCCGCTAATGAAACTAAAGGCGCAGGAAAAAGGCCCTCGGCTCCTGCAGGCTTCCTGCAGCTGAAGGGATGCAGCGAGGAGGGAGGAGGGAGGGAAGTACACACATCCTTTACTCAAGTAGAAGTAGGCTACAGATATACGTGTTTAAAAATACTGGTAAAAGTAGAAGTACTGACTAAACTTCTTCACTCAAGTAAAAGTAAAGAAGTATGGGCTTTGAAATGTACTTAAAGGTCCCATGTCATGCTTTTCCGGTTACTAACCGTCCCCTTGTGTTATGAAGGTTGTTCTGCATGTAAACGGTCTGCAGAGTCACAAACCCTCAAAGTACACCCTGTAGGGAGTAAACTCTAACACAGAGAAGACCTGTCTGCTGCCCCAGAACGCCTCGTTGGACATTTCTCTTTTTCCATTGTTCTCTTCCTGGGTACAGTGACGTGCCCATTGGGCTGGTGGAGCCTCGCAGCGGTGAAACTGTTGCGCGCTTACACTGTAGGTGCGCCGCGTGTGGGGGGGGTGGGGGGGTGCGGGTGCTAGTGGAGCCTCGCAGATGGGGGTGCAGCCCCCTCAGCACCCCCCCCCCCTTCCCGTGTCCATTCGCGATGTCTTGCTGTCTCGCAGATCCCAAGCAGCAAGCAGGAAATGAACCCAGCTCACGCTGTCCGCTCCTCGAGCCTCAAAGGGCGGAGCAGCGAGCCGCGCAACGTCCCGCCAACACGGCACCCAGACCCCACGCAGCACTCTCATCTGTTTGTCCTTACTGGTGTAATTTTCTGGTTGCTCACGCCATTGTAACACGTAATAACTGATGTTCCGCTGTAACGGAACAGAGTGGGCGAGCTGACCAATCAAAGCACACTCACAGGGAAGGGGGGGGCAGGAGCTCCAACAAGCCGTTTAGGACAGAGAGTGAACATACTATACAGAGATGCTGTTTGAGAAACCAATGTGAGTTTGGAAAATTGAACAATGTAAATCTATTTTAGTAGACTTCAACAATGGAATTATGATCAGTAGAAATGGCCATGACATGGGACCTTTAAGTAAAACAGTACCCATAACTAGCAGCTGTTTTAAAGAGTACCTGACCTCCCTTTATATTAATAGAACAATAATGTCATTGCTAGCTAATGAATGTTTCCATGCTGAACAACGGCAACATGACAACGTTTCCATTGGTCCCTCTTCTTTAGAGAAGACCAGGAAATGATGGATACACGGATCGTGTTCAAATCAATAGGCACGCAATGACTCTAAAGAATAATGATCACGCCACCAAACACACATTCAGACTAAAGGAACCAGCTGTTTGGGAAATGAGAGAAGTAGAAAGTACAGGTATTTGTGTTCAACATGTAAGAAGTAGAAAGTACAGGTATTTGAGTTCAACATGTAAGAAGTAGAAAGTACAGGTATTTGTGTTCAACATGTAAGAAGTAGAAAGTACAGGTATTTGGGTTCAACATGTGAGAAGTAGAAAGTACAGGTATTTGGGTTCAACATGTAAGAAGTAGAAAGTACAGGTATTTGGGTTCAACATGTGAGAAGTAGAAAGTACAGGTATTTGTGTTCAACATGTAAGAAGTAGAAAGTACAGGTATTTGGGTTCAACATATAAGAAGTAGAAAGTACAGGTATTTGGGTTCAACATGTAAGAAGTAGAAAGTACAGGTATTTGTGTTCAACATGTAAGAAGTAGAAAGTACAGGTATTTGGGTTCAACATGTACGAAGTAGAAAGTACAGGTATTTGGGTTCAACATGTAAGAAGTAGAAAGTACAGGTATTTGGGTTCAACATGTAAGAAGTAGAAAGTACAGGTATTTGTGTTCAACATGAGAGAAGTAGAAAGTACAGGTATTTGTGTTCAAAATGTAAGAAGTAGAAAGTACAGGTATTTGTGTTCAACATGTAAGAAGTAGAAAGTACAGGTATTTGGGTTCAACATGTGAGAAGTAGAAAGTTCAGGTATTTGTGTTCAACATGTAAGAAGTAGAAAGTACAGGTATTTGGGTTCAACATGTGAGAAGTAGAAAGTACAGGTATTTGGGTTCAACATGTAAGAAGTAGAAAGTACAGGTATTTGAGTTCAACATGTAAGAAGTAGAAAGTACAGGTATTTGGGTTCAACATGTGAGAAGTAGAAAGTACAGGTATTTGGGTTCAACATGTAAGAAGTAGAAAGTACAGGTATTTGAGTTCAACATGTAAGAAGTAGAAAGTACAGGTATTTGTGTTCAACATGTAAGAAGTAGAAAGTTCAGGTATTTGGGTTCAACATGTAAGAAGTAGAAAGTACAGGTATTTGGGTTCAACATGTGAGAAGTAGAAAGTTCAGGTATTTGGGTTCAACATGTAAGAAGTAGAAAGTACAGGTATTTGGGTTCAACATGTGAGAAGTAGAAAGTACAGGTATTTGGGTTCAACATGTAAGAAGTAGAAAGTACAGGTATTTGGGTTCAACATGTAAGAAGTAGAAAGTACAGGTATTTGGGTTCAACATGTAAGAAGTAGAAAGTACAGGTATTTGGGTTCAACATGTGAGAAGTAGAAAGTTCAGGTATTTGTGTTCTACATGTGAGAAGTAGAAAGTTCAGGTATTTGTGTTCAACATGTAAGAAGTAGAAAGTACAGGTATTTGAGTTCAACATGTAAGAAGTAGAAAGTACAGGTATTTGGGTTCAACATGAGAGAAGTAGAAAGTACAGGTATTTGTGTTCTACATGTAAGAAGTAGAAAGTACAGGTATTTGGGTTCAACATGTGAGAAGTAGAAAGTACAGGTATTTGGGTTCAACATGTGAGAAGTAGAAAGTTCAGGTATTTGTGTTCAACATGTAAGAAGTAGAAAGTACAGGTATTTGTGTTCAAAATGTAAGAAGTAGAAAGTACAGGTATTTGGGTTCAACATGTAAGAAGTAGAAAGTACAGGTATTTGTGTTCAACATGTAAGAAGTAGAAAGTACAGGTATTTGGGTTCAACATGTGAGAAGTAGAAAGTTCAGGTATTTGTGTTCAACATGTAAGAAGTAGAAAGTACAGGTATTTGTGTTCAAAATGTAAGAAGTAGAAAGTACAGGTATTTGGGTTCAACATGTAAGAAGTAGAAAGTACAGGTATTTGTGTTCAACATGTAAGAAGTAGAAAGTACAGGTATTTGTGTTCAACATGTAAGAAGTAGAAAGTTCAGGTATTTGGGTTCAACATGTAAGAAGTAGAAAGTACAGGTATTTGTGTTCAACATGTAAGAAGTAGAAAGTACAGGTATTTGTGTTCAACATGTAAGAAGTAGAAAGTACAGGTATTTGTGTTCAACATGTGAGAAGTAGAAAGTACAGGTATTTGTGTTCAACGTGTAAGAAGTAGAAAGTACAGGTATTTGTGTTCAACGTGTAAGAAGTAGAAAGTACAGGTATTTGTGTTCAACATGTAAGAAGTAGAAAGTACAGGTATTTGGGTTCAAAATGTAAGAAGTAGAAAGTACAGGTATTTGGGTTCAACATGTAAGAAGTAGAAAGTACAGGTATTTGTGTTCAACATGTAAGAAGTAAAAGTAAAAAGTGGTCTGAAAAATAAGTAGTGGAGTAAAGTACTGATATCAGAAGAATGTACTTAAGTACAGTATCAAAGTATTTGTACTCTAATACTTCCCACCCCTGGAGGGATGGGAATGAGGAAGAAAGGAAGGATGGATGGAGGAAAGAGTGTGCTGAGAATATCTCAGGTCTTAAAGAGAGCGAGATGGCTCCTTTGAGGGAACGCACAAGAAAGCCAAGTAGGCCATTAGAAAACTGCGCCATAAAATGGAGACAGTGGTGTCTTTATTGTGGCCCATTAACTCGGATGGTCATGCGGAGATTGCTGCTCTGTGGGCCACCGTAATGAGCAAAATAACGATGCCATGGCGTAGAATGATGCGCTGTTAAAAAACACTCTGGTTAAGTAGAATTATGTTAACTACCAGGATCAGATTTTGAGAGCAAACCCTAAATCTGAAGCTTACTTAAATTTGGCGCCTCGCCTACAAGTGAATCTCGCCTGTCACTTCTTATCTGGGTCTTAAGTTGAAACTGAAGGAAATGGAAGAAAAAGGTTTTTATCTGCCTTAAAATTAAATAAAAGGAGAAGTTATATACTGGGAGAATATCGTGAGTGTTTTTGCACTGGGTATTACTGTATACCCTGCAGGGATGGGAATTGATTAGATGTTATCGATACCAATTTCCCTCATCCATTCCTCTTATCGATCCAATTCTTAATGATTCCCTTATCAATAAATTGTCTATTGGGAAACGATTACAAACAGGCAAGGGTTGAGACTTTTTATTTAGTCTAAACTAAATTTACTTATTTAGTTGTAATCATATTTATTGGTTATTTGCATAAAAACAAACCATTCAATAATCGACAAATTGTTGTATTTTCAATATCTGCTTCGATTAAAAATACATTTTGGCATTGGTATTTATACTTATTGATTATAAACTGCCTACAAGTAGTGCTAGAAAGTTAAACAGAGCATCATTCCTATCCCTAAAGTACTTGATATTGCTGTTTAAACAAGTATCGCCTCCAAATAACTGTATTTATTTTTGCCAAGACACATTTGACACAAATACTTTTTTAACACGTTTTAATAACCTTCTGATTCATGCCCAATAGAGCTTGAATGCATCATAATGAAATCCGATGAAACCTCACACCATTAGCATTAGCTGTTAGCATTTAGCTCTTATCTCTGTGCTAATGCTAACTAGTCAAAGTCAGCTTTATTGTCAAAATTACTACATGTGTAATACATCCAGAAATCTCGAGATACCGTTTCCCGCAGTCCCACAGTGTGACATATAAACATAAAACAAAACAAAAAGGGCCTAGATAAATGGGGTATACAATTTAAAATGTTAATAATATATGTAAAATGTTCAAAGTACAGTTTCAGTGCAGTAGCAGCGGAGAAGGGCAGACAAGTGACTGGTGCTGGATGTGTGTGTGTGTGTGTGTGTGTGTGTGTGTGTGTGTGTGTGTGTGTGTGTGTGTGTGTGTGTGTGTGTGTGTGTGTGTGTGTGTGTGTGTGTGTGTGTGTGTGTGTGTGTGTGTGTGTGTGTGTGTGTGTGTGTGTGTGTGTGTGTGTGTGTGTGTGTGTGTGTGTGTGTGTGTGTGTGTGTGTGTGTGTGTGTGTGTGTGTGTGTGTGTGTGTGTGTGTGTGTGTGCGTGCGTTAAAGTCCAGGACCATTTGGGGCCATTCTGCTGATTTCAACACAGATTTGTTCACAATGTAGCATCACCACGGGAAAAAGTGCATTCCCAAGATAAAAGACTAGAAATAACAAATTCAAAATGTAAACATTAAGTGTGTAAGGATTTTGAGCATTTATTTTGACTCCTGTTCCAAACATAATGCACCGTACATCAGGCCTAACATCATCACATTACATGTCACTAGTTAGACGCTTTTATCCAAAGCGACTAACATACATTCAGTACTGTGGGCAACCCTTGCTAAACTTGCTATCCCCTGATTCAAAGTCCAGCGCACTAAGTTCAGCGCACTACCCCACTGAGCCACAGCCTCCCTATATCCTTCTGCATCCATGAAGCATCAATAAGAGCAAACCATATGAAACATGACATTCGAAGGAACAGCACAGCTATGATTTGATCTTCACCTTATACCCTGAACCAAAGTCTTCACATCCTTGTGTCTTTCCTCCAATAACGTACATGACCCTGAGCACCTGTGCCGTCCACAGTGGCCACCGCTTGTGGGTTGCTTAGGGAATGAAAAGCCATTGGCCCCTGCTTTTCTTTTTTTACTTATTATTATAGCTCCTTTATTCCTCCCTCACCCTGATTTCCCAGTGGAAATGAAATGAAAAAGCAATTGGTTCTCCTTTTTATTACTGTCATCTTAGTTTTCTGTCCCAGAGTAAGATTGCCTGATCTCAGAGAGTTGCACTTTTACCCCCCATCTGAAGTCACAGGGAAGAAAAACAATAACAGGGAAAATAACAATCAGCGTCATAAAAAAAACGACCTGTCAAAGTGAGCGTGTCTGAAAGTGGAAGGCCGCCAGCGTGCCGACACCCACAAGTTGTTTATGAGTCAGTCAGAGTCTGACGGTGGCATCGCTGCTGCCAACTCCCACCATCCAGAGAAGGTGTTTTAGAGGAGATTAGGATCCCAGAGAGTGGGGGGAAGAGGGAGGAGAAGGTGGAGGAGATGGCTGCAAAACATTGGAGGTTAAAGGAGAAGGTGCACACTGTAAAAACAATTGTAAAAAAACGTTCTGGCAGCAGGGACGCCAGAACGTGTCCGTTGAAAAACAGAAAAGAACTGTTAAATAAAATACGTAGATAACATGTAAAAAAAACAGTAACTATCCTTACCACAAGTAGCCTGTAATTACTGTAATTTTACATGAAATATTTTTCTTTTAACATATACCATTTGTTAAAATAGAGTCAAACACCTCAAAAAGAGAGAAAGCAAAAGTAATGTACAGAAAATTATGACAAAAATGTACCGTATATTAGGGCTGCACGATATTGGAAAAAACTGACAATTTTTTCCCCCTGCGTTATGAAAACATACAGGAATTGAAGAAAAGACTGTTTTTTTTGTCCCGCAAACCATCCTGTCTTGAACTTGAATGCTATACAATTGGTATTTTTTTGACAATATTTAACCGGATTAAGGATTTTAGTCACGGACTTCAGGATCTTAAGTTATCAGAGCAACAAGCTGAGCTAGCTCGGTTATCCTGCTGTGATCTGATCAAGAAGGATTGTGATTGGTGGTTTGCTGTGCATGCAGAGCCGGCATGTCACTCACTCAAGTACCCCTGACATGAGAGCCGCGCGAGTTTTCCTTTTGTAGCAAGCAGCAAAATAATTGCAACATGACGTGTTTGAGTTAATTTGCCTACGTAATATCGCACGTCCCTTTTTATTAAATCGCACGTACTGCGATGTCAATATCGCGCATGTGCATAACACAATTATCGTCACAACACGATATATCGTGCAGCCCTACCGTATATCTAAGACCATTTACAAGTAAAACACACATGTCATTTTACTTTGCAAAAGCCGTAAATCACTGCTAATTATATCGATATTATATCTATATAGCAGTGCTTCTCAAAGTGTGGTCCGCGGACCACTGGTGGTCCGTGAGCGCCCCTAGTGGTCCGTGAGTATATTGGTAACATTTCACATTTTAAATAAATAAGTTAATTTAAGTTTTCCGCACTCTCGTGGGAATATCTCCGCAATGGAGCGAGGTTACGTTTCACTTTCGATTGCATGATATAGCCCAGCGCAACACCTTCATCACACATGTTGCCACCTGTTTGTACCATTTTCAGGCGATTTGTAATCTGTTCTAGAAAAACGATGTGTTTTTGGATATTTGTGGAGTTAGGTGGTCCGCGAGTGTTTTTTTATTGGTTAAGTGGTCCTTGGTATGAAAAGGTTTGAGAAACACTGCTATATAGTGATATGAGATTAGATATGGTGTAAGATTTCGAAAATATGTTTTTTCCTGGTTTTGTGATGAACATTTCTGAGTTTAGGAGCTTCTCCCCTGAGTTCCCCCCCCCCCCCCCCCCCTGTGGAGACATGCTGACGGGGATCAGACTCCTCAGACAAGGCTCCTCAAATCATTTATTCATCGGCTTCATTAAGAGACAATTACAAGGCTGCTTAAGGACCCCCAGGTCACTCTCTGTTCTCCGTCATCACTGTTCCTAATGAAAGCCTCCAGTGTGTCCTAACTGTCAGCTGTTTATGTCCGTAATATTGTGGATGTTGAGGAACAATTACTGTCATCTAAAGGAGAAAGCTGCAGCGTTTACGCCGTTTTAATTTGCATTCTGGTTCCTGTATTGTATATTATAATTTAGGAGTGTTTTCTCTTGTAAACTTGTTGGCTTGACAGTGGTTGACCCTGTGGTTTCCTCCTCAGTTGTCCTTGTGTATAGCGTTTGATAGGCAGTAGGGAGCAACTGTGACCATTGTTAGGACATTAGGATGTCACTAGTAGTAATGAACATGTCTCGTGTCTCTGTGCTTTGTTACGATATGAGAGACAGAAATGTGAATTAACCATTGTCCTCTATAACTGGCTTTTGTTTCTTTAAACCAGGGGTCAGCAAGCAGTGGCACACTAGGAATAAGTGGAATAAGTGTGCAAAATATTTAAATTGTATTTTCGGATCCTGAACGAGACCGCCGCCAGAGCGCGTCTCCCCGTTACCTGCAGAAGGAAGCCATGCACGCAGCTCAGCCCCGCTCTCTTTAACTCCAGGCGACTTTCTTCCGCTTCCCTCCGTGGTGCTGATCGTTTCTCCACTGCTGCCGCGCCGGTGTTGTGTCAAATTATGCACCCCCGTCGTGAAATGCACCCCTTGACACGGGAACGCGCATTTGAATGTATAGTCCGCTATTCTATGTTGTCTTGTTGATGGTTGGGTCGTCGAATCCTGGATTTTGCATTCATTCGTTAATTTTTTATTTAATATATGTTTTTATTTAATTGTGACGTCCTGTCTGTATCCTTTTGCTTGTACTTGTGCTTTACAATGTATTGTTTATTTTTACATCAAGTGCTTGAGGGTGGGATTAATATAATTTTTTTTATTTTGGGGGGTGCTTTTTATGAACAGCCTGGTTGCCACGATATGCACCCCTTGCTATCTCTGACAATACACGTGTCACATACATGAGACTTGCTCCATGTATTGGTACTAGTCCTACAACTATACCCTCCAAAGTGCTTGAGGGTGGGATTAATAGAAGCATCTTTTTTTGGGGGGCGCTTTTTACGGCAGGCCAGGGGGTGCATTTCACGACGGGGGTGCATCATTTGACACAACACCGGCACTTCACAAATTGCGGTACCCATAAGGAGCTGTACAAATGGCGTAGTTTTTGCGTGGCTGTGTCTTTAGTTGAAAGCCCAGTGGCGATCTGCTCATCTCTCATCGAAATAATATGCTACACAGGGGCGGACTGGCCATCTGTGTGTTCTGGAGAATCACAGAACGGACGGTCGTCATTATTATTATGCCGTTTGAACCAATTATTTAAATTTGTTTAAACGGCATCATGTAAGTTGTGCTGACAGGTGAAAGAGGTCCACACACTGCGAGGCTCCCCCCGCCCTCCTGTTGACAGTTCACGATCGTCGGCACACTGATCACAATTTTTTCATATCAAAAAGGTTGCCTAACCCTTAAACTTATGGTCAGTGATGGAAAGTAACTAAGTACATTAGCTCAAGTAAGGTTGAGGTAGTTGTACTTGATTATTTCCATGTTTTGCCACTGTATACTCTTAATTTACCTCAGAGGAGAATACTGTACTATTTACTGAAACACTTGTAGTAACGAGTTACTCTTGCATGAAAAAAGCGAGGAGGATGAGGCGTGTGGTGCAGTGGGTTGTGTGTTGGTGTTCGTATCAGGGGGCACAGGTTCAAACCCCACTGCAGTCAGCATGTCGTTGTGTCCCTGAGACACTTCACCCCAAATTGCTCCTGTGGGGATTGTCCACAGTATTGAGTATGTTAGTCGCTTTGGATAAAAGCGTCGAACAAGTGACATGTAATGTAATGTAATGAATAACATGTGTTATAGGATACATGCACTCAGTAGTACACAATCATTACCATTACACAATTTAAAAACTCTTGTTAGTTGGTGATAAAACCGAAAAAAGCAAAATAGGGACCTTCAAGCAACCGTAAAACAAACTTCTATATTTGTACATTCAATGCCAGAAGTGAATTCATTGTGAAAACACTTGTATTTTACAGTAAACCGAGCAGCAGATGTGTACATTATTACTGCTGATCAAATGACACGCACTGATTTATGCTAATTCTGCATCCTTCTCATAATGAATGCTTGTGATTTCTGAACAGTATACTCTTCATCCAGCGTCTCCTCCCTATCTCCTCTCACTGCAGCGAGCAGACAGTATAACACAACAGTGATTGTCCTCTGGACCTTCACACGTGTAATTATAACCGACGAAGATAATTAAGGAGGCGGAGAAGAAGACAGATATTGTCATTTAGCGAACAATGTCGTCCAATCTGCTCGTGTGGATTCTACTTCCTGAATTATCAGCTGACAGGTCGGCGCAATCAGCCAGAAAGCTTTTGAAACCGTGAATGTCAAAACTCAAACCTCCAATCTACACAAGTTGATGACATCTGAATATGCATGGAGCAAAGAGTCAGATTCGTGTTGCTGTCTCACCTCGTAGACGTCAGTCAGAGAGCATTGTGGGTAAAACACCTGTTATTTATTTGTTAGGGTTACTGTCAGAGGTGGGAAGTAGTGGAGTAAAAATACTTCGTTACTGTACTTAATTACGTGTTTCAGGTATCAGTACTTTACTCCACTACTTATTTTTCTGACCACTTTTTACTTTGATTTCTTACATTTTTAACACAAATACCTGTACTTTCTACTTCTTACATGTTGAACTCAAATACCTGTACTTTCTACTTCTCACATGTTGAACACAAATACCTGTACTTTCTACTTCTTACATGTTGAACACAAATACCTGTACTTTCTACTTCTTACATGTTGAACACAAATACCTGTACTTTCTACTTCTTACATGTTGAACTCAAATACCTGTACTTTCTACTTCTTACATGTTGAACACAAATACCTGTACTTTCTACTTCTTACATGTTGAACACAAATACCTGTACTTTCTACTTCTTACATGTTGAACTCAAATACCTGTACTTTCTACTTCTTACATGTTGAACACAAATACCTGTACTTTCTACTTCTTACATGTTGAACCCAAATACCTGTACTTTCTACTTCTTACATGTTGAACCCAAATACCTGTACTTTCTACTTCTCTCATTTCCCAAACAGCTGGTTCCTTTAGTCTGAATGTGTGTTTGGTGGCGTGATCATTATTCTTTAGAGTCATTGCGTGCCTATTGATTTGAACACGATCCGTGTATCCATCATTTCCTGGTCTTCTCTAAAGAAGAGGGACCAATGGAAACGTTGTCATGTTGCCGTTGTTCAGCATGGAAACATTCATTAGCTAACAATGACATTATTGTTCTATTAATATAAAGGGAGGTCAGCTACTCTTTAAAGCAGCTGCTAGTTATGGGTACTTTTTACTGAAGTACATTTCAAAGCCTCTTTACTTTGACTTGAGTGAAGAAGTTTAGTCAGTACTTCTGCTTTTACCAGAGTATTTTTAAACACGAGTATCTGTACTTCTACTTGAGTAAAGGATGCGTGTACTTCTACTTGAGTAAAGGATGCGTGTACTTCTACTTGAGTAAAGGATGTGTGTACTTTTGCCATCTCTGGTTATTGTAGCTCGACACAGACACAGGTCGGTTCTTTGAAACACTGGTGCGCTGGGCTATTGCTAATGCTAATAATGCTAATGCTATCAAATACAATGGCGGCTTCATAAAACTTTTCAGAGTTTTACGGGGCGTGGTTTGCAATCCGCCCAGCCAATCAAAATTGGTACTTTTTTCTCCCCAGGAAAGTCCCACCTCTCTAGCAGGCACAGAAAATGGGGGTAAAAGTTCTCTGAACTAAGTTCTCTTATTGGTGTGAACGCAAAATTCCAGGCACTATCGGAACTAAACGGGAAAAGTACGGGTAAAAGTACTCCGGTGTGAACGCGCCTAAGACTTGAAGGAAGAAGCAGTAATCTGTGGGCTGTGTGTGAGGGAAGCTCGTCGTAGAAATAAAAACAACAAACACTTGCGGTCACAACGCGTTGGTAGTAATCTGTACGGTGTAACATATCAAACAAAACGGTATTAAATCATGCCATATTTTAACGATTTTAATATTGCATGAAATAAAGTATTTATTTATTATGAAATGTATTCTTTTTAAATTAGGCAACTTTGTTACGTCATTTAAAGTAATATTATGATATAGCTTATTAGCAGGGTTAGCATGTGTTGCATTAAGATGAGTAGTAACATGTACAAAAGAATGAAATCAGTAACCTAATCTGAGTATTCAAATATAAAAGTAACCTGATTACTTTCCGTTACTTCTGGATTAACTCAATATCAAATGAAAAGCAATTAAATACAAAATGAGATATATACACTGAGAATGTTATCAACTACATTTTGTAACTCAAAGTAAATAACTCTTGAAGGAAGAGGCAGTACTCTGAGGGCTGTGTGTGAGGGAAGCTCGTCGTAGAAATAGAGATTTAGAGATGGAGGATCTATAGAGTGAAGGCAAAGCGAGTCAGTGATGCATTCTGTTCAGCCGGCCGTAAAAATGAATGAATATATAAATAGAAAGATTTTTTTATGCATTCAGTAGGCAGGTCAGGCTTTGAATTTGTTTTTTTTACGTGGGAGTTAAGTATTGAGAGGCACTTATTCCACAGACACTTAAAAAATACTCTTTAGGAATTCTCCCTTTGCTCTTTTTGTGGAGTTTAGATAATTTACACAACACTGTATTTACATTTTGACTTTTATGTTAGTTTGTATACAATACTTAGACACATTTGTGTTTATGACTTGTGTGTATGTATTAGGGTTGCACAATTAGTATCAAAATGGCAATATGGTTTAGTGCAATACTCCAATTGCAGGAGGCTTATACTTTTCAAGGCCATGAATATGTGTTAAAATACAAATTTTAATAAAGTACTGTGAAGCTCTAGCTCAGTCGTTCTCAACTGGTGTTTCGAGTGGGTCGCAGATGTGAGTGAAGAAAAACAAATAAAAAAAAAAAAAATTGGAATTTTTTTTTTTGGGGGGAAAAAGTCCAACTTTTATTTTGAAGGCCCGATTTTCTAACGCTGTGCATGCAGTCGGCGTTGGACTGGAAGTACCGGAAACCATAAACGGTTTTGAAAACTTCTGTCACATAGTGATCATCTTCTCAATAAAATATCTTTGCTGATGTTTTTTCGAGTCTTCTGGCCAATCAGAATCAAGATTGTTGCCGGAAGTCCCGACGGAGAATAACTTTGCAGTATAACTCTTCTTTATACATCCATGGGTACAACTTCAGATACAGATGAACACATAATGAAATATGACCCCCGGTCTGATGACTGACAGGTCACAGAACAATGGGAGCTATCTACCCTAACCCACAATTTAAAGTAAGTCACACAGACCCTCTCCTCTTTACTCTTTTCGCAGCAAGATGTCAGAACAAAGTGAAAAACAAACAATGGCATAACATATTATTAATATGTCGGGTAGTGATAGATTTATTTATTTTCTTCTCAGAGTACCAGAATGCATAGTTTATGTTAGTATTTCTAAAAATCTCCTGGGGGAGAATCCCCCCAGACCCCCTGCTGGGGTTGGGTTTTCAGCATGTGTGCCTTTTTATACAGTTCAGCTTTGATTCCATCATTTCATTAAACCTTATTTAAAAGCATACTTTAGTTCTGTGAAGGGATATAAGGGATATATGCACTGTACTTCACTTTTATTAATATTGTCTGCTGAAAAGCGTATATATTACAGCACGATTTTTTGTTGAATAGATTTGAGTGCTTCAAAATGTTGGGTCGCGATCTATTGACTAAGTAAAAAGTGGGTCCCGAGGCCTGACCAGTTGAGAACCACTGCTCTAGCTCACATTGTACCTGATAGGCTAAGGGGCCTGAAAATGCCTTTTTTCTGGTAGAGATCTTCTTAACCCTTAGATGCATAAGTGGGTCTTTTTGGACCCGTTGAGGTGGTTTTCTTGAAGTATCTTTGTAATAAAAAAAAATTATCATTTCATATTCCAGCTATTCCTCAAAAAACATGTTTTGGATGTCATGCCATTCTAATTTTAGATTTTAAGAAATTGTAGTTTTTGTATTTCTACCCCAAGCTTCCATAAGTGGGTCAAAAATGACCTGCATGCATTTTCTATGGAATCCTATGGGACAACGTTTGTTTTCAAAATGTAAAAGAAATGTCTAAAATTATAAATAGTGAAAAATGAAATATAAAATATTTCTAGTGTGAACCAAAATATAATACTAAATATTATACAAATTATTTTTCTTAACCAAAATGACAAAAATCGCATAAAAACACATATGATTCTAATACGGGTCCTTTTTGACCCACTTATGGAAGAGTGTAGGGTCCAGTCACTCGGGCATCTAAGGGTTAAATAATCACCCCAATGATAACGTTCTCCAATATCACAAATCATTCATCAAATCAACCAAAATAATGTGAATAAGTCATGTTTCCGAATCAGGCAGCCCTGAGTCTATCTGCATGTTCCCAGATATGGACCAAACAGACAGGGTTGGCCACGTCCGAATGAAACGATGTATGGATATCTGCAGACATTCACATTGCCCTGTGTGTGTGTTTTTGTTTGTATGGAGTGGGTCTTCACTCAGTCTGGCACCTGCCCAGCTCCCCTGGCCTGACCAGCAGCTGGCAGGCAGAGATTTCCACTCATCAAGCCACTTTATCACCGGCCCACAGAGTTCAAGGGGCTGTCAGAGACCAAGCTGAGGAGCCTCCTCTCTCCTTTAATACCGGCACACTCCTGTTGAGTGGCCAAACTCTGAGCCCTTCAGCAGAGTGCCTGTGTGAGGGAGGTGCAGTGCCACAGATACATTGACAAAGGCTTAAATAAAGAACGAGAGCTAATGTGTTTGGCAGTGAGGCACCAGCTCTATATTTCCCGGTGCATTTGGGATTCCTGCGCTGGGCAAGGTGCCCCCTTCTTGTAGAAAAGAAATACAGTGTTTGGAAATGTTGCTGCTGACAGACACAAATTCACGATGTCTTGCCAAGAGCAGCCTTCAATCCGCACTAAATTATTAACGGACAGAAAGTACAGGCTGTCACCTTGTTTTAGTGGTGGGTGTTCTGAGACGCTGCTGCAGTATGCTTTTGATTTATACCATTTGGATTGCTTTTTTTTCCTTACTTTGATATTAAACAAGCAGAAACTGTGTGAGTTAATGCACTGTTTAAGAACACTGCGGTATTAGAGGCGGTTTGATGGGCACAGCAGGCCTATAGCATGGAAATGAAGGAACCGATCAACTGAGGTACATTTGGGGGGTTTTGTTGAGCAGCGGATATTAGATCCAATACTTTGTTTTGCTTTCACTGCTTGTTGTTTTTGTAGTTTATAGCAACTACATCTAAATGTATTATAGCCCCAAATCACAAAAAATGCCTCAAAGGGCTGTACAAAGCAAAGACAGAAACAAAATACAAATATCATAACACAAAAAAACATTATGAACAACAACATAAGTAGTGCCATATTGCAAGAATGAAGATGGAGGTGGCAGTCTATGATAATACTGTTTGACAAGTAGCCTGTTTACAAGCTAATGTTAAGCTAATACAAATCTCAAACATTGCCAGAAGTTAGTCGATGGCTTCAGAGAGTTGCATTCTAGCTAGATATTGCAATATACAGATAAAATAAGATAAACTGAATATGATGAATTACTACAGATACAGTATATGTTGAATAATGTGTGGATTATGTGCTTTCTGCCTCTTTCTTTCCACACAGGCTGTTGAAATAGTGCTTGAACGTGATTGGTCAGTTCTACAAACCGAAACCAGGACACTTTCAATACTAAAATATTCCTTTCTCTTTCAGATTATATATGAATGCATAATCAGTTTGGAAATGAACGGCACAGAGACTCTACTTGTGACCTTTCCACAGCGGGGCCTCCATAACTGAGCTTTCTCTACACCTCCACACAGAACAAAGTAACTGGTAGAAATGTCTCACTCTGGTCCTAATAGTGTCCATCCCCTGGCCTCCTCTCCGTCTCACCCTCCCTAACACACTCCCTCCCTCCTTTGTCCTACTTAGCCAGTTACTGCAAAATCACTTATCTTCACCTTGCTTCCTCTGTCTCCTGCTAATACACATTAGCAGCCAGCAGCCATATGTAATAGGGCTGTGCGTGCCCCTGCTGGTGTAATGGCTTCTCTGACACTTCTCCCATTAAATTTGGTCAGGCGGCGCTGCACAGGAACCCTCGGCACACTCTAAAATATTGTTATATAACTATCATAAACAAGCCGGCCAGTGTCAGTGACTTTGGGGATATCTGGGAGACTATTTTTGGTGTTCGTTTGGTTTGTTGTCCATTTTTCCTCATATGTACAGCCCGAGGAGGTGTGAGATGTTTATCTCACACCTCCTCAGGCTGTACCGCCATATACACAGGGTTCCCGCGGGGTCTTAACAAGTCTTACATTTGATCATCAGAATGTAAGGCCTTAAGAAGTCTTAAATATGATACAAAAAAATAAGAAAGCTCTTAAATATGATTTAGAAGGTGTTAAGATAATAGGATTTGAAAGGTACTTCTGTGTTTCGATCGCGTCTAAATGTGTTTTGGGGAAATGTCCGGGCTGCAAAGTAACCAGTACGGTAAGAGCCTTTCAGTTCCCCCCAACAATCTGTATTGAAATAAATCAACATGGAACCAGTAATCACTAACTTTGCATCCCCCCGCCCCTTATCGGAGAACACCCAGCTAGTAACCTAGCAACCAAGCTTCAGCTATCGGCAGTCAGAAACTAGGTATCTTCGAATCTACTAAATATGGGGAAGTGTAAGTTCAACCGTATTAGGTTGGAAAGCATCGAATTGAGTGCTTGGTTGAAACCAGTGGAGGGGAATGTGTTTGAAGGCCGCTGCACCTTTTGTAAAAGTAGCGTTAGCTCGTGCAGCAGCTCCCACCGGGCGACGTTTGGGTTTGAAAGCATTTACAAATTAAAATATTTTTTTTATTATGGGACGTCAGTGGCGGCCGGCCCATAGGGGCGCTAGGGGTGCCGCCCCACCTCTTCCCACATACAAAAGAATATATAAAAAAAAATATTTAAAAAAAAAATATATTTTATATTTTTATTTTTAATGAACAAGGTAAATATCATACAATTGGTATCAGTAAAATGTATAATCTACAATAAAATCTCGTTTAAAATTGTGTTACGATGTCTAAAGTTACTGATAAGTCACATGTTTCCTGCCTGGCCTTGCCCGTGGCATCAGTTTATCATTACCGGGCGGAGCCCCCGAGCCAAACAGCAGCAACCAGCACGTTGCAAAAGTCTCAATAGTAAACTGTGCCGCCGAAACATAATTTCAGCCAATCAGCTCCGTCAAATATTTTGGTCACGAGGGCGCTCACGTTGGCGCCCACGTTGCTTACGTGCGTTGACGTGAGTTGTTTTTTAGACTCGTGAGTGACCAAGGTGACGCAGTATTTGGATGAGAATGGTGTGCAGGTGGAGTCGACGGACCTCGGTCCGCACCCAATTCCGTGCAAGAGCTAATCTCCAATCCTTTCGAAAGGAGAAGTTTGGGAGATAAATTGATACTTAAAGACCTTGGACCGGACCAACCCGATTTGTATATATCACAGCAAGCTCGTGAAAAAGACAAAACGTATCAACGAGGCTTCTCACGTAGCTGGTACACCAGAAAGGCTTGGCTAGCTGGATGCAAACAGGTAAATGCTATCTTTTGTTTCCCATGCTTGCTCTTCAAACAGCCGGGGACAGATACGATCTGTTCAGAAACTAGACAGAAGTTAAACAAGTACAAACCACAGACTGTCTGTGTCATGGAGAATACAGTCGCTGGTTTATTTATGTCTGTAGGCCGTTGTTGTGAGTGTGGACGGTCGGAGCATATATAACGTTAGCTTAGCCAAGCTCCATTCAGAAAACAAGCATTCTTTTTTTGTGACCAACTTTTTATTATTGTTTTTTATTTGTTTTGCCCTCACAAAAGAGACTTATACAGATACAAATTATATAGACAATATAGACAATACAAAAAGAATAAAAATAAATAAATAAAGAAAAAAATATATATAGGGAGTCCCTTTCCCATGCCACCCCGTCCCCCCCTCTTCCCACCCATCTTTCCATTTCACAGAAAATCCTACCTGATGTTTTTTAGCAATCGTCTGAGTTCATCTATATATTATATATATTATAGCATAACAATTTATAGCATAACAATTTATCCACATTTTCTTTTCTTTTTTTTTCTTTTTTTTTTTCGGGTGAGGAGAAGGGAGGAAAGTTGGGAATTAAGGGAATGGAGGTAATCTTGCCAAATCGCAATCAGGGTTTGCTATATGACATTGTAAATTACGTTAAAATATGCATAACTAAGTCCACAAAGTATATTTGGTTTGATACATATGACTAGATTCATTGTTCTCTCATTAAACGTATGCGGTCTTAACTCCAATCTAAAGATTACAAAATGTCTTGATGTCTTGAGTCGAAAAAAGGCTGATATTGCATTTCTTCAAGAAACTCACTTATTAGCTGAAGATATACATAAAATTGGGAATAATATTTATAAAGTGGTGGCTTACTCATCTTCAAACAGTAAAACTAAAGGAGTAATCATTTTAATTCGCAATAACTTAAAATTACATATTGTTAACAAAGGTCAAGATCAAGATGGAAGAATTGCTTATCTTCAAGGAGTCATTTGCAATAGAAAGATAGCTTTGATCGCATGCTATGCACCTAAATCATATGAACCTACATTCTTTGAATCACTTTCAAAAGTCATTTCCGAAATGACCAATTATGAAATTATTATTGGTGGTGATATGAATGCTGTAATTAATCCATTGTTAGATAGATCAAGGAATACCCAAAGCAATTCATCAGCTAACCTAGCATTAAGTACCATTACAAATAATTATGCGTTGGTAGATATATGGAGAGTAAGGCATCCTATATCAAAAGAGTTTACTTTCTTTTCTAAGAGGCATCTTACATTTTCAAGGATAGACTATATTTTAATCTCCTCTAAACTTGTAGATTTGGTTCAAAATACTGAAATATCACATATGTCAATATCAGACCACCACGCCAATGTATGCACCTTTGTTCTCTCTAAGGAGAACAATCGAGCTGCAAGATGGAGATTCAATTTAACATTATTACAAGATTCACAATACTGTCAACAGCTTAACATCGGCTTAAAAGAGTTTATGTTGTTTAATTATAATTCAGTTAAAGATGTTAGGCATGTATGGAACGCTGTAAAAGGTTATGTTCGAGGCAACGCCATAGCATACTCCTCAAACCGAAATAGGGAAGAGCTCAAGACAATCGTGGATCTAGAATGTACATTATCATCACTGATTAGAGAACTACAGGAACATTATATTCAGATAAAGAGATAGCAGTATGTAAAGTTAAAGCTGAACTCAATGCGCTACTTACCAAGAGAGCTACATTTCTGATTCATAGGGTAAGAAACACATAATATCTAGATGGAAGCAGACCGAGCTCCCTGCTGGCAAGTAAACTCCGAAATAACGAGCAGCTGGCCCAAATATCCTCAATTATGAATAATGATGGCATCGTTCTTTATGATCCAGTTCGTATTAATCATGAATTTGAACAGTTCTATAAACATTTATATACATCTCAAGTACAGACATCAAAGGCAGAGTTAGAACATTTCTTTGTGAATCTGAATTTACCACATCTATCCCCTGATGACATTGATCGCTTAGATTGTGAAATAACACTTAAAGAATGATCTGAAGCATTGGAAGACATGAACCTTGGCAAATCCCCTGGTATAGATGGTATCCCTCCGGAATTATATTCCCAGTTTTGGCCTGATTGAGGACCAGTATTATTGGAAATGATTCAGGTAGCACTTAAAGAAGGACTTTCCAAAAGGATATCAATACAGCTATAATTTCTCTCATACATAAGAAGGGGAAAGACCCAAACTTATGCACAAGTTTTCGACCAATATCACTTATAAATTCAGAAATCAAACTTTATGCAAAAGTAATAGCTCGACGATTGGAGAAAGTCCTTCCGACATTAGTTCATTATGACCAAACAGGCTTTATGAAAAACCGATTCTCATCAGACAATATCAGGAGACTACTGCATGTTATTCATTTTGCAGCAGACATAACATCGCCTTGCGCCGTATTATCAGTTGATGCTGAAAAAGCTTTTGATAGGCTAGAATGGCCATTTTTGTGGCATACAATGCAAATAATGGGTTTTGGGACCAAATGTATGATTATGGTGAAGATCCTATATAATAATCCAAGTGCTATGGTTCTGACAGGCAATCAGTGGTCACCTAGATTTCCAATTCTACGTGGCACACGGCAAGGCTGCCCTGTCTCCGCGCTTCTGTTTGCAATTTCTCTAGAACCGCTTGCACAGAAAATAAGACTATCCAAAGAAGTAAAACATATAGTTGTAAAAGACACAGACCACAACATTTCGTTATATGCGGATGATCTACTACTGTACTTGGACGAGGTACCAACTACGCTTCCTAAGCTGTTAAATATTTTTACCCAATTTAGTTCATTATCTGGTTACAAGATCAATTTGAATAAATCATGTCTTTTACCCCTCAATAGTGCCATGGTTGAACTAAACTTAAATACAGAATTGCAGATCGTCCAACACTTTAAGTATTTGGGAATTGATATATATGTCTCATTAGACACAATAGTAGCAACAAACTACAAAATAATGTATACAACAATTAAAGATGACCTAAAAAAGTGGATTAATATAACAATTTCTTTAGCAGGACGAATTTCAATCATAAAGATGAATGTTCTACCAAGAGTCCATTTCTTAGCTAGTATGTTGCCTTTATCTCCACCAGACGGTTTTTGGGACAAACTTCAGAATAGGATTTCAAAATATATTTGGAAAAACCAATACCCAAGAATCAGATACAAAGTTCTACAATATGACAAAAATAGTGGAGGCCTTAATGTTCCCAATCTCGAGCTCTATTATTATTCCTTCACGCTTCGAGCCTTGAAAAACTGGATTGATGAAAGCACCAACGTACCTTGGATTAAAATTGAAAGAAGTATAGTCTATCCCCTTAAACTGGGTGATGTCTTATTTTCTGCCATGTCGCCATATGACTGTATGCAAACATTTGGACCAATTATTGGGCAAGCCGTGAAAGTGTGGAAACATGTGGAGAAATTGTGCAATTGGTCTGTAGATTGGCATAGTAACATACCCATTTTTCATAACCTGTTACTACGTATTGGGAAAAAAGCAATCCAATTCCCACAATGGCAAACCCGAGGAATACATTATCTTTCTGACATAACCAACGACAACGGCTTGATGTCCTTCCAAGAATTGAAAGACACGTATAATGTGCCTGGCTCTTCCTTCTTTTTCTATTTACAACTACGTACTGCCATGCGCACATATGGAGTTCCTTGGAATCAACCTCTGCCAACACATCAATTGGTTAAGGTCATATTAAGTCCCAACAGAGTGAGCGGCACTACTTCATATATATATAAAAAACTGCAAGATACATTAACCGGATATATTGGCATCTCTGCAGTATGGAACGCAGATCTAAAAAATTATACGCAGACTACTTGATTGGAAGAGAATATGGAATAATATCTCCTTAACATCGCGTAACCACAATCACCAATTGATACAGTATAAAATGATACACAGATATTACCTGTCAACCAGAAAATGCTGTCAATTAAGGATGATTCCAAGCCCCGCCTCCTCTGTAACCAAAAGACTATTGGCACATATGTACACATGGTTTATGAATGTACTGCAGTAAGAACGTTCTGGAAACAAGTTATTGACATTGTATCTGAGATTATTGGAGTTCACATACCCTGTCTCCCAAGTATTGTATTGTTGAATGATGATTCTTCTCTTGACCTACAGAAACATCAGAAAAGGGTGCTTTTCGCTGGTCTAACAGCAGCCCAAAAAATAATAGTAATACGATGGAAACCCCCACATACTTTACTTATTAAGCAATGGATATCATCCTTCCATGATCTACTAATCTCAGAGCTGTCAATCGCTTCTGCTAATAAGGCTAAACATTAGAGGCTATTCAAAGAGCTGCTGATCGGGTAATATCATTCATGTAAATGATGATTGTACATATACGCACACCTTGGTGCAATTGTAGTTTATTAGGAGTTAATCGCAATTCAGCTTAAACAGATTAAATGTTATGTGGAAAAAAAAAACAAGCATTCTAAAAGGTTTTTCGCCTGCCGTCTGTCTGCAGACTTGTTAAAGCATTAATTCATGGTTTTTACTAACCGGTATCAGTATGTTGTTACGTCGGCATCATTTTGAAATGTGTATTACAATTTAATCACGGTAAAATATGTTCATTTTGTTGTAGTTGTAGCTCCCGAGCCAGCGCGTCTTGTTTGAATGATGCGAGTAAACACAGCTGGCAGCCGCGGTGAAACTCGAGCGACTAGAGCGATGCGATAGGAGCGTTTAGAGCGAAGCGAATATTCGCATCGCGTCCGGTCTGAACGCAGCATTAAAGCGAGCTCCGCGCTGCACTGGAAACGCGCCATTACATCACCAGAAGTCCTAATTTAAGGGGTCATTTCTCCCAAAAAAAAATTTTTTACTCACTATATCAACAGCCCCACCAAATATATTTTCCACCAGCCGCCACTGTGGGACGTATTTCTTCTTTCATAGCAATTTCCCTTCATACTTTCTTGCCGTGAAATAGGTCTTAAATTCTATTCAACATTTTTTTTTTTGTGTAGTAGAAGTATTATAGACTTTTACCCTGGTGGCTCCAGTTCAGTGTTAATTTCGTCAACGAAAACTATGACGAAAAATGTTCGTCAACGACCTTTTTTACACGACTAAGACGAGACGATGACGAGCTAAAAATTGATTCTTGATAACGAAAACTTTGACGAAATGTATATTTAGTTTTCATTGACGAGACGAGGCGGGACTAAGGTGTTAATGGTGGACTATCGGACTTTCAAAATGCAGGGTATTTCCTTACGTTACAAGTTTCTAACTTGCAATCAGGGGCGCCGTAAGGGGGTGAAAAGTTAGGACGATTCCAAGGGCCCGTGACTGACGGGGGCCCCAAAATGTTTAGAACTTTAAGAAAAAAAAATGTAAGTAACCTTTCATCAATCCTCAATAATTAACATTAATAGAACGTTATATTGATGAAGTACTCACTAAACTTACGATTCATTTAACTTGTTTTCTTCCAAAAGTTAATTATCCAAAGCCTCTGTACACCCCCTTCTATTTACATGTAATGGTTTGGTCCTGCCTCCAAACACGGTGCGGCACCAGCACTTGCAGAGAGTGAAAGCATGTGAAGAGATGCTAGTACTTAGCCTACATACGTGTGTTGTACCATGTTTCAACGACCAACAAAGTCAGGCTCTAAGAAAAGAAGAGAAAGGAGAGAAAGACAAGAGAGAGGGTCTAAAGGGCGACAGTATGTCACCCAGTTTTTCACAAGAAAAGGTGTGGTCCATGAGTGGTGGAAATTAGTCTGTTAGCTAATGTTTTGTTTTTACTAAGCTGACATTAAGTAGGCTACTGTTAATATCTTTACAGAAAATGCAGAGGTTTTTCATTTCACTGCTCTTTTAGCTGACATTTAAAGGAGGGGTAGGTAATTCACTTCAGAAACACTTGTTATATTCCATGGAATGCTCTTAACATCCCGATAGCAATGAATACATGAAATGCTTTGACAATAAATATATACAAACATTTAATCTGTGGAAGCCGTGGTACTGTAAAAAGCACGACCAATCATCTGAGCCGGCCCGACTAAAGTAACTGGATGGCCTACCTGCCTGTCAGCCTTCCATCTGGGCACAAACTTATCTCGTGCCCTCATTGGTCATGTGCGCGTTTGTGTGTGTTGGAGGAGGGGCTCTGTAAGGAAGTCTGAAGGAAGGGGCAGATTTTTTTCGGTTGTGTACTTTAAAATTCTAGCGCACTCGAGCTGGTTTCTCCATTCTTACCTCCCTACCTTTAATAAATGCAGGCACATTTTTAGCAGCTATTCATACTAAATCAGTTGCCCCCCCCCCCTGGTGCCAGGTCAAACAGATCCATCTTTAGGCTCAGCAGCCCTGTCCCCCCATAAGGCTGAACCTGAACCAGCTTTTCTCCCAACTGAAGGAGGTGAGCAGCATTGTGTTGAATGACATGCCACTTAACATATCTGAAGGGAGACTGGAATACAATATATATATATCAAAACAAAAAGCTAACATCTAATTTTAATTATACATTTCAAACACAGTATTTTCCCACATAGCCAATGATCTATGTAAAACAAAAAACTGCTTTTAGTCTATTTAGGATGATGGACAGTTTGAGGCATTGAGTGATCAGTCTGTATTAGGTAAACAAAATGTTAATCACCAACATTTTGGTTATGATATTAATACTAATGTTATTATATTAAAGCAGGGGTGGGGAACCTCCGGCCCCCGGGCCGTATACGGACCGCTAGACCATTTGGTACGGCCCTCGAGGTAATTTATAAACAAAGTGGCCTGTGCCTGGTGGTGGGGCCCAATGTGATATATTTTCATGGGGCCCAAAATCCCTGGCGGCGCCCCTGCTTGCAATATCATTATTTCCGCTCTCTTCACTCCAGAAGAGCGATCTTCCTGTGTCTCTCTGTGTGCGGGGGCGGGGCCTAACAAACAGCCGGTCAAAAGGTGTCATATTCAGTCGGAGAAATGCACAATTTTGACTTCCTTAACTCGTAGCTCTGTTGCCCCAATTACGAGTAACGTTATCACATCAGGTGTGCAGAGGTGGGAGAAGTACTCTCCTTGTGCAGATTGGTCCATTTCAGAATAATATATATGATATGTTTTATAATGATTGATCATGAAAGTGTTCTCAAAGCTGGTAAAGGTGCAGCTAGTCTGAATGACTTTGTATACTGCAGGGTAGCTTGTGGATTTACTCCAGGTGGAACTAAAGTCTGATTTAACACTTGATTAGATTTCACATCATTCATCCACATCTGTGAAGTAACTAAAGGGATTCAATTCATGTAGTGGGGTAGAAGTACAAAGTACCTCAACATTTTACTCAAGTACAGTACAATATAATAACATACATTATATATATTTCATTTATTTCACATTTAAATAAAGCAATTAATTCGGTTAACAATTTGTTTTTCCCTTTAAAAAATAACAAAAGTAAATACAAGAATACCGTTAAAGTACCGGACTAGTAGTACCGTAGAAAACCTTAACGATACCCATCCCTAGATATTACAAAAGTAAAGTGTTAAGAGAGTGAAATGTTGCTTTACGAATTTCAACACTTGATGCTGTCACCTTGATTCAGATTTCAGATTCCTGTATTTGCCAAACTGAATTGGTTTAAAGAGAGAAAACGTTTTGACTAAAAGTTGACTAAAATGTAATTTTTCATCGACTAAAAGTAGACTAAAACGTTTTGAATTTGTCGACTAAAACTAGACTAAAACTATGAAGGATAGAAATGACTCAAATGTCACTAAAACTAATAACCATTTTCGTCTTAAGACTAAATCAAAAACAGCTGCCAAAATTAACACTGCTCCAGTTACGCAGCGTCCACACGGCGGCGTGCGTTGAAGCTTGCCGGTGAGCTTGTCTGAAACTCGACCAACAACCAATCACATGAATCTCCCGCCCCGGACACACAACCACGCGCTTTGATTGGCTAGAGCTTGTACTGGCATATGATTTGATTGGCTGACGCTTCCGCCGAAGCTTCAAAAGTTGAACATTGCTCAACTTTTGAAGCGAGCAACGCGAGCAAAGCGAAGCAACCCTCCCACAATGCAGTTCGGCAAAGCGTGACGTCACCCCATTCAAAGTGAATGGGCAGAAGCGTTGAAGCTTCAACGCACGCCGCCGTGTGGACGGGCCGTCACCCTCTGTTTCTCTCCCTTCTTCCTCCCTTCTCCCTCCCTTCTTCCTCCCTCCTCCCTCCCTTCTTCCTCCCTCCTCCCTCCCTCCCTTCTTCCTCCCTCCCTTCTTCCTCCCTCCCTTCTTCCTCCCTCCTCCCTCCCTTCTCCCTCCCTTCTTCCCCCCTCCTCCCTCCCTTCTTCCTCCCTCCTCCTTCCTTCTTCCCTCCTTCCTCCCTCCTTCCTGCCTTCTTCCTCCCTCCTTCCTCCCTTCTTCTTCCTCCCTCCTCCCTCCTTCCTCCCTCCTTCCTGCCTTCTTCCTGCCTTCTTCCTCCCTCCGTCCTCCCTCCTTCCTCCCTTCTTCCTCCCTCCTTAAACAGGTCTTAAAAAGTCTTCCATTGGAGTAGGTGAAACCTGCAGGAACCCTGAATACAATATAGCCACGTTCTGAAGCTCATCAGATGAGGATATGACTAAGTGGACGTGTCCGCGATATATGTAATGGGTGTGTTTGTAGTCTCCCGTATCGTACAGTAGCACGTACAGTAAGCAGATAGCGATCGGCCGCTCCCTCCTCTGTGTGCGGTGACCAGATAACGTGATCATCGGCAGCATCCTTAACTGTTAGCGTGACAAACGAGAGCTCTGATCTCACACGATAAGCGACATATTCATTTGTTTAATTAAAACAGCCTGTCTCATCGTGGCGAGGGGGTCATTTTGGAGAATGTTAGAATTAAAGCAGGTAATTAAGTAAAGCTCCAGATAAGAAACCCCACAGAAGTGCTGCTCCTGGGAAGGAACTGTTCATCTGTCCCCTCTGCAATCCCACAAGGTCGTTCACTTTATTACAGTCTGACGCCACTTCCACTGCCCACCAGCTCAATGGGATGACATGTGTTAGTACTTGTTGGGGAGAAGGGAGGAAGGAGGGAGGAGAGAGGAAGAATTAGGGAAACAGAGGGTGACTGGAGCCACCAGGGTAAAAGTCTATAATACTACTAATACACAAAATAAGGCAATTAAAGGCTGCTTGTTATCTTGTCTGTGAGAACAGGGAAGTTCTTGTACAGCAACGAGCACCTTGACAAAGATATTTGTTTGGTCAATGGAGTGTGGCGTTAATTATCACAAGCTGATTAAAGGCAGCGAGCAGGAATGGATGTCGTTTGTCTTGCCAGAGTAAGACTACGGCAGCCTGCCAGGGTCATTATCTTTAGGGGCCTTTCTGGGATATTTTTAGAACTGGGTCTGGTTGGTTTATTTTTACAGGGATTCTTTTGTACAGTGAATAGGAGTGGTGCAACATTAAGTCCCAAATCCTGAAATGAGTTTGCATTTTAGCAGTTCCTATCTCAATGTCAATGTTTTTTTGGATTTGTTTTTGGTTAAATTCCAAAAATAAGTTCTGTGGTTAATGCAAGCTTTTTACACTTTGTTCTACGACGTGAAATACGTTAGTAAATACCCCACTGGTGAATGTCTGAAGCTCTTAAAAACAGGGGTTGCTAGCATGTGGCTAAATGAGACTTCTAAACATCATGATGCTAAATGTTAGCTACCTTTAGCTTAGCGGTGGTGACGTGAAGTCATGTGACCGTGCTGTAGTTCCTTTATAGCCCAACGTTAGCTGCCTTTAGCTTAGCGGTGACGTGAAGTCATGTGACCGTGCTGTAGTTCCTTTATAGCCCAACATTAGCCTCCTTTAGCTTAGCGGTGGTGACGTGAAGTCATGTGACCGTGCTGTAGTTCCTTTATGGCCCAACATTAGCCTCCTTTAGCTTAGCGGTGGTGACGTGAAGTCATGTGACCGTGCTGTAGTTCCTTTATAGCCCAACATTAGCCGCCTTTAGCTTAGCGGTGGTGACGTGAAGTCATGTGACCGTGCTGTTGTTCCTTTATAGCCCAACATTAGCCTTTAGCTTAGGGTGACCAGACGTCCCCGTTTTCCGGGGACAGTCCCCGTTTTTATTGGCCTGTCCCCGGTTGAAACTGTCCCCGGAAATGTCCCCGTTTTTTAATATAAAAACACATAGCAAGGTGAAATAAAATGTTTCATGTCAGGAAACACTGGGTAAACAGACTGCGGTCAAGCCAGCCCCCACTTCGGAAAACACAGTCAAGCCAGCCCGCACGTTGTATTGTGGTGCGCGAATATCCTATGCATTACGTTAGAGGCCTGTAAAAACTGCCTTCAAAATAAAAGCGTTTACTCGGTCAATAACAAATATACCTAAAAAACACACCAAACATATTCATATATACTGGAGCTTAAATTAAGAAATATGTACTATATAATGTGATCAATAATAATTTAAAACAAACTACGTATAACTACCACATTATAACTGAATGAATGCAAAATGTAAGGATACAGTTATGAAGACATATCTGACATTTCCACTGGGTGACTCATTTCAATTGATGTTGACACCATCTCACAACACTCCTAACATAACATTACTTTCTGAAGCACAATTTAAAATGTATGCTGTTTTAAATCTCAAGTTAGATCTATTGTCCATCTATATTTTGATTATTATTTATTGGAAACTGTCCATAATCAAAGAGTCACTCGAAGTCAATCAAATACTTATTTCACTTCAGGGTGATAGCAGGAGACCCCATCTAATCACTCAGAGAGAATCAGGACAATCTGATGTACAGTTTCAAAATAAAAGACCTTTGAAGTCTCATATATGATCTATCGTCATTCTGTTTGTATCCAACAGTTAAAATGTTCGAATTACATTGAACCAGAATTGTCCCCGTTTTTTCTTTAACAGTGAAGAAAATTGGATATGTTAATGATATATTGACCGCAAAACTCAAAATGTCCCCGGTTTTAATTTTGAAAATCTAGTCACCTTACTTTAGCTTAGCAGTGGTGACGTGAAGTCATGTGACCGTGCTGTAGTTCCTTTATAGCCCAACATTAGCCTCCTTTAGCTTAGCGGTGGTGACGTGAAGTCATGTGACCGTGCTGTAGTTCCTTTATAGCCCAACATTAGCCACCTTTAGCTTAGCGGTGGTGACGTGAAGTCATGTGACCGTGCTGTAGTTCCTTTATAGCCCAACATTAGCCTCCTTTAGCTTAGCGGTGGTGACGGGAAGTCATGTGACCGTGCTGTAGTTCCTTTATAGCCCAACATTAGCCACCTTTAGCTTAGCGGTGGTGACGTGAAGTCATGTGACCGTGCTGTAGTTCCTTTATAGCCCAACATTAGCCTCCTTTAGCTTAGCGGTGGTGACGTGAAGTCATGTGACCGTGCTGTAGTTCCTTTATAGCCCAACATTAGCCTTTAGCTTAGGGTGACCCGACGTCCCCGTTTTCCTGGGACAGTCCCCGTTTTTATTGGCCTGTCCCCGGTTGAAACTGTCCCCGGAAATGTCCCCGTTTTTTAATATACGTTAAAAACACATAGCAAGGTGAAATAAAACGTTTCATGTCAGGAAACAATGGGTAAACAGACTGCGGTCAAGCCAGCCCCCACTTCGGAAAACACAGTCAAGCCAGCCCGCACATTGTATTGCGGTGCGCGAATATCCTATGCATTACGGTAGAGGCCTGTAAAAACTGCCTTCAAAATAAAAGCGTTTACTCGTTCAATAACAAATATACCTAAAAAACACACCAAATATATTCATATATACTGGAGCTTAAATTAAGAAATATGTACTATATAATGTGATCAATAATTATTTAAAACAAACGATGTATAACTACCACATTATAACTGAGTGAATGCAAAATGTAAGGATACAGTTATGAAGACATATCTGACATTTCCACTGGGTGACTCATTTCAATTGATGTTGACACCATCTCACAACACTGCTAACATAACATTACTTTCCGAAGCACAATTTAAAATGTATGCTGTTTTAAATCTCAAGTTAGATCTATTGTCCATCTATATTTTGATTATTATTTATTGGAAACTGTCCATAATCAAAGAGTCACTCGAAGTCAATCAAATACTTATTTCACTTCAAGGTGATAGCAGGAGACCCCATCTAGTCACTCAGAGAGAATCAGAACAATCTGATGTAGAGTTTCAAAATAAAAGACCTTTGAAGTCTCATATATGATCTATCGTCCTTCTGTTTGTATCCAACAGTTAAAATGTTCGAATTACATTGAACCAGAATTGTCCCCGTTTTTTCTTTAACAGTGAAGAAAATTGGATATGTTAATGATATATATTGACCGCAAAACTCAAAATGTCCCCGGTTTTAATTTTGAAAATCTAGTCACCTTACTTTAGCTTAGCAGTGGTGACGTGAAGTCATGTGACCGTGCTGTAGTTCCTTTATATCCAACATTAGCTGCCTTTAGCTTAGCGGTTGTGACGTGAAGTCATGTGACCGTGCTGTAGTTCCTTTATATCCAACATTAGCTGCCTTTAGCTTAGCGGTGGTGACGTGAAGTCATGTGACCGTGCTGTAGTTCCTTTATAGCCCAACATTAGCCTCCTTTAGCTTAGCGGTGGTGACGTGAAGTCATGTGACCGTGCTTTAGTTCCTTTATAGCCCAACATTAGCCTCCTTTAGCTTAGCGGTGGTGACGTGAAGTCATGTGACCGTGCTGTAGTTCCTTTATAGCCCAACATTAGCCGCCTTTAGCTTAGCGGTGGTGATATGAAGTCATGTGACCATGATGTAGCTGGTTGTAGCCTAACGATAGCGCATTACTTCAGGTGATTGCATTTAAGCTTCAACTATTATAATAGTGTTCTGCTGTGTTTCTAAAAAATGAACAGTTGGGTTTAGATGTTAAAGCTGAATGTATAGTAATAGCAGTATAATGTAGCATACAGATATATATTAATTGTTTAAGGCAGTTGTGTAATATGGAATATTTGGAGAATAGACCAGGGAAGATTTTTTGTTAAGTCATCTATATTTCACATCTACAGTAATGGTCTCTGAATCTCTGGTCAGCATCTCTCTCTGGTTCCTTCTTTCTATACACTCCTCACACATGAAACCCCCAGCCCACACACACACACACACACACACACACACACACACACACACACACACACACACACACACACACACACACAAATCAGACCTACGTACAAGCCCTCTCAAGGCCAGGAAAACATATATGCCTATTTTCCTATTTGATTGGGTGTCAGCGTGGGGAGGAAGGGGGACAGGTGTGATGCATAAAATGACCCTGCAACTCCATCACACGCACGACAGCTTTATGGTGAGGAGGTGTTTCAATCACGCAACCGCCCTGGAAGGCATCAATCACCACACACACACACACACATGCAGACACACACCACCGCACACACACATACTAGCAACACAGCAGCACATGTTAACACATTCACCTCATGATGACAGAGAAAGGGCAGCAGAGCAAGTGTGGTATAAGTTCAGACTCGGCCGCGGGCACTAAACACTCAACTTTAACTGAGATGTGGGATTTTATTTTCACTTTTTAATTGATTAATTATCGGAGGGGGTCCTGGGGCATAAGAAAAATTCATGAAACTTCAATGGAAATGTGCATTAGCCAGGGACACATGATTATTAGAAAAAAAAACATGTTCAAAATAGATATTTGAAGATTTCAGGAATGGCCTTCTATTCGCGATCACTCTCGCAATCGTCTCAATTTAAAAAGGGAATAATCCAATGTTTTATGTCTGTTGTTGCAAAGCAATTACCTTTTACAAAATGTTCCCCTAAAAGTATCAAAAAGTGTGGAGTAATGTTGGATTTTTCATACAATTTTTAAAGCAAAATCCAACATTACTGACTTCCTATCATGCTGATACAAAGTCGCTTAACGGTGTAAATTCTAAAAATAAAATAGCTATGTTATCCTCTCTAGAAAACTGAGGCTGCACAGTACCAGCCAATGTTAGCATGCTGGCTCATTACTAATAAAACACGCTGTTGCTAAGCATAATGTTAAATATGAGATACAGTCTAATTGTAAAGAAGTAGCATAACAGCATTTGAAAACTAGAACAAAAAACAAAGTTGTAATATTTGTTCACACACCAAAGAAATTGTCAAGATATTTCTCCTAAAGCCGACATTTCTGCCTCTTAGTGGCATTTCTTCAAATGGGAAATATCCTGCAGGATCCGCATTTTGGGGCAATCCATGGTGTGTAGATGTTAAGATATTTTTCTGTACAAGTAAGGATTGTATCTGCTGGTGGCAGAGGAAGAGCCAGTGTTGAGGCAGGAACTCGACCCACTGTGGAGAACAGGGGTTGAAATAATAATACTCTGCGTGAAAGTAAATCAGGTCATGGGGCAAAAACCTATTGTTCATCTACAAAAAATAGTCAAAGTATCTAGGAGCTACTGCTCAAAGTTTCTCAGAAAACACAGAAAAATGACATTAACATTCATAGAAAAATGCAAAAAGGCGAGAGCAAGCAGAAAAGCATCTGAACTGTGATGAATGTATCTGCAGCAATAGGAACATCAGTGTGGTCCATGGACAGAGATACAAAGTAGAAGTACTGACTAAACTTCTTTACTCAAGTAGAAGTACAGATACTCGTGTTTAAAAATACTCGTGTTTAAAAGTAGAAGTACTGACTAAACTTCTTTACTCAAGTAAAAGTAAAGAGGCTTTGAAATGTACTTCAGTAAAAAGTACCCATAACTAGCAGCTGTTTTAAAGAGTACCTGACCTCCCTTTATATTAATAGAACAATAATGTCATTGTTAGCTAATGAATGTTTCCATGCTGAACAACGGCAACATGACAACGTTTCCATTGGTCCCTCTTCTTTAGAGAAGACCAGGAAATGATGGATACACGGATCGTGTTCAAATCAATAGGCACGCAATGACTCTAAAGAATAATGATCACGCCACCAAACACACATTCAGACTAAAGGAACCAGCTGTTTGGAAAATGAGAGAAGTAGAAAGTACAAGTATTTGGGTTCAACATGTAAGAAGTAGAAAGTACAGGTATTTGTGTTCAACATGTAAGAAGTAGAAAGTACAGGTATTTGGGTTCAACATGTAAGAAGTAGAAAGTACAGGTATTTGAGTTCAACATGTAAGAAGTAGAAAGTACAGGTATTTGGGTTCAACATGTAAGAAGTAGAAAGTACAGGTATTTGGGTTCAACATGTAAGAAGTAGAAAGTACAGGTATTTGTGTTCAACATGTAAGAAGTAGAAAGTACAGGTATTTGTGTTCAACATGTAAGAAGTAGAAAGTACAGGTATTTGTGTTCAACATGTAAGAAGTAGAAAGTACAGGTATTTGGGTTCAACATGTAAGAAGTAGAAAGTACAGGTATTTGTGTTCAACATGTAAGAAGTAGAAAATATAGGTATTTGTGTTCAAAATGTAAGAAGTAGAAAGTACAGGTATTTGTGTTCAACATGTAAGAAGTAGAAAGTACAGGTATTTGTGTTCGAAATGTAAGAAGTAGAAAGTACAGGTATTTGTGTTCAACATGTAAGAAGTAGAAAGTACAGGTATTTGTGTTCAACATGTAAGAAGTAGAAAGTACAGGTATTTGTGTTCAACATGTAAGAGGGATTAAATGCTTTAACATGACCATTTGATCTGATGTTTAAATATAACTCTGCTGAATTGACCCGCAACGTAGATGTTATAATATTAATGTCCCCTTATATCTCTGAGCCAACTAGGAAAATAGCAGCGGTTGCAATAATCACACTCAGTGTTTTCAGCAATATGTGGGGGGACACGCCTACCCAGCTAGACATTTTTGGTTCTAAAAACATTCTGAGAATGTTACAGTCATTGTTCTAGGAAGGTTTTCAGCGGGAAGTTTTTGTTTGGTTCCCAGAACGTTCTTCTGAAAGGTAGGATAACGTTCTCTAAAAACATTCTTAAAATGTTAGGTGATAACCTTCTTCAAATGTTTTTGATAACATTGTTAGAACATTATGCCCTACTATAATTAAAACGTTTTCAGTGGGAGGTTTTATTTTGGTTTCCAGAACGTTCTTCTGAAAGGTAGGATAACGTTCTCTAAAAACATTCTTAAAATGTTAGGTGATAACCTTCTTCAAATGTTTTTGATAACATTGTTAGAACATTATGCCCTACTATAATTAAAACGTTTTCAGTGGGAGGTTTTATTTTGGTTTCCAGAATGTTCTTCTGAAAGGTAGGATAACGTTCTCTAAAAACATTCTTAAAATGTTTTTGCTAACATTGTTAGAACATTATGCCCTACTGTTCTTAAAACATTCAGCTGCAAGTTAGAGAGAGAGAGAGAGAGAGAGAGAGAGAGAGAGAGAGAGAGAGAGAGAGAGAGAGAGAGAGAGAGAGAGAGAGAGAGAGAGAGAGAGAGAGAGAGAGAGAGAGAGAGAGAGAGAGAGAGAGAGAGAGAGAGAGAGAGAGAGAGGTGGGACATTATGCATGCATGCTTGTGAGTGTTTGTGTTGTGAGGGGTTAAATGAAAGTCAGTGTGCACACATGGGGCATCATAAGCAGACAATGAAAAATGAGAGTGGAGGAGAAGTACAGCTCGTCTCCCTGTGGGAACAGAGACGTACCTTTGGCGATAAACGCTGTGTGTGTGTGTGTGTGTGTGTGTGTGTGTGTGTGTGTGTGTGTGTGTGTGTGTGTGTGTGTGTGTGTGTGTGTGTGTGTGTGTGTGTGTGTGTGTGTGTGTGTGTGTGTGTGTGTGTGTGTGTGTGTGTGTGTGTGTGTGTGTGTGTGTGTGTGTGTGTATGTGTGTGGGTGTGTGTGTGTGTGTGTGTGTGTGTGTGTGTGTGTGTGTGTGTGTGAAATGAAGACTGAGTAACAAATGCAAGTTTTTACTTAGAGAGTGTGTAGGACTGTATTCACATTAACCCTTTCCATTTCTCAGAGGCAACCATTTGATTAAAGCAAGAACCAATTTCTGAGGGATCTTATCTTCAAAGAGGATCAATTCGGCCTCTGCCCCACTGAGTTATTTTTTATTAAGCCACCACTTTCAATAGGTTCTATACTGAGATTAGCCCTGAACCAATGTTGTGGTTCAACGCTAGTTTAATGGTTCATATTCACTGAAGTACAAGATATTCCTGTATATCGGTGAAAGGGTTTCTATGCTCATACCTCCTCCTTGTCCTAGGAGCAGCAAATGTAGTTGTGATTACCTACGATATTTAATTGTTATACTATAAGAGATATTATGCTTCAACCCTGGACCGAATATGACATTCAGAGTACTTTTATTATGACATTTATAAAATAAGAAACCAGAATAAAAGTAAGAGTCATCACATAGCTGCTCCAGTTGAAACGTCCTGATCTTTTGTTTTTTTGCACTCAATCAATCAATCAATCAATCAATCAATCAATCAATCAATCAATCAATCAATCAATGTTTATTTATATAGCCCAATATCACAAATGTTACATTTGTCTCAGTGGACTTCACAGTTTGTACAAAATATCAGTATGACAATACGACACCCTCTGTCCTTAGACCCTCACATCGTACAAGGAAACACTTCCGGAGAAAACCCACAGTTTTAAAGGGAAAAATGGGAGAAACCTCAGGGAGAGCAACAGAGGAGGGATCCCTCTCCCAGGACGGACAGACGTGCAATAGATGCCGTGTGTAAATTGAAAAGATAATACATTTGCAACATAGGTAGTCCAAATGTTTGGAAATGCATGTGTGTATAATAGGAAGATGAATCCACGAGGATATCCATCCAGGACCTATGATCCAGGACCACAGCCATGACTCAAGATCCAGGGCTCGCGATGCAGGACACAGGACCGCAGGATCATCCATGACTCCGGATCCCGGCGTATATAGACACCAAAAAGAAAGACATTTGGGGAAGCTGGGTTAATCGGAACATGAGAGTACACAGGTATAGACAGAGAGAAGGAAGAAGTAAGATGTCCCCCGACAAACTAAGCCTATATCAGCAAAACTAGGGGCTGAATCTAATCAGCCCTAACTATAAGCTTTATCAAAAAGGAAGGTCTTAAGCGCACTCTTAAAAACGGATAGGGTGTCTGCCGCCCGAACACAAACTGGAAGCTGATTCCACAAATGTGGAGCTTGATAAGAAAAGGCTCTGGCTCCCATTGTACTTTTAGAGACTCTAGGAACAACCAACAATCCTGCATTCTTGGAACGCAATGCCCTAGTAGGACAGTAGGGTATAATGAGTTCTTTAAGGTAAGATGGCGCCTGCCCATTAAGGGCTTTGTAGGCGAGAAGAAGAATTTTAAATTCTATCCTGTGTTCTATAGGGAGCCAGTGTAAGGCAGCCAGAACAGGCGTAATGTGGTCCCTTTTCCTAACTCTGGTTAGTACACGAGCTGCAGCATTTTGAATCAGCTGAAGCGACTTGACTGACTTCTTGGTACACCCTGATAATAAAGAGTTACAATAATCCAGCCTTGAAGTAACAAATGCATGGACTAGTTTCTCTGCATCGTTTTGAGGCAAGATATGCCTGATTTTTGCAATGTTACGTAGATGGAAGTAGGCGGTCCTTGAAATTGATTTTATGTGGGCGTTAAAGGATAAATCCTGATCAAATATAACACCAAGATTCCTTGCAGTCTCACTGGAGGCCAAATTAATGCCATCCATAGTTAGTATATCTTTAGATAATTTGTTTCGTAGATTCTTCGGGCCAAGTACAATAACTTCAGTTTTAGTCGTGTTTAACATCAAAAGGTTTAAGGTCATCCACGTTTTTAAGTCCTTGAGGCAGTCTTGAATTTTATTTAGATCATTAATTTCATCAGGCTTGATTGATAGATATAGTTGAGTATCATCCGCATAACAATGAAAATTTACAGAATTATTCCTTATAATATTGCCTAACGGAAGCATATATAATGTGAACAAAATAGGTCCGAGCACTGAGCCCTGTGGCACTCCATGGCTAACTTTGGTTTGCGTGGAAGATTCATCATTGACACGTACAAACTGAGAGCGTTCAGATAGATAGGACCTAAACCAGCCTAAAGCAGTTCCCTGTATGCCAACTAAGTGCTCTAGTCTTTGCAATAAGATATCATGATCGATAGTATCAAATGCAGCACTGAGATCGAGCAAAACAAGAATAGAGACAAGTCCCTTGTCAGAGGCTATTAGAATGTAATTTGTGACTTTAACCAGAGCTGTCTCTGTGCTATGATGTGTTCTAAAGCCAGACTGAAAATCTTCAAATAAATCATTGTTTTTTAAGTAATCACACAACTGTTTTGCGACTGCTTTCTCAAGAATTTTTGAGAGGAACGGAAGATTAGAAATAGGTCTATAGTTGGCTAAAACCTCTGGATCGAGGTTGTGCTTTTTAAGAAGCGGTTTTATCAATGCTACTTTGAATGATTGTGGAACATAGCCTGATAATAAAGACATATTCATAATATTTAATAAAGAAGTGCTAATTAATGGAAAAACTTCCTTCAACAGCTTAGTTGGAATTGGGTCTAACATACACGTTGATGGTTTAGAAGAGAGAATCATTGAATTTAATTGTTCAAGGTTTATGGCTGAAAAGCATTCTAGTTTACTATCTAGTGTAATATTAGAACTTACGTTTCCGGGAGCTGTTGATAACACTATACTGGTCAAAGGCAAGAGGTCATTAATTTTGTTTCTAAGAGTAACAATTTTATCGTTAAAAAAGCACATAAAATCATTACTACTGAGTGCTATGGGAATAGAAGGCTCAATCGAGCTGTGGCTCTCTGTCAGCCTGGCTACAGTGCTGAAAAGAAATCTTGCATTATTCTTATTCTCATCTATTAATGAAGAGTAGTAGGCTGCTCTCGCTTTACGCAGTGCTTTCTTATATTCATTGAGAGTAATATGCCAAATTAAACGAGATTCTTCAAGTTTAGTGGAACGCCATATCCTTTCAAGTTGTCTCGACTTTTGCTTTATTTTGCGGGTTTCGGCATTATGCCATGGAGCTAATCTATGTTGTTTTATTTTCTTCTTTTTCAAAGGAGCAACAGAGTCTAATTTTATTCGCAGCGCATCTGTAGCACTATCAACAACATGATCAATTTGGGGTGGTGTACATTTTGTATAAGTTTCCTCCCCTACATGCAGACATGCTATCGAGTTAAATATTGGTGGAATCTCTTCCTTAAATTTGGCTATAGCACTAACAGATAGGTTTCTGCTGCAGGAGCTTTTGACTAATGCTTTGTAGTCTAGTAACAGTACTTCAAAAGTTACTAAGAAATGGTCGGATAAACCAGGAGTATGCGGTTCGACTAATAGTTGCTCAATGTCAATACCATAAGTCAGAACAAGGTCGAGAGTGTGATTATAGCAGTGGGTTGGTTTATTTACACTCTGACAAAAACCAACAGAATCTAATACAGAGTTAAATGCAACAGTAAGGCTATTTTTATCATCGTCAACATGAATATTAAAGTCACCTACGATAATTACTTTATCTGTTTTAAGTACCAAGTACCAAAGTTGCGCTGTAGTAGTTGTTACATTTACTTTTATTAGGTTATTATGTATGACACCTCTATTAGGTTTTACCTTTAATTGTCCTTGGGCAGACACACACACCGCTAATATTGGGTATTTTATTGGGTTCGGGATTCCTATGGATGACTGCCTAGGAGAGAGCGCAGAGAAGCGTGTAAGACTGCGACTCCGCCTCCTGGTCTCAACTCCAGTTTGTCATGGATTAAGTCCACAAAGCCCTGAAACGTTTGCCGAAATGAGATTTGCACCTTCCAAAGTAGGATGAATGCCGTCTCTCTTAATCAGACCAGGTTTTCCCCAGAAGGCTGTCCAATTACTTACGAAGCCCACATTGTTTGCTGGGCACCACCAAGACAACCAGCGCTGAAATTATGACATGTGGCTATACATGTCATCATTGATCAACCTTTCTGCAGCTTTTCCACGATGTGTTATAGTCTCTTGGATCTTTTCAAAAGAAGAAACAATACTAGGGGCTTTCAGTTGTTGTTTTGAAGGATGTTTGCTCTTTTGCCCTTGAAAGGAAATGAAAGGTAGACTGCCAACAACAACATTTGTTCTCTTTTACAGTTTGTATCTATTACTCCACACACACAAAGTGAGGGCACAGCACAGAAAGAGAAAGCATTGCGTCAGCATCACCACAGCTGTAGCCTCCATCACTTTCTGTTCTGCTGTGTGCTTTATTCTACTGTTACAGTGGGCATTTTCAAAGAGCTGCAATTCAATGTCCTCAATGGACAACAAAACGTTTCCCAGTGGAGTCAAAATGTGTCTAAACGGGTATTTGCAAAGACTGGGGTTTCGTTCTAACTAGTGGGAAGGATTGAACAGCCAGTTGCAATGATCAATCTTTCAAACGCTGCGAAAGTGTTTATTGAAAAGAGGCCACTTCCAGATCTGTGTCCACATAGCGCCTTTGTCTGGCAAGGGCGCTAGGGAAAGCCCACTCGCTGCGCTTCAACAAACTAACATGGATTGTGTCATCTGTTTGTGCTACTATGCATTTCTTTTGACATTGCACTATAAGCATCAACTGGAAGGTTCTTTGTCTCACACTTTGTATGAATGCTTGTCACCTCTCTGTCTGACATCTATATAGCGAGGATAGAAGTCACACACTCACCGCGCTGCAAAGATCAAAATGGAGTAGAAATTAGAGATGTGCAAAATATTAAAGAAAACCTAAGTGCTGCAGTCAGGAAAACAGTTGTTTGGTCAAACACAATGTGAGACGGTTAAAACAAAATGTGCGTCAATTGGGTTTCTCCCTGTTTGCATAAAAAACAGCCTTATCTGTCTCTGATACATGTTGTCGGACCAACACGGCCAAAAACAAGCTTTTAATGCAATTTCTGCATCGTCACTTTAACTCGGAGCGGCTGCTTTTCTGAGGGCGAGCGCTCTGTTCTCATTGGCTCTTACACTAAAGCTAGTTACTTTAGCCAAAACTGAACTTTCATAGCTTTATGTATAATTTGTGTAACACTTTATATTAAGGTACACATATTCACCATCAACTAGTTGTTAATTAACATGCATATTAGCAGTATATTGGCTCTTTATTAGTCATTATAAAATACTTGGTAATGCCTTATTCTACATGACCATATTCAGGGGCGGACTGGGACTACAAATTAGCCCGGGACTCTCGACCGGCCCACCTCCGGGGGGGGG
>CM053246.1:41081651-41164151 GCA_028583405.1 Pogonophryne albipinna
GCGTGCGTGCGTGCGTGCGTGCGTGCGTGCGTGCGTGCGTGCGTGCGTGCGTGCGTGCGTGCGTGCGTGCGTGCGTGCGTGCGTGCGTGCGTGCGTGCGTGCGTGCGTCATTGAGATTGTGTTCCTTTTTATTTGTTATTTGGGAACATCATTAGCTAACACCAAATAAACCAATGATTTCCTTTGTGTAATGGACAAAGGCACAGCATCTTGTTATAAGATCGACTTCCTTCGTGAGTTTGCAGAAATACTTTTATGGACCGATTATTTATCCTCTGTCAGATGGTGAACTTCATATTGACAAAATAATTGACATATCTGGCGCTAAGCTACACACCCATCCTCTTCCCAGGAGCAGTCAGACTATTCTTTTCTCGATTCTGTATCTCTAGAGTTGTTTTTATTTGTCTAGCCATAACAGATATTGAATTTCTTTAAGCTAAACTTTGGGAGAGAAAATGATTTCCTGAGTGCGCACACACCGGAGGCCGATATGTTCTCGTTCAATTATGACCATATCCTGTTCTCTTAAGATTAAATGTTATGAAAGAACACTGCAGAGCTCTCTGTGACACTTTCTGTTCAGATATAATGGTGCTCAGAGCGCCTTTGTTCAAATACAAACAGACAAGTGGAAGTTGCCTGTTCCCCGGCACATATTCTCTAAATTGCATTTAACTGCTTTTGCTGCCACGGAGGAAAATATCTGTTTTGATACCATCTGTAAAAATGTGACTACCTTCAGCTTAGTATTTTGTTAAAATCATTTGATTTTAGCATAATAAATCAGGTAAAAGCTGCTTCCCTGCCCAGAAAGCAATTGTATATTTGGCAGACCAGACGAGGTTCATATTTGTATTATATCTGCATGCTTTGATGTTCAAAAAGCTCTTATTGTTCTCATACTGCCTGTGCTGCAGCACCTCTTTTCACCCTCTGTCTGAAACCAGAGCCCAGTCTGCTCTGATTGGGTTAGCTGGCCGGCTCTGTTGTGATTGGTCAACCACTTAGAGATGTCCCGCCCCTTATATTATATCACGTACAATGTGTTGGAGCGCTAGCCAATGGAAGCGTGAGTGTTGTCATTATGTTACGGAAGTAAGCAAACACTTAGATACGTCAGTCAATACTTGATAAAACAGCTGCTGCATTTTTACAACCATTTCTCAAAGAGGAGTAAATTGTGCATTTCTTTGGGGACTATTTTCAGCTGCAGAATACCACATTTGGTTCATTATTGAAAACGTAATGCAGCAGTATGGTGTCAAGTTTGGGGAAAAGAGGACCCAAGTGCAGTTAAAAAATACAAAAAAAGGTTCGTTAACAAAAAGCGAGCTTTATTATAGAAAGCCGAAGGCATGAAAAAACAAGAAACTAATTAACAGAAACAAAACCGGGGAGCACGACAGACAGGAACAAACTTACATACGGGAACAGGCGGGAGACACGGAAAAGCATGGGTGACAGTGACATGAAATGACGACGAACAGACATGGAGCACAGGGGAAGACAAGACTGAATACACAGAAGGGTAATCACAGGGGAAGACACAGCTGGGCAGGGGAGGAGAAACACAAGGGCAACAGGTGAACACACTCAGACAATTAGACACACCAGGGAAACTAACGACAGGGAGAGGGACCAGACATTAAGAGGAAAACATTTCAAAACAAAGGTGGAAAACATAAATCCAAAACATGACACTCAGGACTCATCGATGTGTTTGTAATAGTTTTGGACAACAATGGAGCTGAATTGATATCATGCTTCAGCTACTTGTTCGTGGCATCTTTTCATTGTTAGCATCTGTTTTTCATGCAATTACGTGACAATAGGACAAATATCGAATATGTTCCTTCTTTATTGTCTCCATATAACAAATAATAATGTGTCCAGCCTGAATGCGCCTCCTATCCTGCAGGCACACGGCGCAGCTGCTTTGCATATTTCTTCCTCCACATTGGTAGTACTTTGTTTTCAAATGAAACTATAAAACACACGATATATACAGCGCAGTAGTCCTGCTTGTTTTCTATATTTATCTCCTTGACGTTGTGCAGGCAGCTGTGTGCTGTGGTGGGAATAATAGGTTGGCTTTTTGAGAGCCATAAGCCTTTAAGGGCAGTCGCTGCAGCCACGGGCTCTCTGCTGTAATAGCCTGTAATTCCTTCTGTCTAGCATAATCAACAACACAGCCTGACAGCAGACACACACACACACACACACACACACACACACACACACACACACACACACACACACACACACACACACACACACACACACACACACACACACACACACACACACACACATATACATACAGTGAGGGAGAAAGGGTTTTATCCAGTGGTCACACTCCCATGCTGGAGGTCACGGTGACTCCTGCAGATGCCCTTGTGTTTGCAGACATGTGGAAACACAGACTGTTCACTGACCTCTGCTCACCTGTTGATAGTGAAGCTGAGGATTATATAAGATTATACTTATATAATCGTAGCAGGTAAATACAGGTTTCAGAGCAGCAACAGCAATACAAATGAAATAATAATAATGGATACATATATATAGGTATGAGTGGAGATAATGATGAATATGAATACATTAATTTGCATGTCTAATCACAAATCAAAACTCACCTCCTCAGAACTCATTTTAATCTGTAATTAATGTTGTGTTTTATGAATTTTTACTCTATAAAGTGTCTTTGAGTTTCAAGAAAGGCACACTATCAATACAATCCATTATTATTATTATTATTATTAAATGAAAGTCTAAATATGTCAACTTTTGTGTTTAGACATCTCAGAGATCCAGTGTTTTTGATGTTGTTGAAAAGCATTGTATTAGAGTTTTGAAGGATGAAGCTGGTGTCATTGATTATTTCTGGCATTGACAACAAATACTTTTACGAGTTTTTAATACTTCCATATTTCAAGTTTAAATATGTTAGTTAATGAGTTTATAAGGAGTAAATGTTTGGACTTTTAGAACTATTTTCAGCTGCGGAATAATGCACATGTGTTGCTGTAGTGAGAATTCCATGCATTCTGTAGATTGGTTCATGTAGGATTGATACAACATAGAAGAGGATAGGAAAGGAAAGGAGAGGAGAGGAGGGATACAAAAAGGGAATGAGAGCAGAATAGGAGAGGAGGGGAGAGAATTGAGAGGTCAGGAGAGTTCAGCAGTTACACTTATCTAGGTGTGTGTTCGTCTTACAAGCTTTCAGGCGACCTGTGGCCCTCATCTCCCACACACACTGTCTTCTGCCACCAGCCAGAAGACTGTGTGTGTGTGTGTGTGTGTGTGTGTGTGTGTGTGTGTGTGTGTGTGTGTGTGTGTGTGTGTGTGTGTGTGTGTGTGTGTGTGTGTGTGTGTGTGTGTGTGTGTGTGTGTGTGTGTGTGTGTGTGTGTGTGTGTGTGTGTGTGTGTGTGTGTGTGTGTGTGTGTGTGTGTGTGTGTGTGTGTGTGTGTGTGTATTTGGGGAAAAGTTGGATGGTACAGGTGCCAGACTCTCTGCAGCCCTGTGGCGGCCGGAGAAGTTAATTGGCAGCATCTGGCTGTCTGAGAGCCACCCTGTTCCTCCCCCCCTCCTCCCCTCCCCTATGTGGGTGCCACTACCCCTGGCACACATGGTGACACCAGTCTGGCTGCAAGCTGTGTGTGTGTGTGTGTGTGTGTGTGTGTGTGTGTGTGTGTGTGTGTGTGTGTGTGTGTGTGTGTGTGTGTGTGTGTGTGTGTGTGTGTGTGTGTGTGTGTGTGTGTGTGTGTGTGTGTGTGTGTGTGTGTGTGTGTGTGTGTGTGTGTGTGTGTGTGTGTGTGTGTGTGTGTGTGTGTGTGTGTGTGTGTGTGTGTGTGTGTGTGTCGAGGGAAATGCAGGCAGACAGGCGGGAATCTTTGTGTGGCCTCAGGGAGGAAGAAGAGGGAGAAGAAGGACACTGAGGCATGATGGGAAGAGGGAAGAGAGAGAGTTTGGATCAGGACTATTGTATTTTGTTTTTATAAGAAAAGCCACCTCATCGTGACGTCTGTAGTCAATCAGAGTTTAAAAGACTACAATTGCCACGGCGCCTTCTCTAAAGTGACAGAGATGGGCAACCTGTCAGAAAGATGTCGTCAAGGCACCGTTTTTAACGGTTCAATTAAGTTATCAAGTTATATAAGCCTTATCAAGAAAGAAAGTACAGTAACAACTACTACTACTACTACTACTACTACTACTACTATTTTATTTGAGTTTTGCCTCCTTGTTTTGAATATTTTCTTTATTGCATGTGTAAAAGTTATTTTCTTTTGAGCAAACACATCGCATAATATCATCCAAACCATCGGAGACCAAGCAACTCATCAACTGTAAGTAATATAAAGGAAATAAAACGAGTTGAACATGTCTTTCTAGTGGCTTGATAGAAAAACAAGGAAGGAAGCCACGATTGTTCTGACAGACACAGCATGGGGTCTGCGTGGTGATCTCTTAATGAGAGATCCTCACGTGTCAAGGAAGAGACCAAACATGTCAGTCAGAGGGAGAATCTGAGTGCCACTGAATCGAGAACATACTACCTTTATGAAGTGGTCCGTCATGAAGATTCATGATTTAAAGGATTTAAGGTTTTATTATCATATGTACGAAGCTACAGTGTAGAAATGGCAATGCGATTCGTCTGATCTGAGCTCGTTGTACAATGCAACGTGTATAATACAATACAGAAATACAAGATACAAAGTAGTGCAACAAGTCTATATACATGAAGCATGGAAAGGCCCTTGAAAGATGTGAAGCATATTTCTTTTTAAAATGTGCTATTTTGTACAAAAATAAGAGTGTATTTCAGGGAAGGAAAGGAAACAGAAAATAATATAAGAACATTGTTTACAGTCAGTGTGGACAATACATACAATCCACATGTGTACATATATGTAATTTAATACCATGTTTCCTTATTGCAATATACTTGATTTGACATTCCATCCATGTTCTGTACAAACTGTAAAGCCCAGAGACATGTGCTTTGATATATTGGAATATATTAATAGAAGGTGATTTGATCTTACCAGCTGCTATAAACAAGCCTGGGAACAGCAACTAATCAATAGAGACGTTTGTTCTTAATTATCTTTTAGAAGTTTAAAGCAACCTATTTTAAAGCATGATAGGGCTTTCATATGTGATTTTTTTTAAACAAGTTTAAATTTGGGCATTGTTGGAAAACCCCCAGCACTGATGGTGACTTTAGGATCATTTATTATTTAGTTAGCTCGTCCTTGCATTATTGAAGCTGTTGGTTTTGCCCCAGCAGTGGGTCCTCCTGATCAGTGTAATGGACGACAGGAGGTGAGATCATCTCTGTGTGGAATTTAATAAGAAGTGATTTCAGAATGCATCATGTGTGTTGCATCGCCTTTCACTCGAGTACACTGCAAAGAGAATGATCTCACCACTCTGTCTGACCTTATTCTCCACACACGCACACACACACACACACACACACACACACACACACACACACACACACACACACACACACACACACACACACACACACACACACACACACACACACACACACACACACACACACACACACACAGACACACACACACAGACACACCCACACAGACACACACACAGACACACACACAGACACAGACACACACACACACACACAGACACACAGAGACACACACACACACACACACACACACACACACACACACACACACACAGACACACACACACACACACACACACACAGACACAGACACACACACAAACACACACACAGACACACACACACAGACACGCACACACAGACAGACGCACACACACACACACACACACACACACACACACACACACACACACACACACACATACAGTAGTGGTGATCTCAGATGTTACCATATTGACTCAGACACAGTGAGATCAGACTGTATTCTCTCATCCTTGTCACATTTCTTTCTCACTTTTACAGTAATGACTTCATCTGCTATAACTAATCATTAAAACAGTTCAATAACCACGGAGGTCGTCGTGTTTAAGATGGAAGCAGAAACTAAGAGTGAGATATACTTTCAGATTGGTTATATATTGTATTACGATGTACTTAGGGTTAGGGAAGAGAAAGAAAGTAGTATGAGAAATAAAGAAAGAACAGAAGATAGAAGACAAAAAAGGAAATCAGAAAATGGAAAGAAAATAGAAAGTAAGAAAGACAGATGAAAAGGAAAAACATATGAAATAAATACAAAATTAGAGTTTAGTGAAATAAAGAGACAACAAAAGGAAGAAAAAACTAAAGTAAAATTGTAAAAGAAAGAAGAGAATGGAACAGTAAAAATAAGAAATAAAGAAGGAAAAGGAAGGAGAGAAAGAAAGAAAAACTGAAAAGCCAACTAGTAAAATAAATGACAAAAGACAAATACAGAAAATAGAAATAAAGAAAATAGTGAAAGAATGAGACAAATTGAAGAATGAAAGAACAAAATAGAAGGAAGAGAAAAAATCAGAAAAGGAAATTGAGAAACAAAGAAGAAGAGTCAGTGGGTCCCCCCCCCCCCCCCCCCCCCCCCCCCGCTGAGGAGAACATCACTAATGGACTAATGGACTCACAAATAGAGTTACATCCACCGTATGATCACATGATCAGAACCCACTGTGCCAACATATGCACATCATATACCTGTGTGTGTGTGTGTGTGTGTGTGTGTGTGTGTGTGTGTGTGTGTGTGTGTGTGTGTGTGTGTGTGTGTGTGTGTGTGTGTGTGTGTGTGTGTGTGTGTGTGTGTGTGTGTGTGTGTGTGTGTGTGTGTGTGTGTGTGTGTGTGTGTGTGTGTGTGTGTGTGTGTGTGTGTGTGTGTGTGTGTGGTCTCTTGAACCATTATTATTATGACTTAGTCTGGCGCCAGTCTGTCTACCCGGTCTACACTTATAGACACACATACACAAAAACAAACACACAGACACACACTTTAATAAACCACACACACATGGATAGATAATGTGATGGGAATATAATATTGCACTTTGGGAAATGCTGCATCACACAATTATAGATGGGCTGTATCTTACCCTCTACCCTCACACACACACACACACACACACACACACACACACACACACACACACACACACACACACACACACACACACACACACACACACACACCACTCCTCTCCTCCCAGTCCCAGCAGGGTACACACTACCACTCACAGGAGCTTATCGCTGACATCATCATTTTATTACACGAGTGTGTGTGTTTGATTTCTTTATGATGGTGTGTATTTCCTCCGTTATTCCAGACGTTATTCCACCTGCCCTGATGCCCCAGAGGGAGGGTGGCGCCTCAGTGGCACAGCCATCATCTGCTCTCTGCTAATTGCCCCTCTGCTCCACAGGAGGCCGGCTCTATCTGCCCGGGACCCCTCAGGGATTTATACTGGGCATGTTTTACTTCTGTACAGCGGAGGATGATTGATCGATTCAGAAAAGCGTTCAGTGGGTTCAGCGTTTTGAGAGGGTGTTGGCCAGTGTGTCAGAAGCCTCTCTTAAACGGCCAGTTTTTCTCTGTCTCCCATTCGCATGAGTTATACAAAGTAGTCATATGTTACGTCAAGGAATACGTATCATTTAGCTTTTAATTAACATATTCAGTTGCATAAAATTATCAACTTTTTTAACCAAGCAGTGGGTGATTGATCGATTCAGAAAAGTGTTCAGTGGGTTTTTGTGAGGGTGTTGGTCATGAAACTGTGTGTCAGAAGCGACTCTTACACGGCCGGTTTTCTCTGTCTCTTATTCGCATGAGTTATACGAAGTACTCGTATATTTTGTCAAGGTAGTAATGAGTAAGTCAAGTCAAAGTCAACTTTATTGTCTTTCAGTTTGTGTGTACAGACAGAGAGATTGAAATACCGTTTCCCACAATCCCAAATACAAATATATATATATACACAATCAACAGACACATTTATACATATGCAAACATTAAGACCTAAATAAAAGCACAACAATCAATATATACAAAATAACAGTCACTTCAATATCTTTGAGAATGTACATTAGTGCAAGACCGTCCATAGCAGTGTAAAAAGTGTCTGGTGCTGGATCTGAAGACGTATCAGTTAGCCTTTAATTAACATTTTTAGTTCCATGAAAATACCTATTCTTTTAACCTGTTCTTTTGTGTGTCTCAGGGCTTCTTAACATTTCATAAACTATTAATGTGTCATACCCGCTTAACGGGAAGAAACTCAGCTAACTGACGATACGAACAATTTTTACCGAAACAAAACACAAGTCTCACAAGAAGCGTCTAAATGAGCCGTGAGCGAAAAAATGCTAACGCACTTAGCACAGAACTCACGGTAGAAATACTTTATTACTTATCGGATCTGCACAAACAAGATATCAGCGAGCAAGCTGAGATTCCACAGATTCTAGGGGTATACGTATCATCACTGAGCGATCAAAACTCGCGGCAGGGGAAGCGAACCCAGACATCACACAACGTAGCTTTACGGAGCAAAAAACGGGACATTGTCTTACCTTTGCTGTTGTTCTGATCAAAAGTTGTGTTCAATGGCATTAACACGATAAAAACGCTGCTGAAGGTTAATCCATAGGTTAATCCAATGTGTCTGTCACTTTGAAATGATTACCGATAATCCATCATTCCATTTTTGTCAAAAACTGAGATTTCATATTAGCTGTTATTAGCACTATTAGAGCTACAACACAGCTTCCGGTTTTGGGCATTCTGGCTACGCATAACTCATTCACCAATGGGTAACGTTTAGATGGATTTTAGGAACTTCCCCTCGATTCTATTGGCTCTAACGGTTCAAACGAGGTGTCAATCATCACAATCGACCGAGGGTTCCAGAGAAATGGAAAATCCACCCAAATGACCCCAGTAGTGGGGTTTTTTCTTCTAAATCTCTCTAAAAAGGTCAAATTTCACTTGTTTTGCATCAATCTTGATACAGGGTACTTATTATATGTTATAATTTGGATTCCTAAAGCTTTTAGTCTACTATCCCATCACTTAAGGGTGGTTTTCAAGTAATGTGTTTTTTTGGACGGACACTATAATTTAAAAAAATGTACTATGTTTAATCTGAATTGACTTTAAAATAAAAAAAATCTATATTAATTCTGACTTTTCTACATCCAACTCACAGGTGTAACATTGCTTTGAGAAAAAAGATTATTAAATTACCCCTTTTAGAAATGAAGATATCGTCATTTGTTCTGGGAATGTCATTTTCGAGCCGGAGGCCTGACGCACAGGCTCAGGGGTTAACAGGTTAAGCAAGGGGGTGGTTTTCCCCTCATACTTTTGTTTGTTTTATAAAAGAATACACATCTGACAGAATAAAGGTGTTATTGTTTTCTTCTTCCACCTCTCAACAGTTCACCTCGCACCCAAACGTTGTCCCTCTATTGTAGTGTTTCTCAAACTTTTTCATACCAAGGACCACTTAACCAATAAAAAAACACTCGCGGACCACCTAACTCCACAAATATCCAAAAACACATCGTTTTTCTAGAACAGATTACAAATCGCCTGAAAATGGTACAAACAAGTGACAACATGTGTGACGAAGGTGATGCGCTGGGCTATATCATGCAATCAAATGTGAAACGTAACCTCGCTCCATTGTGGAGATATTCCCGCGAGAGTACGGAAAACTGAAATTAACTTATTTAAAATGTGAAATGTTACCAATATACTCACGGACCACTAGGGGGCGCGGCCCACACTTTGAGAAGCACTGCTCTATTGGTTTATCCAGACACTGTCACACCCTCAATTTAATTAATTGAATAAAAAAACTGTTAAAAAAAGTACAATAATATGAATATATACACAATGACACCCTAATAAGCAGCCGAAACTTTAGAATAGGGTCTTAGACATTAAACAGAAAGTATTAAACATTTAGATTACTAACATATAAATAATTGGAGATATATATTATACAGAAACTTTTATCCAAAAACCTTTACATTAACCAAATACCCTCAAAAATTGAGCTAATCTATTACTAAAAAGTCCCGAAGCACAATATATTTTTTTATGAGTTCAGTGTATTTGTCTTCATATATTTAGGGAACGATACATTGAAAACATATTGTGCAGTTGTGAATAAAACACCCTAAGGAAGTTGTTAAATCTGGGTATTATGATATATTAGAAACTGCTCTTAATGATGGGAAAATTCCAATAACAACAGAAGGAATATAAATATATATTCTTTATGTATTTCCCTCTTTGCCATTATCTCCGGGTGCATGAGTTAAAGAAGTTACTGTAAATCCTCCAGTGTTTTCATCTCTGTGCGATAATAAAAGTGTCCCATGTGGATGTTTGAGTGCCGCACATCTCTCGCAGATTTACAGGTGAACAGATAAGGAGTCGGAGAGGCGGGAACACACAGTCATATTGACATCGCAGACAAATGACATGCTAAGGATTCATACTCCTGGTGTCTCGATCACCCACATGACTTGTGAGGGTCAGAGTCAAAGAGTCCTCAGAGTATTCCTGTGGCGATTAAATATAACACAGGAAATTTGAAAGGAGTGTTTCTCAACAAAACAGTAAATTACACGGAGGAGTAGAGGACAATATTTTAAGAGGGTGACGTGAAAAAAGAGATGCATTCCTGGAAGAGAGGGATTTCTAGACACAAGGACAGACAGTCACACACACACACACACATACCATGTATACATCACTTCAGGGGACATTACATTGACTTACATGCATTTCCTGGAGACTTATCCTAACCTTAACCATAACCAACACATGCCTTACCCTTACCCTAACCCTTACCCTTAACCTAACCCTTACCCTAACCCTTACCCTTACCCTAAACCTAACCCTTACCCTAACCCTTAACCTTACCCTAAACCTTACCCTTAATCTAACCCTTACCCTAACCCTTAACCTTACCCTTACCCTAATCCTAACCAAGTCTTCACCCTAAAATTAATGATTCCCCTCATGGGGACCTCCAATTTGTCCCCATAAGGGAGGCGAGTCCCCACACGTGACTGTGTAAACAGATTTAGGTCCCCACAAGTATAGTAATGCTAGGCCACACACACACACACACACACACACACACACACACACACACACACACACACACACACACACACACACACTTGATATTGGACATATCAGCATGACAAACTGGGTTACCTCTGCTATAAACAACATATGTTTTATTTATAGTAGAGATGTGTGAAATGCATGGAAATAACACTTTAAATACTTCAAATATTACATTTTATACACAAGTATTATCCTTTTATTCTACCATGTTGTCTTTATGTTATACTTCTACTCACTTTATACTACATGTGAAAGTCAACATGGTAATATTTACTCAACTGAATTTATCTGAAAGCGTTAGTAACTAGTTACTTATACTGTAGTTTCAGATTAAACGCAAAAACAGATCAATTTATGAATACATTTTGACATGATTTAAAAGATTCAGATATCAGTGAGCAACATCTCAAATTAGCTCAACTTCAAATTGGCCTTATTTTTGGGGTCGCCCTTTCCTTTTGTGTGTTATATAGGTTTGTGTGCATGTCAATGGTCTGCAAAGGATAAAACCCCAAGTTTCCTTTGTTTACTGCCGTGACATATTGACATCACTACGTAACACTTGCACTTCTATTGGCTAGTGCTCCAACACATTGTACGTGATAGGCTAACCCCTCGATTCCACCGGGTCCAGCCTCCTCCGGCGTCGTACCCTACCGGGCGCGTTTCAGAAGCGGAGCGTCTTGCGTGCCGGCTCGCAGTTTTTGTTGATTTGGGCATATTTCATGGACCGGCTGCTTTGTGCAGACAAAGTTAATAATAATTGTAATATTCCAGTTATAAACGACATGAATCAAAGATGTGTTGCTGTATTTTAGTGGTAATAAAATGCATTCATCATCATAATTATTCTATATATATAATTGACACAGTGCCTGTAAACCGGAGGAGAACGCTGGCATTTCTCCTCCTACTTGAAAGACTACGGAGGGAAAGGGTCTGCAAAATTAGTTTATTTGAGGGATTGACTGGATGCTCTGACCGGTCCACTTCCTGCCTGGCGCGTCGCATCGAAAATAGACTTGCATCCTATTTTGAGCGGAGCCCAGCGCCGAGACGCTTCTGGGACGCTTCTGAGCCGTAACGCGGCGCGTCTGGTGGAATAGCACCCATTGACTAGAGTGGCCACGATCGCTGTGAACTCCGCGGCGCAGCCGTAACGCGGGGCAGACGAACCCGGTGGAAACTAGGGGTAAGGGTCGGGACATCTCTAAGCAGTTGACCAATCACAACCGAGCCGGCCAGCTAACCAATCAGAGCAGACTGGGCTCTGGTTTCAGACAGAGGGTGGAAAGAGGTGCTGCAGCAATAAAGAGTTTTTTGAACATTAAAGCATGGAGACATGTCACAGGAGAGACACTACATACTGATATACACCTGAACATCAGCAGGAGAGGACTCTTTAAAGTAGAGACACTACATACTGATATACACCTGAACATCAGCAGGAGAGGACTCTTTAAAGTAGAGACACTACATACTGATATACACCTGAACATCAACAGGAGAGGACTCTTTAAAGTAGAGACACTACATACTGATATACACCTGAACATCAGCAGGAGAGGACTCTTTAAAGTAGAGACACTACATACTGATATACACCTGAACACCAGCAGGAGAGGACTCTTTAAAGTAGAGACACTACATACTGATATACACCTGAACATCAGCAGGAGAGGACTCTTTAAAGTAGAGACACTACATACTGATATACACCTGAACATCAGCAGAATATGTCCCCCTTAAGAATATATCAATTACTGCAATTAAATTAAATTACTAATTCAGAAATAGGCCATAATGCATACTCAGTATTTTTAACTTTTGGTACTTTAGGCATATTTGTTTTGCCAATACTTTTGTACTTTTGAATGCTGGTGTGTTCCTTGTAACATTATGTGTACAATTGAATACTGCTTCTTTTGACTTTTACTTTCAAAAGAAACAAATCTCAGTACTTATTTGACCTCTACTACTGTTTGATATAAACTCCGATGGATCGCTGTGAGTGTTACTGTGTTCTAATATTGACCGTGTTGATTCACCTTACTCATCTTGAATCAAATTCAGGTCTAAAAACTGCCAAACCTGGGATTAAGATAGGTGGGGGAAGTAATCAATATATCTAAGTGATTATCAGAGCAAACACGGGAGGGTTGAGATGTAACAGCGTTTTACGATGGCTTTAACAGGAAGCGGTGTAAAAGGCCACCTGATGAGAGAACACCTCCAGGGGGTTTTGATGCGGAGAGTGTCTTATTCTGTGGTGTTTCAGCTCATCAGAGGGCTGTTTCTGACCTGCGGAGCCGCTTGTCTCCACAGGTGAGCCACTCTCAGCTCTCTTGTTACAGGAAAGTCCATAATTCACCAGTGTTATTGCTTCCTGCAAAGCCTGGGTGCTCTCTGTGTTGCAAGCTCCCAGCTTTAATCGCAGTGTTCACTTTAATTGTAACATTTCGATTGTGCTTCGATCAACCCTTTGCTGCCAATTGTGGAAGCAAGACGGTGATATTCTGTGTCTCCAATCTGGTACTGCTCCACTTTGCTTTGAGTGCATAAATGTGTCCCAATGCAAAGTATGGCTAACTTAGTACCCATATGGTGATCTTATAATCATCAAAAAGACTCTCGCCGGGATCCTTTCCCCTCGCCCATCCTCTCATGTTTTTGATGTTGTTTTGGAATTGCCACAATAAATGTGCCGTGGTTTTTGGAACCCTCGAACGTCTCTCTCTCTTTTCCTGTTGTGGCCTACGAGCCGGTCATAACAGAGTGCATAAATGTGTCCCAATGCAAAGTATGGCTAACTTAGAACCCATATGGTGATCTTATAATGATCAAAAAGGTGAATGTGGAAAGTTAGACCCTTCTCACACTCAATGGTCGCCATCTTGGCTACGTAACGGTAATTACACGATTGCGGTATCTTCAGCAAACACAGGATGAAAGTTATACGTTTATATTTGTTTCACTTTTTGATGAATGTACCACTATTATGGTGTCTGGCAACCCATTATTTATAGATTTGTTACTAACTGTAAAGCACTAACTCATCACTGTACCCTGTATGCCAGGGCAGGTCTGCCTTCACTAACTGTACGGAGGCTCAGTCACTGGTACACGTTCATCTATAAAGCCATGTTGGGTAAACTACCTTTTTATATCTGCTCTCTCGACGAATTGAAAGTACGTATTGCCTGAGATCTCATGATGTTGTTTTATTAAATGTGCCAAGTGCTAGGACTGTCTTAGGGAAGAAAGCTTTTAGTTGTGCAGCTCCACTAAATTGGAACAGTCTGCAAACATGTTTAAAACTGAGCACTTTGGTTCCCCTGCATCATTTTAAAACTCGGCTGGGTGACATGCTGTTTGATACTCATGGTACCTGTCACTGTAAATAGAGTTTGTAAACTGTACCCTGTACATTATGTTGTATGTCATCCTTATTGTTGTTCTGTTGTTTTTATGTTAGGTTAAATAAAGGCTACAAACAATAAAAATAGGGTTAATTTTGCAATCTGTAATGACTTGGTACCGCAAACCTTCGTTGCTAGCTAGTTAGCTAACAGTGGGTATTGTCACTTACAATGAGGGTGCTGCTATTGGCGGTTATTAAAGACAACACTACGTGGTCTATATGTCCACACTGCAGTAGTTTACACAGTGAAAGACCTTGGGAGGTACCAGTGGCGGACTGGCCATCGGGACGTTCAAGACGAATCCCGATGGGCCGGTACTGAAGTGGGCCGATCGGATAAGTCACTAGCACTAGCACCACCCCCCTGTTGACAATTTACTAGTGGTACCGAAGTGGGCCGGTCGAGAGTCCCGGGCCGATTTGTAGTCCCAGTCCACCACTGGGAGCTACTGTATCTGAATTGAGAGACAGCAATATTCAACAAACCGTCTGACGTCATTCTAACTAAGTCTACTTCTTACAGTCGGTGCTTAACGCCTAAACACACTGCTGCAACGAGTTCAGATACAAAATGTGGAGAATTAACGTCACACTAAGTTGCTCCTCGTTACTGCCACTCATCAGAGGCCCAATCAGAATCTATGGCTTCCTCCTGCACATCTGATGCCTTTTCCTCACTGGTCTTGTAAGTTAAACCCTTACCATAAAGCCTGATAAATAAACTGTACCACCACATACAATATCCAGCAGGCCGACCAAGCGAGCACAGGTTGCCTAGTAACAGTATCTCCTGAAAGCTTTGTTGTCAACTTGATTTGCATCCAAAAAAATATATAGATGGATGCCGGGAGAATATATATCCCGTCATGTTTTACACACGCATGCACACTTCCTCACACATGAATATATACATAGCCACACGTCTGACGCTCCTCAAATGATTTGGAGGCTGTTTTCCGCTTCACTTACTATGCAAAACAAGAAAACACGGGGCCGCGATTGAAAAACAATGAGCCTATTTAACATCTGGCAACATTTGGGAGTGCCAAGAAATATTGCCTCTTCAATTATTGGCGAAGTAACACAGGGAGTAAGGACATATGTCATTCAGTGTGACATGTTTGCCAAACAGTCTTTGCCTCAAATGAGCTGCTGGGATCTGTGGAGCCTGACAGATGCACGCGCAATATAGGAAGACATTTAACCTTCCTAGGAGTCGACAGGACGAGCGTTCGACGAGGCAAAAGAGACAACAGTGAGAAAATAAAAGGGAGTAGATAAGTGGCCTTGTTCGTCCTGTACGTTTCTGCCTTTGTCTTTGAGAGTGCTCCGTGATTGGCGTGTCCTCTACGCTCGATTGATTTGAAAATATAGACAAATTGTCGCCCGTATGAAAGCTACCAATTTATGAGCCTTCATCTCTAAACTTCAGAGAGACGCCGGTGTCATCAAATCAGAGCGCGGGTTTGTAGCCACCAGCGGTTCAGAAGTAGAAAAGCCCCGGCAAAGCAAAGTGACACCTCGCTAACTCTGTAATACCCTTTTCATTCTCTCCTTTTCCCCCGTCCCTTTCTCTCTGACTTTGTCTCTTTCTCTGTGTGTGCCATTCTCTGCCTTTGTCTGGTGCTTCAGTATCTGGTGTTTCTCTTTGCTCTGCGTCCTTCTCTTTATTCCGCTGTGATGAGACGCTCTGGCAGTTAACTTGTCCCACAGCTCGCTGTCAAAGCAGTGACCTTGATGTCGCTCACACACACTGTGCTGCCTCCTTTCAGTGTGGGACTCTTTGCATATTCCTGTTTGTGTTTCCTGCGTCTCTGTAATCACTGAATTGTAAAACCATGTGTGAGAGCGTTATCATCTAGGGGGGAAGCTTCTTCTTTTCCCCCCTCATCCCACACGGGGATAATTCTGTTTGGGAGCGACTGTACCACGTCAAGAGATGGCACAGGGAGGCAACATTTAGATAAAACAAATTGCCAGCTGCCGAGCCGGAGCAGCCACTGCTTAGATAACAACCAAAGGGACTGTGCATTAATGTGCAGAGGAATGTGTGCACTTTGTATGGTTGCGCCTAGAGGAGCGGGAAGTACTCAGATCGTGTACTTGAGTAAAAGTAGAAGTACTCATATCTTGTAGTAAAAGTAGAAGTATGCATATCTTGTACTTGAGTAAAAGTAGAAGTACTCAGATCTTGTACTTGAGTAAAAGTAGAAGTACTCAGATCTTGTACTTGAGTAAAAGTAGAAGTACTCAGATCTTGTACTTGAGTAAAAGTAGAAGTACTCAGATTGTGTATTTGAGTAAAAGTAGAAATACTCAGATCTTGTACTTGAGTAAAAGTAGAAGTACTCAGATCTTGTTCTTGAGTAAAAGTAGAAGTACTCAGATCTTGTACTTGAGTAAAAGTAGAAGTACTCATATCTTGTAGTAAAAGTAGAAGTACTCAGATCTTGTACTTGAGTAAAAGTAGAAGTACTCAGATCTTGTACTTGAGTAAAAGTAGAAGTACTCAGATCTTGTTCTTGAGTAAAAGTAGAAGTACCCAGATCTTGTACTTGAGTAAAAGTAGAAGTACTCAGATCTTGTACTTGAGTAAAAGTAGAAGTACTCAGATCTTGTACTTGAGTAAAAGTAGAAGTACTCAGATCTTGTTCTTGAGTAAAAGTAGAAGTACCCAGATCTTGTACTTGAGTAAAAGTAGAAGTACTCAGATCTTGTACTTGAGTAAAATGAGAAGTACTCAGATCGTGTACTTGAGTAAAGGTAGAAGTACTCAGATCTTGTACTTGAGTAAAGGTAGAAGTACTCAGATCTTGTACTTGAGTAAAAGTAGAAGTACTCAGATATTGTACTTGAGTAAAAGTAGAAGTACTCAGATCTTGTACTTGAGTAAAAGTAGAAGTACCAGAGTGTAGGAATACTCTGTTCCAGTAAAAGTCCTGCATTCAAAATGTTCCTCAAGTAAAAGTAGAAAAGTATTCTCATCAAAATATAGTGAAAGACAGTAAAAGTAGATTGGTCCATTTCAGAATAATATATCTGATATGTTTTATAATGATTGATCATGAAAGTGTTCTCAAAGCTGGTGAAGGTGCAGCTAGTCTGAATGACTTTGTAGACTGCAGGGTAGCTTGTGGATTTACTCCAGGTGGAACTAAAGTCTGATTTAACACTTGATTATATTTCACATCATTCATCCAGATCTGTGAAGTAACTAAAGGGATTAAATACATGTAGTGGAGTAGAAGTACACCATGTACCTCTGAACTGTAGTGGAGTAGAAGTACAAAGTAGCATAACATGGAAATACTCAAGTAAAGTACAAGTCCCTCAAAAATGTAGGTGCCGTACTTGATTAAATGTACTTAGTTACTTGACACCGCTGCCTCGAGCACATACAGTCTCTTTCCATAAGAAGTCACAGGCTATTTTTCTCTGGCCGATAGCTATAATGCCGTGACAGAACAAGCAGCAGTAATTAAAAACTTCTCCAGTCTCCGGCAAGGTCACACAGCGAGAGAGAGAGAGAGAGAGAGAGAGAGAGAGAGAGAGAGAGAGAGAGAGAGAGAGAGAGAGAGAGAGAGAGAGAGAGAGAGAGAGAGAGAGAGAGAGAGAGAGAGAGAGAGAGGTGAAGGGTCTTCTTATTGTAATCAACCTGAACCTCAGAGGGCTGGCAGCACAGTGTTACTGAAAAAAAACCCTAATTTAATGTTCTATGTCAACACATTTCACATAACTGTGAAAGGGTTGTTGAAAGCAATAACTTTAAGTGTAACCTTATACATTTTTATTTTAACGTAATATTATTTATTTCAAATAACTACAGTTATGACATTTGTTGACATATTACATTAAATTAATGTCAACATTTCGGATTTGTCAATAGTGTGTGTGCTGTAGTGTGTGTGCCTTAGTGTGTGTGCTGTAGTGTGTGTGCCTTAGTGTGTGTGCTGTAGTGTGTGTGTGTGTGTGTGTGTGTGTGTGTGTGTGTGTGTGTGTGTGTGTGTGTGTGTGTGTGTGTGTGTGTGTGTGTGTGTGTGTGTGTGTGTGTGTGTGTGTGTGTGTGTGTGTGTGTGTGTGTGTGTGTGTGTGTGTGTGCTGTAGTGTGTGTGCCTTAGTGTGTGTGCTGTAGTGTGTGTGCTTGTGTGTGATGTAGTTTGTGTGGTATATGTGTGTGTGTTGTAATGTGTGTGCCTTAGTGTGTGTGCTGTAGTGTGTGTGCTGTAGTGTGTGTGCTTGTGTGTGATGTAGTTTGTGTGGTATATGTGTGTGTGTTGTAATGTGTGTGCCTTAGTGTGTGTGCTGTAGTGTGTGTGCCTTAGTGTGTGTGTGTGCTGTAGTGTGTACTGTAGTTTGTGTGGTATGTGTGTGTGTGTGTGTGTGTGTGTGTGTGTGTGTGTGTGTGTGTGTGTGTGTGTGTGTGTGTGTGTGTGTGTGTGTGTGTGTGTGTGTGTGTGTGTGTGTGTGTGTGTGTGTGTGTGTGTGTGTGTGTGTGTGTGTGTGTGTGTGTGTGTGTGTGTGTGTGTGTGTGTGTGTGTGTCATGAGGTTCATTTTGTCCCTCAGTTTTATTCCCAGTGTGCTTTACTCCAATTTCTGAATGAACTCAAAATGAGTTTCATTTGTCCCAGAGGAAATGCCTTCCTGTGTTTATTCCATTACATTTCTTCCGTCCAGCTACAGATTCTCAGAGGCTGGTCATGTGACTCCAGTAGAGACTGGGTGTGGTATCGCTGGCCCCTCGCTGCATTAGTATTCTGCTGAGATGGCCACATGAAGATACATTCTCCTCTCTCCTCCTCTGAAGGAATAATCAGCCTCGCCTTTCTCTCCTTTCTTCCCCTCTGTCTGCGAGAGTGATTTAGCTTTTTGTTTTACTAGCTACCTGCAGGGACATCTTCAGGTGTTTGGAAATGCTCGTGTGTGTGTTCACGATGCAGGTTCGTCGCTAAACCCGATGCATTAGGCGTCTTTCAAGTTTCAAGGCTTTTATTGTCATTTGTACATAGCTGATAGAGGCGAAGTCCCTCCCTTTCCGGGGAGCTCCATGGGACCTTATTTCGGAAAAAGTATGTATTGAAGTCAATGGAGAGAGAAACGTTATCTTTCGATCCCGTTTGAATTGTGCAACAAATTACACATATGATGTTTGTCAATTTAAAAGATAATTTTGCAAGTCAACATTTTTTAAATGTGAAGTAACACTTTGTTTGTGTGAAACCGCTCAATGAACTACATCTCCCGTCTCGCACCACACACCAAGACGGCCGTCACGTTGGAACATTTCACTTCTTTCTTTCAGAATGAGGCGGAAAGTATTAAAGGAGGTGAAAATCACTCCAAGTCTGGGCACGTTGAGAGCTGTGCATACACACAAGGGGTGTTAGTCGGTTCCGTGAGAGCCAGCATGCGGGACCGGGACTCTGGGATTTGTAGTCTTTCTAGTTGCATATTTTTCATAGTCTTATATTTCAACAGCTTTACGACAAACTGTGACTTTTTTGACACGGAAATTATTTGTTAAGATTGACAAACATCATATGTGTAATTCGTGGCACAATTCAAACGGGATCGAAAGATAATCTTTCTCTCCCCATTGACTTCAACACATACTTTTTCCGAAATAAGGTCCCATGGGTCGGAAGTAGATGGGCGGGACTTCGCCTCTCAATCTTAGAGAGGGGTCTGCCTCAAGCCCCCAGGAAGTGCGCCGGAGTCTGATGAGAATATTCGTTGTGGCCAAACGGCGGTACTACACTTCCTTTAGGTTGCTGGGCCCGGAAACACTTTTTCCCATTGACTTACATTGGGAAAGAGTGGTCTGTAACTCGTTGGATAAATTTTTTTAAACTAAATAAACTACCCAGTATGAACGTTTGTATAGCCCTTATTAAAAACATTCGTTCCTCAAGTTGTAAAAATGTGCTAATAACGTTATTCTGAGAGTTATTTCCAGAGGTGTGGACTCGAGTCACATGACTTGGACTCGAATCAGACTCGAGTCACCAATTTGATGACTTGAGACTCGACTTGACAAAATCACAAAACACTTGCGACTCGACTTGGACTTGAACACCAATGACTCGGGACTTGACTTGGACTTGAGCCTTCTGACTTGAGGTGACTTGATACTTTAATTCAGAGGTCTCCAACACGACGATCGCGAGCTGCTGCTAGAAGAGAAGACTCCCGTCGGGGAGAGCAGAATCTTCAGCCGCTCCTACTCTTGCTGAGAATCCTTGCAGGCAGGGGCGGGACTTTATTTAGCTGGGCCACCATGCGGCCAATCATATGCGAGGACACACTAGGATCATACCATTATGTGAAAAAAGGGTGGGGGGCACAGCAGGTGTAGTGGTACAGGCCAGCTACACAGAGCGACGGGGAGACGGATTTAAATGCAAGTGCGTCGGAAAAAGTCAAGAAATTAGCGAAAACCGAAAAAAGAAGCAGCGTCTGCTGCTTTTCAGTGATATTGGAGAAAGCAAAGCTGAGTGCAGGATTTGTAAAATGAAAATAACCTTTTTTGGTTACCTTTATTTTGATAACCACTCAGGATTTACTGTCAGAGGTGGGAGAAGTTCAGATCTTGTACTTGAGTACAAAAGTACCAGAGTGTAGAAATACTCAGTTACAATACAAAGTCCTGCATTAAAAATGTTACAAGTAAAAGTACAAAAGTATTAGCATCAAAATATAGTTAAAGTACCACCTGCAGAGGGATCTAGATGCAGGTGTTCTCTTCTCCATAGAGACCGCCTCGCTGCACATTATCCCTTGCATAAAGATAGATTGTGGGTCCCTCACAACATGTTGGACACAGTGGAAATAAACATTCTGGTTACCTCAACATCAGGGATCTTATACATTAAACTCCTTCTGAATCAAACCGTCACGGTAGCCTAACCTTACTGTTCCCTCTTAAAATAGAAAAAAACATGTTACTTTACCAGCAGAGAGAAAATTGATTATAAAATTATTAACGTGACTAATAAAGAGCAGTTTGATTATTAAGTATTATTCTGTTGATCGATGTCATTACATTTGATGAAAAACACATAATGACTTGTTTATGACTCGTTTTGTCAAAGTTTAGGACTTGGACTTGACTTGAACTTGCCCATCCTGACTTGAGACTCGACTTGGACTTGAGCGCAAAGACTTGAGACTTGACTCGGACTTGCAAAACAATGACTTGGTCCCACCTCTGGTTATTTCCTTCTGCATTATGAACGTGCATCTAACCCACGGGACCGCGCCATTCATGTTACGTGTTCAGTACCACATGAGTTTCTCTTTACCCATGGATGCACAATAACAACGGACCCATATCGCCTTACTGCCCACGGAGCTGTATTAATGGATATATTGCACATGTTTGCTGTAATTCATCATTTGTAAAATATTATACTACATGGGCTGTATGATTAAATCTTGTACCGTAAATGTTGTATTAAATAAAGTTAATATTACCGACGTAGATTAACGTTCCTGTAGCTTCTTATTGCACTTGCAATTGTTTTAGTTACTTGTGGGCTACTTAACATGAATAATCACAGTTACTATCCTTTTACTCCATCACATTTCAAAAAGAAATAGGCTATTGTTATTTTAACTCCACCACAGTAATCCATCATCAGCTTTACTTCTTAGATAAAGTTTTAACTCACAATTGATCATAACAGGCTTCAACATATACATTTTTATATATTACCAAGTGGTTTCATGTATCATGCTAAATGAAGCTCTGTTGCTTGGATATCACTAGATCCTGATGTCAGCGTAATATAAAAGTACATAACGATTGATGTGTAACTTAGCATAATTTACTAGCTAGCCGCTAACTGCTAACTGCCGCCTCGTTAATATAAATCCAGTACCATGCTGTCATGAACGCGCGGTGCTGTTACGTGTACGCAAATTCACGTGCTTAATGTGAACGAGCCTTTTGGGCGGCGTGGTTAAAGTTGCGCATGCTCTATGAGTGCACATACTTCTCAGGCATGCCGGGTAATCTGTGACGTTTCGCTCTCTCAAAAGTTGGGCCATTTATTATCATGCGCTAATGAGCAACTCTCATAGGAATGAATGAGGCCCCGCCTCCCACGCTGTATCCAGTTCTTATTATACATCCATGGTCTGCAGACCTCCACTCTCAGGACAGTTCAGGGGAGAGGGAGACACCCGAGACCGGGCATTGTCCCCGGTAGACACCGGGTGAAATAGCCACAAAAATAAATAAATAATATAACCGGGGAAAAGTGAAAAAAAGTGTTCGAAAATAGGCACTCGTGAGTCCGCTGTCAACTCCCGTTACATTCCTCCATGGTGTCATTTGAGCGGGGGGGTCAAAAGGACTTGACCAAGGCCGACCCAAAGTGCACGGTGGGCGGACTCATCACCTCCGTGATGAGTCTCCATTGTGATTTGAAAACTTCCATCAAACAAGTCCTTCGGTGGGCGGGAAAAAAAACGCTTCAGAATTGTCACTTCCTGTACTGACAGTGGAGGTGTCCTGAGAGTGGAGGTCTGCAGGCAGGCTCCCATGCAATCTTATGTCACAAGCTCCTCCAACAGTGCAACACAATAAAACAGATAAAATAGTAAGTGATACAAATAAAATAGAATATAATAATGCAAGGAGAGTCTATATACAAGTAATTAGAATGTGATATATTAGATAAATAATTTGTAAGTTGCACAAACACATCTCTGCTTGTGTCCTCGCGCTCCAGAGGTGAGTCGGAGAGGGAAGTTCAGTCCCTCAGAGCAGTCCTGTTTGTTGATTATCAGTTCCCGTTCCTATCACAGCCTGATAGCATCTCCATCTGATCTGCTGCCAGAGACGCTAGCTCAGTAGCCGCTCCGCTGCTAGCCGCATCCCTCTCCTTTATCAGGCCCAGATCTGCCATCGCCCTGCTCTCTCATCTTCTCCTTATCTCCTTATTCCACCTTTCTCCCTGCTCCCAAACACCCCAAACCCAACAGTCTCTCATCTTCCTCATCCTCTTCCTCCTTTTATCCCTGTCTCTCTCAGAGCCTTTGCCGCAGCTCCTACTGTTGTTCCCCACGCTTGGTTTCACGTAAACTGCCAGGGCGGAGTCAGTGAGTGACAGGATGACATGCAGATTAGAGATAAACAGAGAAGAAGAAGAAGGCACATGCTTACTTACCAGAGAGGGCGAAAGTACACCCATCCTTTACTCAAGTAGAAGTACAGATACTCGTGTTTAAAAATACTCTGGTGAAAGTAGAAGTACTGACTAAACTTCTTTACTCAAGTCAAAGTAAAGAGGCTTTGAAATGTACTTCAGTAAAAAGTACCCATAACTAGCAGCTGTTTTAAAGAGTACCTGACCTCCCTTTATATTAATAGAACAATAATGTCATTGTTAGCGAATGAATGTTTCCATGCTGAACAACGGCAACATGACAACGTTTCCATTGGTCCCTCTTCTTTAGAGAAGACCAGGAAATGATGGATACACGGATCGTGTTCAAATCAATAGGCACGCAATGACTCTAAAGAATAATGATCACGCCACCAAACACACATTCAGACTAAAGGAACCAGCTGTTTGGAAAATGAGAGAAGTAGAAAGTACAGGTATTTGTGTTCAACATGAAAGAAGTAGAACGTACAGGTATTTGAGTTCAACATGTAAGAAGTAGAAAGTACAGGTATTTGTGTTCAACATGTAAGAAGTAGAAAGTACAGGTATTTGAGTTCAACATGTAAGAAGTAGAAAGTACAGGTATTTGGGTTCAACATGTAAGAAGTAGAAAGTACAGGTATTTGTGTTCAACATGTAAGAAGTAGAAAGTACAGGTATTTGGGTTCAACATGTAAGAAGTAGAAAGTACAGGTATTTGTGTTCAACATGTAAGAAGTAGAAAGTACAGGTATTTGAGTTCAACATGTAAGAAGTAGAAAGTACAGGTATTTGAGTTCAACATGTAAGAAGTAGAAAGTACAGGTATTTGGGTTCAACATGTAAGAAGTAGAAAGTACAGGTATTTGGGTTCAAAATGTAAGAAGTAGAAAGTACAGGTATTTGAGTTCAACAAGTAAGAAGTAGAAAGTACAGGTATTTGAGTTCAACATGTAAGAAGTAGAAAGTACAGGTATTTGGGTTCAACATGTAAGAAGTAGAAAGTACAGGTATTTGGGTTCAACATGTAAGAAGTAGAAAGTACAGGTATTTGGGTTCAACATGTAAGAAGTAGAAAGTACAGGTATTTGAGTTCTACATGTAAGAAGTAGAAAGTACAGGTATTTGTGTTCAACATGTAAGAAGTAGAAAGTACAGGTATTTGGGTTCAACATGTAAGAAGTAGAAAGTACAGGTATTTGTGTTCAACATGTAAGAAGTAGAAAGTACAGGTATTTGTGTTCAACATGTAAGAAGTAGAAAGTACAGGTATTTGGGTTCAACATGTAAGAAGTAGAAAGTACAGGTATTTGGGTTCAACATGTAAGAAGTAGAAAGTACAGGTATTTGGGTTCAACATGTAAGAAGTAGAAAGTACAGGTATTTGAGTTCAACATGTAAGAAGTAGAAAGTACAGGTATTTGGGTTCAACATGTAAGAAGTAGAAAGTACAGGTATTTGGGTTCAACATGTAAGAAGTAGAAAGTACAGGTATTTGAGTTCTACATGTAAGAAGTAGAAAGTACAGGTATTTGTGTTCAACATGTAAGAAGTAGAAAGTACAGGTATTTGTGTTCAACATGTAAGAAGTAGAAAGTACAGGTATTTGGGTTCAACATGTAAGAAGTAGAAAGTACAGGTATTTGAGTTCAACATGTAAGAAGTAGAAAGTACAGGTATTTGGGTTCAAAGTGTAAGAAGTAGAAAGTACAGGTATTTGGGTTCAACATGTAAGAAGTAGAAAGTACAGGTATTTGGGTTCAAAGTGTAAGAAGTAGAAAGTACAGGTATTTGTGTTCAACATGTAAGAAGTAGAAAGTACAGGTATTTGGGTTCAACATGTAAGAAGTAGAAAGTACAGGTATTTGAGTTCAACATGTAAGAAGTAGAAAGTACAGGTATTTGTGTTCAACATGTAAGAAGTAGAAAGTACAGGTATTTGTGTTCAACATGTAAGAAGTAGAAAGTACAGGTATTTGTGTTCAACATGTAAGAAGTAGAAAGTACAGGTATTTGTGTTCAACATGTAAGAAGTAGAAAGTACAGGTATTTGGGTTCAACATGTAAGAAGTAGAAAGTACAGGTATTTGTGTTCAACATGTAAGAAGTAGAAAGTACAGGTATTTGTGTTCAACATGTAAGAAGTAGAAAGTACAGGTATTTGAGTTCAACATGTAAGAAGTAGAAAGTACAGGTATTTGTGTTCAACATGTAAGAAGTAGAAAGTACAGGTATTTGGGTTCAACATGTAAGAAGTAGAAAGTACAGGTATTTGTGTTCAACATGTAAGAAGTAGAAAGTACAGGTATTTGAGTTCAACATGTAAGAAGTAGAAAGTACAGGTATTTGGGTTCAAAGTGTAAGAAGTAGAAAGTACAGGTATTTGGGTTCAACATGTAAGAAGTAGAAAGTACAGGTATTTGGGTTCAAAGTGTAAGAAGTAGAAAGTACAGGTATTTGTGTTCAACATGTAAGAAGTAGAAAGTACAGGTATTTGGGTTCAACATGTAAGAAGTAGAAAGTACAGGTATTTGGGTTCAAAATGAGAGAAGTAGAAAGTACAGGTATTTGAGTTCTACATGTAAGAAGTAGAAAGTACAGGTATTTGGGTTCAACATGTAAGAAGTAGAAAGTACAGGTATTTGAGTTCAACATGTAAGAAGTAGAAAGTACAGGTATTTGAGTTCAACATGTAAGAAGTAGAAAGTACAGGTATTTGTGTTCAACATGTAAGAAGTAGAAAGTACAGGTATTTGGGTTCAACATGTAAGAAGTAGAAAGTACAGGTATTTGAGTTCAACATGTAAGAAGTAGAAAGTACAGGTATTTGTGTTCAACATGTAAGAAGTAGAAAGTACAGGTATTTGGGTTCAACATGTAAGAAGTAGAAAGTACAGGTATTTGAGTTCAACATGTAAGAAGTAGAAAGTACAGGTATTTGTGTTCAACATGTAAGAAGTAGAAAGTACAGGTATTTGTGTTCAACATGTAAGAAGTAGAAAGTACAGGTATTTGGGTTCAACATGTAAGAAGTAGAAAGTACAGGTATTTGAGTTCAACATGTAAGAAGTAGAAAGTACAGGTATTTGGGTTCAACATGTAAGAAGTAGAAAGTACAGGTATTTGGGTTCAACATGTAAGAAGTAGAAAGTACAGGTATTTGTGTTCAACATGTAAGAAGTAGAAAGTACAGGTATTTGGGTTCAAAGTGTAAGAAGTAGAAAGTACAGGTATTTGGGTTCAAAGTGTAAGAAGTAGAAAGTACAGGTATTTGAGTTCAACATGTAAGAAGTAGAAAGTACAGGTATTTGTGTTCAACATGTAAGAAGTAGAAAGTACAGGTATTTGGGTTCAACATGTAAGAAGTAGAAAGTACAGGTATTTGTGTTCAACATGTAAGAAGTAGAAAGTACAGGTATTTGTGTTCAACATGTAAGAAGTAGAAAGTACAGGTATTTGGGTTCAACATGTAAGAAGTAGAAAGTACAGGTATTTGGGTTCAACATGTAAGAAGTAGAAAGTACAGGTATTTGAGTTCAACATGTAAGAAGTAGAAAGTACAGGTATTTGTGTTCAACATGTAAGAAGTAGAAAGTACAGGTATTTGGGTTCAACATGTAAGAAGTAGAAAGTACAGGTATTTGGGTTCAACATGTAAGAAGTAGAAAGTACAGGTATTTGTGTTCAACATGTAAGAAGTAGAAAGTACAGGTATTTGGGTTCAACATGTAAGAAGTAGAAAGTACAGGTATTTGAGTTCAACATGTAAGAAGTAGAAAGTACAGGTATTTGTGTTCAACATGTAAGAAGTAGAAAGTACAGGTATTTGAGTTCAACATGTAAGAAGTAGAAAGTACAGGTATTTGGGTTCAACATGTGAGAAGTAGAAAGTACAGGTATTTGAGTTCAACATGTAAGAAGTAGAAAGTAAAAAGTCATCAGAAAAATAAGTAGTGGAGTAAAGTACTGATACCAGAAACATGTACTTAATTGCAGTAACAAAGTATTTGTACTCCACTACTTCCCTGCTCTGTTACTTCCTCGCTCTGACCATGTGTCAGCGGTGAGGGATAAACAAGGGAAGAGAGGAGGGCAGACGTGTGAAAAGAAAACATGTCGAGTAAGCAGAGAAGTTGTGTGAATGCAGCAGTCCTGTCCCGCTCCCCATCGATCTCCATGAGGTGCATGGATCAGTCAGCTTGATTTCACCCGGCTCCCAGCATGCAACATGCAACACACACGTCAGCAAATACCACAGACACCACACAGAGAACGGAGCGACTACACTAAACAGGCAGCACTTTACAAACAAGGCTCTTCTTCACAAACAATCCTGACATATAACGATACACAGATTAGGAGCTCATCCATTACTCACTCGATATAATTGTTCTAAATTGCTCACACACTTAAACTGCAACTTAAGACCCACTTTGCATAGTTCAATAGTGGCATTGTTGTCATAATTAAGTGCTGCTTTTGAAACTGCTGAACACAGTTGATGCTCAGAGACACAAACAGACATTCTCTGGTTGCTCTTTAAAAGACGGGATTACCTTATTTTGGAGATCAATAGATAGAAAAGTGTTTCATTTGGCTTTAGTGATCTTATCTGCCGTCTTATAGTTCACAACAACAGCTCACCTGCACTGTTTTTTCTATTGGTTGTGGCATTTCGTCTACAATGAAATAGAGTTTTAAGTAACTAAAAACGGATATTTTGCGAAACTCCATCCAGGGTAAGGATTTGTAAGCATATTCTATTTTGTATTAATGTATTATATGAATGAAATTAATCTGTATTCCAACAAAAAAAACCTGTTCTTAGCAGTTTGTTTATACAGAGCTTTGGCAATACTGTATGTAAATATGGGCATGCTAATAAAGCTTTTGAATTGAATTGATTTGTAAGCATGGGAAACACTGATGCTTGGGCTTGTAAGAGAGTTTGGGCTCTTTGAGATAAATATATGTGCAATTCCAATGGTCAAAATGGTGGTCACGGCCATTGCACTTAAGTCCTACTTTCCCCATCAGCGCACATTTGTGGGTGACGTGGATAACATGTGGTTTCAGTTCAACAGCGCTTGAGGGTCTTCCTCGGTCTGCTGCCACATGCTTTTGTGGATCCGCTCTGTATGACTTTAACTCTAATCATTTGGTCATCTCCCTGACAAATTATTATTAGTTAGCAGTTCCTGGTAATTGATTTGCATTGTTTGGCTTTTCTTTTACACTTTGATTTGTATTCTATCTGTTAGATGTTTGTTCTTACTCAGTTCACTGCATAATACGGGTTTATATGAGAACGCATGAACCACAAAGAGGTGATTAATCATCAGATCGTTTTAAACCACCATAAATAAAGTGAATCTAGACGTTTTCAAATAATTGATGAGAGAATTGTTGTGCGAGCAAACTAAAGAAAACACAAACATCTACTTCTTCTGTTTGTTTGTTTTAATATGAACCCGTGATAAGTTATGAACGTCAGAGTGTTTTGAGTAGCAGCTGATTCCCCTGGCTTCCTGCAGTTCTTATATCCAGCTCTCTGGAAGTTGACTTTCTGACAAGTTGATGCAACTTCTGCGATGAGATTTCTCACCTCATATGTTTAACTCATGACTCACTTTCCTTGTCTATCTTTTCCATTTCTTTCCCTTCTCTTGCAAAAGGCTGAGCTCTAATTGTTCCCCATATGTTCACCTAAGAAAAGTAAAGATCTGTCCTGTAAAAGACCCCCATCTAATTCTTCTACAATGTGTTTTACATATGTTGCTGTTGCAGGCAGAGGCTTCCCGCAAAAAACGTGTACTACTACCGCTCTCCGGACCACCGGCGCAACTACGTCATGTCCTTCGCCTTCTGCTTCGACCGAGAGGACGAAGTGTACCAGTTTGCGTACTGCTACCCATACACCTACTCCAGACTGCAGCACTACCTGAACAGCCTGGAGCGCAGGAACCTGCCCTTCCTGCAGAGGGAGCAGCTGGGCCTCAGCGTGGTGAGTGGGGAGGGCTGTGAGGGGGGGGGGGGGGGGAGAAAGTTTGGATCATTTCCAACCAGCTGAGTGAACTATGGTCACACTCCCAGCTGAATAAGGCTCCTACTTTAAGGGTTTTTGAAACAGCGGCAAGCTTTGGGACAAACTCCCTTCTCTCTCAGTCCTGATTTCTCCAATTGTTTTGAATCTGCATTTGGCACAACAAAGTGTTTGATAATTATACATTTAATTGATATATTTGTGCTTTTCTAAATTCTCAAAGACACCTTACAAGCATACAACAAACCTACATACTTCAGACTTACATAGATAGATAGATCTTTAATTTGTCATCGTACAGGTACAACGAAATGACAATGAACTCAAGGTGCCAACACGCAACAACAAGACGATATGAAAACAACAAGACACTATAAAAGCAAGAAATGGGACTTAAATAGACATGATAGGGAATACATCAATAAATAATAAATTGAATTGCACGATTCCCTTCGTATTGCACGGAAGGCTTATATAATTAAAATATTAGCAGCGTTTAGTGCACATATGGCCCTGGGGAAAAAACTGAATTTGAGACATCAGTGAAACGAGATGCAATGACATTCATTGAAAGAAAATACAAAGAGACAAAAGAACAGAAAACAGTGAGAATATGTTTTTTTGCAAACCTCTTTTCGTTTACAAATCTGACGTTTATGACGAGCTGCTCGGTTTTTGCACCAGTCCATGTTCAAAACTTTACAATCAATTACACGATGAAAAGGGGTATATAAGTAAGAAAAATAAAAACACATCAAGACATTCAAGATGACAATATCAAATGTCTTTTCTTTTCTTATTTTGCACAAATTTCAAGTCAAAGTTTGCACGGAAATGTTTCTACACAGCGTTTCATGACATATACAAACAGTGTTGCACACGGTAAGGTGGTTAAGTCCTGACGTATACAGACTCCCTGACAGAGGGTTTAATAACTCCCACTCCCCACTATAGTTGGTTTGGAACGGCACTAAATCTGGCGGACCCTCAAACGCACAAACAGATTGAAAATGGGAAGGTTAGGGTCCGATTGAACTTTGGACAGTGTGTGTGGAGTGGTTATAGCTGGAGAAGAACAGTGGAATTATGATGAAGATAAGTGTGTGTGTGTGTGTGTGTGTGTGTGTGTGTGTGTGTGTGTGTGTGTGTGTGTGTGTGTGTGTGTGTGTGTGTGTGTGTGTGTGTGTGTGTGTGTGTGTGTGTGTGTGTGTGTGTGTGTGTGTGTGTGTGTGTGTTAATCAGCAACCCTCTCCCCTCTGCAGTAGGAGTCGGTGTATCATATGCGCTGCCTCCAGTCTTGTCTGCTCTTATCAAATAATTGTAGGAGAAAAACTCATTAGAAATGCTTGAGAGATTACCACTTCTTCTTCTGTCCTCCAACATTTGTCAGAGAAAAGCTTGCTGTCAGGGGGGGGGGGGGGGCACCATGAAAGAACAGGTATTTTTAAGGAGCATAGTAAATATACTGAGGAATTTAGAAAAACATGGCATGAAACAGCTGATAGTTGAGAAAACCTTTTTTAATTAAATATCTGGTAACCTGCAGTGACACTAAGACGAGGAGATGAGGTGTTTCAGAGTCTAATGGCTGGTCATATTTCAAAACCAGATTAAGTTACATTTCCATATTTAACAAAGAGAAGAGAAGACGAGAAGAACCACCTTTTATCTTTTGTTTTGCCCTCAAAATATAATACTTAAAGGTCCCATGTCATGGCCATCTCTCCTGATCATAATTCCATTGTTGAGGTCTACTAGAATAGATTGATATTGTGCAATTTTCCAAACTCACATTGGTTTCTCAAACAGCATCTCTGTATAGTCTGTGTATTCACTCTCTGTCCTACACGGCCTGTTGGAGCCCCTGGCCCCCCCCCCCCCCCCTCCCTGTGAGCCCAGTGTGCTCTGATTGGTCGGGACGTTGCGAGGTTCGCTGCTCAGTGAGCTGGCTTACTGGTGTGGTTTCCGGGTCGGCGATACAGCGAGAACAAGCGAAACTCATCCTGAGCACACAAACACTCACAGCCAAAGTAAAAACAATAAGTGTGGCTTGATATTGAGAAAGAAAAAGGTTTATAACGCTGTGAGAATGGGTCTGCGGAGAGCATTTCTCCGCCATCCCAACTCGTCTATTACCAGCGTTCAGGGAGCTCTATGCAAGTCAATGGGACTCCCTGTTAGTTGAAAATGTACGCTAACGGTCCTGGTGTGTGAGGAGCTCCGCGGATTGGTCCATTTTGATTTGTCCATGACGTCATGCGGTTCCCAGAAGAAACAAATGGAAAAAGAGAAATGTCCAACGAGGCGTTCTGGGGCAGCAAACAGGTCTTTTCTGACGGGTAATAACCGGAAAAGCATGACATGGGACCTTTAAGATTTCCATTTTGGTTACCTTTGTGCTTAGCAAGCTTATACAGTACAGGCCCCCACATTTCAGATGGAAATGACATTACCATTTTGGAAGTAAACATGTCCAAAAGAACCAAAGAAAATAAAAAATACAAGAGCAGAAACTCAGAAAGCCAAACTGTGTGCAGACCATTTGTGGCATTATGTTGTTTTTATGTTGTAGAATGTCAAAAAGTGGCCTTTTTTGCGTCATGCTGGGATCACATGATGCGTGCACAGTGTGGGCAGCACGGCACAGTGAAAACATTTCCTCAGAAACATGTTGGAGGAGTGCTGGTTCCCATAAACCACAGACTGAGGCTTTTCATTCAGCAGCTCAGTGTGGCGACTCGTTCCACTAACCCCCTCTTACAACTTCAACTGTCAATATGTCTTGTTTTGTAGTTGCATCCACATTAACTCTTCATCTGTGAGAAATAAGTAGCATTTTGTCTGCCTGCTTTACAATAAAAGAGTGATTCCCAATTGAATACTTACAAACAATGGGAAATGATGCATTTGTAGTAACAAGGAGGTCTTCATCAAAATGATAACATTCACAATAATCGTCCCAAAGTTCATTAATGCATCGTGTCCGGGGATTATTATGTGTTTCATTTGATTTCATTTCGTCCTAATCGGGCTATGCAATAATTGAAATGGTCTGTGAAGTGCAATACCTTGATCTCTGCAATATAAGGTAAAGGCAAAAGACATTGAGATATCATTCTACAGTTATTATTGCATGGCTGTGGAGTAGTCCCAACTTACAAAATTGTATTTTACAGACCTAATAAAAAATCCTTGTTTGGTGTAGATCCTCAAAAATACTATCATTTTGATATAATATTCAGTCTTAATGTGAATAATGTTCCAGTCACTATCTAATATGTTTCAGATTATAACTTAAAGTGTGGTAAGAACCAAAGATATGTTGGACCCCCACATTTGAAGTCATGGCATTACTCATTCCTTACATGTCATTAGTTACACGCTTGTATCCAAAGCGACGTACACACATTCAGTACTGTGTCTTGCCCAGGGACACAACGGCATGCTGACTGCAGTGGGGTTTGAACCTGTGACCCCTGATTCCAAGTCCAGCACACTACCCACTGAGCCACAGCCTCCCTCCATGCTTCCAAAGCTCACAATATGTCCCCCACTTCTGTTGTAAATGATTACAGCTACAATAATCTGTTGCCACTCGACAGCCAAATGAATAAAAACCAGCACGGAAATAAAAGGGAAATTCTGTATTCAGATTCTGTTTCTGAACTGTTTGTGTGAAAATCATATTGTAAATACGAGCTTTACAATCCTGCCTGCACTGTTCCTGCTTTATTTTGAAGCCACATGGTTTCGAGACAGAGGGAACAGAGAGAGGACAGACCGGCTTGCTTTGGCTCACACACTCAGAATTAGTATTCATAGTCATCGAGACGTTTTATGGCCGTATTTTTCTCTTTATGTTCTCTGGGCAGACAGCTCAGCCCCACCCTCTCATATCTCTTCCTCTGGCTGCTCCCTTTCTCTATCTCATGCACACACACACACACACACACACACACACACACACACACACACACACACACACACACACACACACACACACACACACACACACACACACACACACACACACACACACACACACACACACACACATACCATGTATACATTTTTATTTATTTAACCGGATAAAAGCATTGAGATAGAATCTCATTTGCAATGCTGACCTGGCCAAGAAGGCAGCAACGTTACACATAACACAAACATATAAAATACAGAGAACACAACTAGGTAAACATGCATTTCCTAACATTCGGTCTATATGCTGTAAAATATATTATCTCTTCGATTTACACACGGCATCTATTGCACGTCTGTCCGTCCTGGGAGAGGGATCCCTCCTCTGTTGCTCTCCCTGAGGTTTCTCCCATGTTCCCTTTAAACTGTGGGTTTTCTCTGGAAGTGTTTCCTTGTACGATGTGAGGGTCTAAGGATAGAGGGTCTAAGGACAGAGGGTCTAAGGACAGAGGGTCTAAGGACACAGGGTCTAAGGACAGAGGGTCAAAGGACAGAGGGTCTAAGGACAGAGGGTCTAAGGACAGAGGGTCAAAGGACAGAGGGTCTAAGGACAGAGGGTCTAAGGACAGAGGGTCAAAGGACAGAGGGTCTAAGGACAGAGGGTCTAAGGATAGAGGGTGTCGTTTTTCTCATACTGATATTCTGAACAATCTGTGCTGTTGTATTTGCTGTAAAGTGTCTCTACTGTAGGCTATTTTTATTTTATGTACAGCACTTTGGCTCCACCAAACATCGTTTATAAATGCGCTATATAAATAAAACTTGATTTGATTTGATAAACAAAAGACGAAAAGCAGTCACTACATTGTGCACATTAGGACAGTAAGAAATGTGCACTACTTATTACTGCAAGAGCAGCTGGTGGTAAGGACCTCAGACAACTTCAATTTAAAAGAGGCTATTGAGACAAGTGCCGTCAGTTTGAGGCGTGATTGAAGGTCATTCCAAGATCAAGGACCATAATAAAAAAGACTCCTTTTCCCAGCCTCAGTCCGCACGGCAGGAACCTGGACCCGTATCCAGGCTCTGGATCTGAGGCTGTGAGAGTCACAAACTGGAGCAAATCTGGCACATATGTAGAGTGGAAGCTTACCTAAAATGGCTTTATACATTAATAACAACCAATGCTGCATCCTACGCATAGTAAGTGAGGACCATCCAGTTAGGCTATACAGTGTGCATGATGAGTCCTATAGGGTGCATTTGATATATAACGCAGTGCAGCGTGGTAGAGTGGGTCAAGTTTACTTCAGGGGACATTACATTGACTTACATGCATTTCCTGGAGACTTATCCTAACCTTAACCATAACCAACACGTGCCTAACCCTAACCCTTACCCTTACCCTTACCCTTACCCTTACCAAGTCTTCACCCAAAAATTAATGATTCCCCTCATGGGGACCGTCAGTCCCCACACGTGACTGTGTAAACAGATTTAGGTCCCCACAAGGATAGTAATGCTAGGACACACACACACACACACACACACACACAGGTTAGAGGGTAGGGGATGAGGAGGAATGAGAAGAGCTTTCTGGCTCACATGAAACTTTAAAGATCTCTTTGCAGCGACACCACAATAGCTTTAACCTTCTAATGGGTGCAGTTACCTCATGAGGATGGAAATGAGAGCCAGAGCCATTTGCACTGGCATTCTTCTATCTTGCTGACTCATTTGTTTTCTGTAATTTATTCCTCTGTACAGAATCACTGCACTGTCTGCCACACGGAGATACTGTGAAACAAAAAAAAGCGTTCTTCATAATTATTAACGAGGAAGTATTACTCATTTATAAAGCAGGTGTGTTATTTACGATCCAACTCAAACCAATGGTCACAGAGTGAGAATAATATTGATGCAGGTTGAATTTTCTCCAGCTAAGTGAGATGTCAGTTTAATTGAGAGAGAAAGACAGAGGGACAGAAACAGGAAGAGAGATGTAACAATTCGGGGATGAATGAAAAGGGCAAAGCCAGGTGGATCTGAATGTCATTTTCAATTTCCATGCAGCCACTCAATTATCATATTACTCACTTTAAAGGGGCCCTAATGTGCTAATTTGCAGGTGTATATCAGTATGTAGTGCAGTGGTTCTCAAAGTGGGGGGCGCAGAGGCATGCCAGGGGGGGCGCAAGAGACCAGGAGGAAAAATGGTTATTAAAAAAAAATTAAAATAAAAGATTTAAAAAAAAAAAAAATCATAAATTGAAAAATTATTTATTCGAAAATAATATGATGCAGTACTATTACGGCTCTGTGTGTGTGGAACGAGCCATTTTGTGTGCGCGAGAGAGAGAGAGAGAGAGAGAGAGAGAGAGAGAGAGAGAGAGAGAGAGAGAGAGAGAGAGAGAGAGAGAGAGAGAGAGAGAGAGAGAGCGCACCGGTTGCAAGCAGCTGTTGTCTGAGATCGCATGATGTAGTATTGTTAGATGTGCCAAGAGCAAGGACTGTCTTAGGTAAGACAGCTTTTATGTGCGCAGCTCCACTTGCTCGGAACAATCTTCAGCAAGAATTGAAACTGAGCAATCTCATTCCTCTGCATGTTTTTAAAGCTGCAGGTCTCCCTTGAAAAAGAGATCTTTGATCTCAATGGGACCAATCTGGTTAAATAAAGGTTTGAAATGAAAAGAATTGAAAAACCGGTACCGGAGATTGTTGTTGTTAGCTTCTGGTGCTAGCGAGCTACGCTAACGGATATAAGGAGCTTTTTCAACAACAAAGTGGAGGAGAGTCCTCTCCTGTCAGACTGAGAGGCTCAGTGAGCTAAAGGACTCTCAGTGTTATCTCAGTGGGTCTCAAACGTTTTGGTCACCATTAATGTAAACAATTATTTCCGAGATCATTATAGTTATAAAAAGATAAGAGAATAAATGAAAAACAGGTATGAAATACTATATGACAGTAAAACAAGAATAACGTTTAAAAGGGTGATTTGTAAAATATCCATAAAGAAAAAGTAAATCTGTTTACAGTTCTGTTTCAAATGGGTGTTGAGAGAGGTATCCATAGATCTCTCCATGTTGCTCTCAAAGTGCACCAGATTGATGCTTTTAACTTCAATATTTAAATATAAATCTTCCCGGGGGAGCATGCCCCCGGACCCCCCTAGAGGAGGTCCACACACCACCTATAAAAATAGCACTTTACCCCTGCTTACACCTATATGCCGTGAGCTGATTATCGAGCCTTCATTGTAACTGTCACACTGTGTATCTGCGTGGGGAGTGTTGCAGTAGAACATTCCTCTGTAGCGCCCGGGACATTAATGGGAAACCCTAAATGTCTGAGCACCCTCTATGAAACGTCAAGCGACCCCACAGCACCCCTAAAAGAAATCTCTGGCGCCGCCACTGAGCCTGACTTGTGTTGCTGGGGCCCGACATTTTTTTTTCTCCAAAGTCTCTACCTGACCGGAGTCACGCTGTGTGTGTCCGTCGGGAAACAAGCTGTTAAAAAGTAGTTCCAGCAAACATCCACTGATAAACTACGATGTTAACAACCTCATGATGACCTCATATGTTGTTTTTTTTTTAAATTCATACCTGTGTTTCGTCTAGAAAAGGGTAAATGTGTGCATTTTATTATAAAGTTGTGTATATTTACAGACCGTTGCAAAAACTAAGAAGCTTATAAACATCAGGTTTAAAACTAAAAGCGCTTTGAAACACAATGAAAGATGTTTGGAGTTTTATTTGAGTTATTAATTTAAACTTTTTGTCAAAGAGATGCTGATTTGAAACCGTTGTTACATACAGTTACGGCACTTCCTGTTTCTGCCGGAGAGAGGGGAGAGAGGGGAGAGAGGGGAGAGAGGGGAGGCCGTCCCAAAGCTTGCTGCTGTATTTACTCCCTCCATCTGACAGGAGGGAGCCTCGTTGAGCTGCGAGTGTGGCTACAGACGGAGTTCACTCCATCACAGAGGGGTAGGGTCGAGGGAGTGGTTTGGGATTGGGCCGTAGTGTCTCTACTTTAAAGAGTCCTCTCCTGCTGATGTTCAGGTGTATATCAGTATGTAGTGTCTCTACTTTAAAGAGTCCTCTCCTGCTGATGTTCAGGTGTATATCAGTATGTAGTGTCTCCACTTTAAAGAGTCCTCTCCTGCTGATGTTCAGGTGTATGTCAGTATGTAGTGTCTCTACTTTAAAGAGTCCTCTCCTGCTGATGTTCAGGTGTATATCAGTATGTAGTGTCTCTACTTTAAAGAGTCCTCTCCTGCTGATCTTCAGGTGTATATCAGTATATAGTGTCTCTACTTTAAAGAGTCCTCTCCTGCTGATGTTCAGGTGTATATCAGTATGTAGTGTCTCTACTTTAAAGAGTCCTCTCCTGCTGATGTTCAGGTGTATATCAGTATGTAGTGTCTCTACTTTAAAGAGTCCACTCCTGCTGATGTTCAGGTGTATATCAGTATGTAGTGTCTCTACTTTAAAGAGTCCTCTCCTGCTGATGTTCAGGTGTATATCAGTATATAGTGTCTCTACTTTAAAGAGTCCTCTCCTGCTGATGTTCAGGTGTATATCAGTATGTAGTGTCTCTACTTTAAAGAGTCCTCTCCTGCTGATGTTCAGGTGTATATCAGTATGTAGTGTCTCCACTTTAAAGAGTCCTCTCCTGCTGATGTTCAGGTGTATGTCAGTATGTAGTGTCTCTACTTTAAAGAGTCCTCTCCTGCTGATGTTCAGGTGTATATCAGTATATAGTGTCTCTACTTTAAAGAGTCCTATCCTGCTGATGTTCAGGTGTATATCAGTATGTAGTGTCTCTACTTTAAAGAGTCCTCTCCTGCTGATGTTCAGGTGTATATCAGTATGTGTGTCTACCAGAGATGGGGACTCGAGTTTGTGACTCGGACTCGAGTCGCACTTAAGTCGCACACACAGAGACTTCAGACTTGACTTGGACTCCTGCTCAAAAGACTTCGGACTCGACTCGGACTCATGTTTTGGGACTCGTGAACAATCATTGTGTTTTCTATTTTTGGCGTGTTAAAGGTGGGGCAGATAAGTTTGGGAAACCGGCTCGAGATTGCTAGAATTTGAAAATACACAACCGGAGAAAATCTGCCACTTCCTCACAGAGCCCCTCCTCCAACACACATGACCAATGAGGGCACGAGATAAGTTTGTGCCCCGATGGGAGGCTGACAGGCAGGTAGGCCATCCAGTTATTTTAGCCGGGCCGGCTATCGGGATGTTAAGAGCATTCCATGGAATATAACAAAAAGTGTATCTCGAGCCGGTTTCTCAAACTTACCTACCCCACCTTTAACATTAACATCATGGTAACACCATGGCGACCGGCGGCACACCTGCAGCTGTACCGTTTGTAATTATGTTCAACTATAAAAACTTCGAACAAAACGCCGGCGGCACCAACAAAAGGATCGCACACTAAAAAGTCTGCAATATTAAAATCAAGGATGCTGGTGCAACAACGTCAAATTTCATCAGGCACTTGAAAACTCACCCGGAGAGGTCAGTCACATGAACGCATATGGACGGTTAGCAAACATGTTTAGCTCAGCATCAGCTATGTAATGTTAACTTAGCTTGCTACTAGCTTTGTAACTGAATATTTGAAAAGATGAGTGAATGTTTGCTTGTCACACTTGTTTGCGTTGAGTGGCGTTGACATCCAACTCTTGACATGACATAAAAAAGGTCGGTAACGTTAATCATTACGTTCCGCTGCCACCATCTACTGGCTAACGTTAAACGTAGAAAAATACATAGTTACATACATAAATACATCTGTCGGTTTATAGGCAGGTTACAGGTTTATTGTTGACCACGTAACGTTAATGTTACAGGTTTATCAGGTTACCATTACACTGGGTTTGAGTGAGAGGATAGAGGAATATGTTTATTTATAGTAGACTTAAAAGATGTCATTTGAGACCCAGTGTAATTAAACAATACGGTTGCAGAGGTCACATTTTAACATTTTTGTCCACTGGCCAAATGGCTAGCCTAGTGAATGTTGAAATGTTACCAGCCACTCAATAGATTGCCATTGTTATTTTTGGCTGGTGCGTGCAACATACAGAACCAGCCACTTGATGATTTACCAGCATTTGGCTGGTAGATGGTGTTAATGGTAGATATCTCTTTTGGAACAGGTCATGTTTTAATATCACCAGTTCAGTATATTTCAGATAATATTGCAGCAATAGTTTTTTAGTTGCAAATGGCACAGAACAAATGTTTACTTTTAACACAGTTTCCCTGCGGGGGATTAATAAAGTATTTGTGATACTGATTTCTGATTCTGAAGTGTTTTGCTTATAAGTTGTTTGCATTTAGCTAAAGTGTGATGTTTTTCCTCATATTGCATTGCAATAGCCTGTTTAAAGTGATCATATAACAAACAACTAATCAGTACTGATACTGTATGCTAATAGATATAGGAGTGATAATAATACAGTAAATGCTTTGAATTTCTTAGATATAGCTGTGCAGTATTCTTAACAGACTGGATAGCAGCAGACAATAGAAGGCTTATTACAACCAGAAGAGACATGAGACTTTTATTTTTTAGAGACTTGAGACTTGACTTGGACTCGTGACCAAAGACTTGAGACTTGATCAAGTCTCACCCCACAAAGACTTGAGACTTGATTTGGACTTGCAAAAAAAGACTTGTGAACATCTCTGGTGTCTACTTTAAAGAGTCCTCTCCTGCTGATGTTCAGGTGTATATCAGTATGTAGTGTCTGTACTTTAAAGAGTCCTCTCCTGCTGATGTTCAGGTGTATATCAGTATGTAGTGTCTCTACTTTAAAGAGTCCTCTCCTGCTGATGTTCAGGTGTATATCAGTATGTAGTGTCTCTACTTTAAAGAGTCCTCTCCTGCTGATCTTCAGGTGTATATCAGTATGTAGTGTCTCTACTTTAAAGAGTCCTCTCCTGCTGATGTTCAGGTGTATATCAGTATATAGTGTCTCTACTTTAAAGAGTCCTCTCCTGCTGATGTTCAGGTGTATATCAGTATGTAGTGTCTCTACTTTAAAGAGTCCTCTCCTGCTGATCTTCAGGTGTATATCAGTATATAGTGTCTCTACTTTAAAGAGTCCTCTCCTGCTGATGTTCAGGTGTATATCAGTATGTAGTGTCTCTACTTTAAAGAGTCCTCTCCTGCTGATGTTCAGGTGTATATCAGTATGTAGTGTCTCTACTTTAAAGAGTCCACTCCTGCTGATGTTCAGGTGTATATCAGTATGTAGTGTCTCTACTTTAAAGAGTCCTCTCCTGCTGATGTTCAGGTGTATATCAGTATATAGTGTCTCTACTTTAAAGAGTCCTCTCCTGCTGATGTTCAGGTGTATATCAGTATGTAGTGTCTCTACTTTAAAGAGTCCTCTCCTGCTGATGTTCAGGTGTATATCAGTATGTGTGTCTACCAGAGATGGGGACTCGAGTTTGTGACTCGGACTCGAGTCGCACTTAAGTCGCACACACAGAGACTTCAGACTTGACTTGGACTCCTGCTCAAAAGACTTCGGACTCGACTTGGACTCATGTTTTGGGACTCGTGAACAATCATTGTGTTTTCTATTTTTGGCGTGTTAAAGGTGGGGCAGATAAGTTTGGGAAACCGGCTCGAGATTGCTAGAATTTGAAAATACACAACCGGAGAAAATCTGCCACTTCCTCACAGAGCCCCTCCTCCAACACACATGACCAATGAGGGCACGAGATAAGTTTGTGCCCCGATGGGAGGCTGACAGGCAGGTAGGCCATCCAGTTATTTTAGCCGGGCCGGCTATCGGGATGTTAAGAGCATTCCATGGAATATAACAAAAAGTGTATCTCGAGCCGGTTTCTCAAACTTACCTACCCCACCTTTAACATTAACATCATGGTAACACCATGGCGACCGGCGGCACACCTGCAGCTGTACCGTTTGTAATTATGTTCAACTATAAAAACTTCGAACAAAACGCCGGCGGCACCAACAAAAGGATCGCACACTAAAAAGTCTGCAATATTAAAATCAAGGATGCTGGTGCAACAACGTCAAATTTCATCAGGCACTTGAAAACTCACCCGGAGAGGTCAGTCACATGAACGCATATGGACGGTTAGCAAACATGTTTAGCTCAGCATCAGCTATGTAATGTTAACTTAGCTTGCTACGAGCTTTGTAACTGAATATTTGAAAAGATGAGTGAATGTTTGCTTGTCACACTTGTTTGCGTTGAGTGGCGTTGACATCCAACTCTTGACATGACATAAAAAAGGTCGGTAACGTTAATCATTACGTTCCGCTGCCACCATCTACTGGCTAACGTTAAACGTAGAAAAATACATAGTTACATACATAAATACATCTGTCGGTTTATAGGCAGGTTACAGGTTTATTGTTGACCACGTAACGTTAATGTTACAGGTTTATCAGGTTACCATTACACTGGGTTTGAGTGAGAGGATAGAGGAATATGTTTATTTATAGTAGACTTAAAAGATGTCATTAGAGACCCAGTGTAATTAAACAATACGGTTGCAGAGGTCACATTTTAACATTTTTGTCCACTGGCCAAATGGCTAGCCTAGTGAATGTTGAAATGTTACCAGCCACTCAATAGATTGCCATTGTTATTTTTGGCTGGTGCGTGCAACATACAGAACCAGCCACTTGCATGATTTACCAGCATTTGGCTGGTAGATGGTGTTAATGGTAGATATCTCTTTTGGAACAGGTCATGTTTTAATATCACCAGTTCAGTATATTTCAGATAATATTGCAGCAATAGTTTTTTAGTTGCAAATGGCACAGAACAAATGTTTACTTTTAACACAGTTTCCCTGCGGGGGATTAATAAAGTATTTGTGATACTGATTTCTGATTCTGAAGTGTTTTGCTTATAAGTTGTTTGCATTTAGCTAAAGTGTGATGTTTTTCCTCATATTGCATTGCAATAGCCTGTTTAAAGTGATCATAAAACAAACAACTAATCAGTACTGATACTGTATGCTAATAGATATAGGAGTGATAATAATACAGTAAATGCTTTGAATTTCTTAGATATAGCTGTGCAGTATTCTTAACAGACTGGATAGCAGCAGACAATAGAAGGCTTATTACAACCAGAAGAGACATGAGACTTTTATTTTTTAGAGACTTGAGACTTGACTTGGACTCGTGACCAAAGACTTGAGACTTGATCAAGTCTCACCCCACAAAGACTTGAGACTTGACTTGGACTTGCAAAAAAAGACTTGTGAACATCTCTGGTGTCTACTTTAAAGAGTCCTCTCCTGCTGATGTTCAGGTGTATATCAGTATGTAGTGTCTGTACTTTAAAGAGTCCTCTCCTGCTGATGTTCAGGTGTATATCAGTATGTAGTGTCTCTACTTTAAAGAGTCCTCTCCTGCTGATGTTCAGGTGTATATCAGTATGTAGTGTCTCTACTTTAAAGAGTCCTCTCCTGCTGATCTTCAGGTGTATATCAGTATGTAGTGTCTCTACTTTAAAGAGTCCTCTCCTGCTGATGTTCAGGTGTATATCAGTATATAGTGTCTCTACTTTAAAGAGTCCTCTCCTGCTGATGTTCAGGTGTATATCAGTATGTAGTGTCTCTACTTTAAAGAGTCCTCTCCTGCTGATCTTCAGGTGTATATCAGTATATAGTGTCTCTACTTTAAAGAGTCCTCTCCTGCTGATGTTCAGGTGTATATCAGTATGTAGTGTCTCTACTTTAAAGAGTCCTCTCCTGCTGATGTTCAGTTGTATATCAGTATGTAGTGTCTCTACTTTAAAGAGTCCTCTCCTGCTGATGTTCAGGTGTATATCAGTATTTAGAACACAGGGATTTTAGCCTTTGCAGACCATTGACATGCAAAAAAAGCAGGTTAACCATGTTCTTGTAAAATGAAATAAGATGAACAGAAAGTACAGATAAATACTGTTTAGTGGAATATAAAAATGATCAATTATTTGCACATTAGATTAAATATTCTAATGACACTTACATCTATTCACCCATTGAATCCCTAAAACCATATCACCTACTGTTGAAACCGTGGTTGTGTTGTTTGACACTTCATTTTGAAATACATATTAGATCGGTCATCCAATCTTGTTTTCGTCATCTGAGGAATACTGACACAATCTGTTCATTTCTGAGCTCCACAGACACACAGTCTATCGTACACCTTTCATTTCCTCACATTTAGATAACGGTGTTGGGCTCCTAACTGCCATGAGTCAGAACACAAGTCACCGACTGCAATCTGTGTACAATGCAGCAGCGAGAGCATACGAACAAAAACATAAAATATAACCATACATTTAATGTCGTTATAGTAGCAACACCCACACTTTATCTCTTAAATTAGATTCAATATTCAAGTGTTTTATTGTCATATGCACAGTACATATAGTTATGGCAATGAACACGAAATCAACCTCTATGGTTAGAAATGAACAAATATAGACGTTTGAAGCAAAGTTTTGTTATTTAATAAAGTCAAAAGAAGTTGAAGCATTTAACAGAGTTAATCTATTTCAGCTGAAAGGACAGAGTCTTGCATCAGCAAGGTAGTACAAGATCTGATGACATTACAAGAGAAGATACAAGCACTGTATACACTCAAAAATAAAGGAAAGGGGAAAGTCTCAGAAAGGGAATTTACATTCCAGGCTATTGAAATGTTGTCCAGACGGGCGAAACGTGCATACGGTAATTACAAACCTAACATTGTCACGACTGGACTGCGAGGTATATATAGGACCCAAATGCATAAGATATGTTGAAAGCAGGAATCCTTTATTTCCAGAACTAGGCCAGGCAAACAAAGTCAAAACTGGGCAAGACAACACATAAAGTCGCTCAGAACATAAACCATCCAACAATGTCAAGAAACTCACAACGACAGACGGAAAAACCAGAACTTAAATGCAGACTAATCACACAAACAAGACACAGGTGAGGAGGGAGGAGAAAACACAGGGGCACCAGGTGAACACAATCAGGTAATCAGGCAAGAGGGAACACAGAGACAGGAAGCAACAGGCAAGACGGGGGGTGAACACTTTTCAAAATAAGACAGGAAACCAAAGACAGATCTAGACATGAAAAAACACAACACAGACAGATCGTGACAAACATTACATCACATGTTACTTGTTAGTCGCTTTTATCCAAAGCGACTTACATACTCAATACTGTGGACAATCCCCACAGGAGCACTTTGGGGTGAAGAGTCTCAGGGACACAACGACATGCTGACTGCAGTGGGGTTTGAACCTGTGACCCCCTGATCACAACAATGGTCGAAGAGACAGCCTTCTGTCTGTTCTAAGGAAGTGAATATTAAGCGGCTAGGTGGGAATTCAAACTGTGGGGAAATCAAACCAGAGAAGGAAGTTACAGTGATGTCTATATTATAATTAAATTGTCAGATAAATAAATAAATAGCATAAGCTCAATGATGCCTACTGTGCCCTTTTCAACAGCCTGTAGTCCTCCTGCAAGAAAAAGTCACATAGTTAGCTGTATACATTTGGGGGAAATGTGTGTTTTCTGGTGCAGAGTTAGAGGAGATAACACTCTCCTATCTGAGCTTTAGACATAAGGAAACAAGCAGCCAGAATATCTCTGTCCACCGGTTATAAAACCCACCCACCTACCAGCACCTCTACAGCTTACTGATTACCCCATTATATCTGTCTTGTTTAGCCTAATCGGTGCACATTAGAAGTGTGAACACAACAATGTGCTTTTCAAGAAAGGGTTATGTGCCAGACAATTTCTTGGGCTAGTTTCCAGGCAACCGGTGGAAACTCAAGGAATGTTTTGCCTCCAGCAGAAAGATAACGTCTGAAAGCAAAAACATCCCGCTAAATGGCATTTAAAACAGCGGATTTGTACAGATTAAAAGTGTTCTATATTCAGAGCATTAATACAGCAGCAAGAATGTTTGATAGGTAAAGATATAGTGGACAAACCTGAGCGGAGAATCAAGTCTTTCTGTGTGTTGTTAGAGCTTCTCTGATATTTGTATTTAGCAGTGGCGAAGCGTGTCTATCACAACTGGACCTTCTGTAGATACAAACGCCGCCCCCCCCCACGCACGCCGCCGCAGCCGCTTTTGTCAGATTTAAACAGAGATGGGGTTGTTACTAAAAAAAAGTAATATATTACATTAAAAAAAAGTAATATATTACATTACTTCGTTACTCTCTACATAAAGTAACTCGTTACTTTACTCGTTACTTTACTCGTTACTTTACTCGCAGGGCCGGCCCGCCCCTCCCTGCAGGCAGATCACGCAGACTGCAACAGTTTCAAATGTTCTCTTTAGTTCAGTTTCCATTGTCGCATAAGACTGATCTAGATCCTGAATGTTTTCCTATCTGACCATGGCTGTCCTCTGTCTCCTGCTATCTGTATATTTTGCGCAGTCTATCTCTGTTCACGCTGTTGCATCGGCGTGTTCTCCTGCGTGTTGGCCATGTGTTGCACTGGAACCAGACTGGAGCACACCGCAAAGACTTCAGCCGAGCACGTACGAACTGCGCATGCGTGAGTGGCAATAACTCTCCTTACCAGCAGGCGGCGGTAGTGTGTATTCGTCATTCAAAAGAGGCAACAACCGGAAGACAGAGAAGAAGAACAGACTACGTGATATAAACAAACAACAAATAGCTGTGCGTTAGCTTCACCTTAGCATGTGTTCTTTGCAGGTGTTTGTTGAGGTTTTATTATGACTGATTTTAGTAAGTAACGAAGTAACGCGTGTCGGGGCAATGTTAGTAACTGTAGTGTGATTACTGAATTATAAAAGTAGCGCGTTACACTACTCCGTTACCGACAAAAGTAATATTATTACAGTAACGCGTTACACCCAACTCTGGATTTAAATGCACAACAACGCGTACTACACTCAAGACAGACATTAACGAACCATTCATCACAAAGTGTGTGGAAACAAAATGCAACCAGCTCAACGAGATGCATAACCAGCAAATAAAAAGTAGTCTCACTCACCAATGGTCCTCACCTAAAGACGAAATCCATCCTCCTGTCCTTTTGGATGAATTTTTCGATCACCCGGTCATAAAGCTGATCACTGCTTTTCAGATCCAAAAGAAGTTGCCTTTCAATTGCCATGGAAGCTAATGCAGAGAGTCGGGATTGTCCTGTTCTGTTCCGTGCATATGTTTTTATCCGTTTGAGGGCGGAAAATGTCCTTTCCACAGATGCAGTGGTGACGGGGATCGTTACAACCAGACATGTCAGTGCATATAGCTGATGCATGCTGTCACAAAGTTATTTTCGTTGGAAAAAGAAAAGGAGGTCAGATGGGTTCTTTCCCTGAAAATCTGTCATACCATACATCACAGACAGTTCTGTTTTCAGCCGAGACAAGTCAAAGTGCGGCCCGTAGCTCTCTGTGAGGCTTGCGAATGCAGTTTCAGGGAAGTTGCTGTTAAAGCTGGTGAACTGTTGAGGGTCCAGAAGAGAAAGGAATGACAGTTTTTTGTGATCTTTAAACCGATTTTGCACCTGATTTAAAATGTTCTCAAGAATGCCATTGTGCAGCTTCTTGTAGTGTGAGCGAGAATCTCCGTGGGCTCTCCGTCCAGTTGGCAGGCCGGTGTCCTGCACAGTCTCATCATATATTTGATCAAAACGATCCCTCTGCCCTTCAATGCAAATGCAAAACTCTTCCACCCTTGTCAGACAAAACTGCATGTCGAATGACTTGTTCTGTAAGATGTCGAAGAGCACATCTGCATGCGCAAATATCTCGTTAAAAGTTGAAAGGAAAAATCCAAATTCAAAGTTGCCCAGGTTTGATAGGTAGCCATCAGCACTGAGAATGGCAGCATCATCAAATTCCTCGTGGTGTTCAACTATGTAGTCAAACAGATCCTTAAGAGCATCCTTCTTTTCAAAGACAGTGCACACCAATCTTGATGCAAAATTCCACCTGGTTGGTGCCACTCGTGGCAGTCGCTTCTGGCATATTTCATCAAGCAGCTGCGTTCGTTTTGGCGATCTAGAAAAGAACGCAGCCAGGCCAGAAAGGTGTGAGAAGAAAATTCTGCATTCTTTAATTTTAACTACACCTTGAGATAAAAAAAAATTAAGGGCATGTGCATAACAGTGTATGAAAAGTGCCTGTGGGATATTTTCCTTGACCTTGGCTTGGACTCCGTTCAGCCCCGATGCCATAACGGCAGCACCGTCATACTCACTGGGCTACAAGTTTGCCCATGCATCCATGTTCCTCCAAGAAACCAAGGGCCATGGCTGCTACATCCTCTGCCCGTTTCTTCCCTGTCACATCCTCAAATTTGACGAACCTCTCTTTTACGCCACTGTCTGTTACAAACCGAAGAACAAACGACAACTGTGCAGCATTGCTGACATCTGTTGTTTCATCCAGCATTAAAGCTATGAAGGGTGCTTTACTTATTTCTTCTTTGATGGTCTCACTCATCACTTCGGCCACAGCACTTATCAAGTCGTTCTGTATTTGACTCGAGGTTCCAATGAACACCTTAGAAGTGGACAAATGGTAGTGCAAGTCTGGATCATATTCTGCTATGCATGTAAGCAGCTCCAGGTAATTACCACGATTGGCTGATTCTCTGCTCTCATCATGGCCCCTGAAAGGTAACTCCTGTTTCCCAAGGACAATCACACAGTGGATCAGACGTTTCAAAATATCCCGATTTTTGTTCACCTTTTCGTTGTGAATGATCGTTTCTCTACGTCTCTGTTCGTCCAGCTGTAGATCAATCCTTGTGTCTCCAAAAGTCTTCACGGTGACCGTTGCCTTAAGGCGAGACACGGCAGGCAAAAACATCGTTTTTCAAGTACTGGTCAATTTTGAGATTTTGTGCTATTTTGATTCTATAACATGTTTTCTTTCAGGCTTTTGGAAGGAAAACGTACAAAATACACATTTAAGTGTTTATTTTACTATAGTTTGTCTATTTGCGTCTGTAGATTTCTCCTAAATTCACCAAAAGTTAGCATTCTAACGTAACATAAAGTACCGCGGCCGCTGTGTGCACCATGTCAACAGAGATATCGTTACGTTGGAAAGCTGTGTCTCTCCTGCACAATCTCATCGGATCCAAATATGGTCATTTCCTTTGTATCAGGAACCAATCGTGAAAGCACAAAGGGGTCTTAAACCAAGAAACGAAATCTCATTGGCTGGTGTCAATTTCTGACAACGTGATTCGTTCAGATGCGTCACGTGGTGAGCTAAAACACTTCCTGGTTAGCTTTCCGCTCGAAATTGAAATCTCAAAATAGCAAAAGAACGGCGAAAAAAACGTTCACAGAGAAGACGACAACAATTGTCACTTGCACGAAGCAAGGTTATACAAAAAACAAATGACCCCGAACATGAAATACCTTCACGGAGTGCGTCGATGTGCAAGCTATCATCCAAAGAACAGGAGGGTTTAGCTAGCGCCTCACTGCAATCTTTAAAGGTCGTTTTCTCAAAATGAGTTTTTTCTCCTACTCTGAGTTCGAAATTTCAACTTCAGTAGCACGTAGAGACACCAAACCTTCCAGTTATATTCCTATCAATATTATGAAGGCTTTTACAGAAGGGTTTGTTCATATATCATTCATAGCCTGAATTATACAACATTTTATACCTAAAAACATGGCGAAAATTGATATTTTAGGGCTGTTGACAGTATTTTCTGATTTATGGAGTGATAAAGAGAGATATCCAATATCCCTTCTGTAAAAGCCTTAGATACTAATATGACTACAAAATGAAACAATAATTTTGAACCTGGCTTTATCCAAAGTTCAGATTTCGATTCCTGAAATGTGTTAAAATATGTGCATATTTAATGAGATAATGGATAATTTGCATATTTAAACATGCTATTTCAGAAAACTTGTAATACAAAAGACAATTGCCTTATTGTAAGTAATTAACTGGAGAAATTTCTAGCTGATACCTTTAAGTTAAAAAAATTACCCTATTCACCTGGGGTGTCTCGCCTTAAGATGCCCTGCTGTGTTTTGGTGTTTTTGTGCAGCCTTGGTTAAACAGCTCAGATTATCGTAGCCTTTCCAATTCCATGCCCCCTTTTCGGTCCCAAAAAGCAAGCACTCCCAGCAGTAGAGCCTTTTGTGACTAACTGAGCCCGTAAGCCACGGGTATCTTTCCCAGTTGCTAGCCTGGAAATGGCGAACATAGCCTTTAGCAATTTGATTCAGCTCCAGATTTTCAGGCGTTGGGCGCCCTTTTTTTACAATGTCCGTCTTTTCAGTGAATTGTCGTCTTGAAAAAGGAACCGACAATAATTCCGCAACAACATCTTCTTCACCTGTTGCCATGTCAACGTTAAAACGAATAAAACAGAAAATGAATGATTACGTCCCATCTATATCCTGTGTCTCGCATCTGTCAGAACTAACGGGCCTTCTAGCATACCCTGCACCGTGGGAAACTCCGAAAGAATACGCCCATTGGCTACAAATCAATATATGATTGGTTGATCAAACTGTCAATCAGAGTGTTCGCTCTCATTCAGTTCAACGACCAGGGCCTTCTATCAAGGATACAGAATACCCACAGACGCAGAAACAGATCTGATTGGTTGCATTTCTTTTCTAAAATGCGTAGTGCATGGTCCGAGAAGGACAAACAAATCCACGTAACACTGTTTATTACAGATCAACAACACAGATACGATTCTCATTTATAAAATGTATTTACATTTTATTACATTTTATTAAATTGTATTTATATAATTAAATCGATAAATGTCTTTTTTTTATCTGAGTTATCAGGGTATTCTCTGAATACCTTGAAGGCCCTGACGGTTCGCCACTGGTATTTAGCCGCTCCAGCAGCGCATGAATGTAACTGCATGCAAGTCGCTTTTTGTGGCTAGCTTGATTTAAACACTTTTTTTTCATCTAAGGAATACTGACTTCTCTTCATTTCAGCTTCAGACACACAGAACATATTGTAGACGCTTTTGTTTCCTCACAGAAGATGCCAGGCGAGTCCTTTTTTCATGTTGGCTGCCGCTCTCCAATGCAAAAATACATTGGTTACTTTTGTTAGCATTGTTAGCTGCTAGTTGCCGCCTTAGCCATCACCATGTTGATATCTACGTGAAGGAAATCCCTCAATTATTATGATCTGAATAACACATAAACAAACAAGAAATAATATATTGTGATGATTTTTTAGCTTTGGAGATGATGGTAGGTGTACTTGGTGATTTTAACAACAGGGCTATGCTAGTTGTATCCAGTTTAATCTAAGCTAAGCTAAGTAGCTGCTAGCCTTGTACAAAGAAAGCGAAAGTGTTACCAATTTCAAAACTAACTCTTGAGAGAATAATTGTATGTATTAATTATTGCTTGAAAAGCTTTACCAAAACACCTTCTATTAGCTTTTTATTTGGCTTATGTCATGTGTGTATTGATTTGTGTATACATATAAGTATGTCGGTTTTTAGATAATAATAATACATTACATTTTTATAGCGCTTTTCCCAGTGCTCAAAGACGCTTTACACAAAATCAGAAACAGAAACAGCACAAAGAAAACAGATGAGTTTTGAGAGATTTAATGGTGATAATTACCCACAATGCCTGAAACATGGTTCTTGAAACTCATATAGACACAAAGCGGCACTCACAGACACACACACACACACATATGCACACACACACAGACACACACATACCATGTATAAATCACTTCAGGGGTCATTACATATATGCATTTCCTGGAGACTTATCCTAAACCTAACCAAGTCTTCACCCTAAAATGAATTATTCCCCTCATGGGGACCTCCATTATGTCCCCATAAGGGATGCGAGTCCCCACACCCCAAACACATTTAGGTCCCCACAAGTATAGTAATGCTAGGACACACACACACACACACCATAAAGACAAACACCGGAAGATGTTCTCGTACTCCCCAGAGGCTTGGATTATTCCTGTTTTGCTCTGGAGGGGAGAGTCTGGCGCCTGTACCATCCAACTTCTCCCCAAACACACACACGCACACACACACTCACACATACAGTACACACACACATACACACACACATGCACACACACGCACACACACACATATGCACACACATGCACGCACACACACAAACACGCACACACACACACACACACACACACACACCATAAAGACAAACACCAGAGGATTTTCTCGTACTCCCCAGAGGCTTGGATTCTTCCTGTTTTGCTCTGCAGAGTTCGTGGCCTTCGTCTGTGCTTCTGGTCGCTGTCTGTCTGAACATTTCCTTTTGTAGACCATCCTGACAGTATCTGGCAAAACCTCTCTCTCTCTCTCCCCCTGAGGCGTCCATGTCCACAAAGACACCGAGGAAGAGGCAACACGCGTTTGACCTGCTACAACACCAACACAGCCTCTTTGAAAGGATGCCTACTCCATTCCTTCTTTCAAACTATTTCCTAATTTCTTCACAGTCCTCCAGTGTCCCCCGGCCATCGAGGATTGAAAGCACCTTATTTGCCCACCTTGTCTGTTGACAAAGCGTTTTCTTTTTCTCTCACCAGTTGGCAGTGTGTGCCCGGGAGTTGCGGAGGCAGCATTTTGAGTTTTCCTTCTGCCTTTTCCTCTGGGGGAAGGCAAGGGTACGACACTATTAGTCACCTCTGACACAGCACAGCCTCTGCCTGTAGAGCAGATGGAGAGAAAGTGTAAATGAGAGACCTGAGGGTGGCAGAGTGGACGGGACACACAGCAGCCTTAAGGTTGCCTGAGACCTAACATGCAACTTAAAGGGGCCCTAATATGCTAATTTTCAGCGATCCATCTGAGTTTATATCAAACAGCAGCAGAGGTAAAATAAGTAAAAGTAATAAGAAGCAATACTAAATTGTACAAATAATGTTACAAGGAAAAGTCGAGCATTCAAAATCTTACTTAAGCAAAAGTGCAAAAGTATTTTGCAAAACAAATATGCCTAAAGTACCAAAAGTGAAAATACTGAGTATGCATTATGGCCTATTTCTGAATCACTTTTATAAAATTAGTAATTTAATTTAATAAAAGTTATTTATATCTAGTTAAGGGGGTCCTCTCCTGCTGATGTTCAGGTGTATATCAGTATGTAGTGTCTCTACTTTAAAGAGTCCTCTCCTGCTGATGTTCAGGAGTATATCAGTATGTAGTGTCTCTACTTTAAAGAGTCCTCTCCTGCTGATGTTCAGGTGTATATCAGTATGTAGTGTCTCTACTTTAAAGAGTCCTCTCCTGCTGATGTTCAGGTGTATATCAGTATGTAGTGTCTCTACTTTAAAGAGTCCTCTCCTGCTGATGTTCAGGTGTATATCAGTATGTAGTGTCTCTACTTTAAAGAGTCCTCTCCTGCTGATGTTCAGGTGTATATCAGTATGTAGTGTCTCTACTTTAAAGAGTCCTCTCCTGCTGATGTTCAGGTGTATATCAGTATGTAGTGTCTCTACTTTAAAGAGTCCTCTCCTGCTGATGTTCAGGTGTATATCAGTATGTAGTGTCTCTACTTTAAAGAGTCCTCTCCTGCTGATGTTCAGGTGTATATCAGTATGTAGTGTCTCTACTTGTCTCCATGCTTTAATGTTAAAAAAGCTCTTTATCTTTCTCTTACCGCCTGTGCTGCAGCACCTCTTTTCACCCTCTGTCTGAAACCAGAGCCCAGTCTGCTCTGATTGGTTAGCTGGCCGGCTCTGTTGTGATTGGTCAACCGCTTAGAGAAGTCCCGCCCCTTAGCCTATCAAGTACAATGTGATAAAGCACTAGAGAATAGAAAGGCAAGTGTTACAGAGTGATGTCACTATGTTACAGAAGTAAATAGAGGAGTCAAATGGAGGAAAAGAAACATTACACAAATACACACTATAGGAAGAGAAAACCCCCAAAACACAATAAGCCCTTTTAGAAGCCTGATGATTTGCTTGCTATTAGACGCTGTTCACACATTAAGAAACGTCATTGATCTCAGAATTACAGCGCAGAGATGTCAGGTCTGTTTTTCTCCTTTTGAAATCTCACAAGTCAAAGTATGACGGATCACTTGTATTGTGTGGAGGAGAGGCAGCGGTCACTGTCAGGCGCAGTGACTTAACATTACTTAGACTGTTGTGATTGAATTTTAGACCTAATCCTGTCTGCTATCAGTGTCCAGGTACCATGTCCGCTCAGTGGGAGTGCAGTCTTGAAGAAAAGGCTTTTTTTATTTATTTTTTAGAGGAGGGGAGTGGAGTGGGCACTGCAGCTATATCTGCCTGGCCGCCTCTCTCTCGCCCCTTATCTCTATGTTTGTACACTGTGTGCCGAGATCCAATCAATAGCCACTCCAGCCGTGGAGAGAGGAGAAGGTCAGCAGCCGCACTCGAGGAGACACAGAAAACATAGCAAACACACCACGTGTAACGTTTGTTCTACCGCGTTAATGATATATTATTATGATTTCTGTCTCGGAAGGACAAGCAACACTTTAAAATGCTACTTTTCAAATGCTTTAGATAAATTACAATATCATGTTTAAGGTGCAAAGTAAAGGTCAATTGGAGCTGGTTATTTTAGTAATTTACTCATGGTAAGCATTTGTAAAAGGATGCAAGTCCTTTGAGAGAAACACATCCAGATTACAGTCTTTTCTCTTTGCATTTTTTGAAAGATAAGAAAAGATAAGAAGTACTTTATTGATCCCAATGTGAGAGATGTTTGCGTTGTAGCAGCATAAAAAGTTAGTGCCGGCATTTTGATTTTATAAGAAAGGCCACCTAATTGTGACGTCTGTAGTCAACGCACTATAAAGGACTACAATTCCCAGGGCGCCTGTGCTAAAGCCACAGTGATGGGCAACCTGTTGAGACGCCGTCGAGGAACAGTTTTTAACCGTACCGTACACGTACATACAAACCGTACAAGTACCCTTTAAGTTATGAAGTTATAAGCATTATCAAGAAAGAATACCTAAGTTGTTTGTTATTTTATTTGAGTTTTGCCTATTTCTTTTGAATATCGTAAAGGCCTATTTTCTTTATTGCATGTGCAAAAGTTTGTTATTTTATTTTGAGCAAACACATCGCAACATCTTCTAAACCATCGGAGGCCAAGCCACTCTTCAAACTGTGAGTAATTTAAAGGAAAGAAACGAGTTAGAACGGTCTGTTTAAGGCGTCTAGTGGCTTGATGGAAAGACAAGGAAGGAAGCCACGACACATTGTACATTAGATAAATTAAAAGACTAGAAATAACCAATTCAAAATGTAAACATCTCAAATAGAAATAAAATAACATTAGTGTTGTCAAAATATTGTCTTTTTATCATCATACTGTATCTTGTATTTGAGCAGTTTTTACTTTTCCTCACAACCCTTTAAACCACATGTGTCAAACTCAAGGCCCGGGGGCCAAATCAGGCCCTTGGTGGATTTAATTTCGGCCCACAGGATAATTTCTAATTACTCTTAGATCTGGCCCGCCGGTATATTGCACGCACACCTTCACTCCATCCTGAGGGTCTCCTCCGCTCAGAGCCTGAGCCCAAACATTGATGACCTTGCTCCCAAGATGAGATGCCAAGTATCTGAACTAGCATCACAGAGCAGCACACTGAGTTTAATGGATGTTTCCTTCTGCACTTTCTCTCTCACGACAGCAGGGCATGTTTGGTTTCTCTTTGAGGGGAATAGTTTTGTTGAAGCTGTTGTTGGCCTGTGGAGAAATGTACTCATAAGAAATGACTCTAAGCTGCAGATAGAGCCATAAGAAATGAATGCAGCTGATTGTTTAATGTTTAATGTTGTTTTTATAGGCAATAAATTAAGCTTTGTTAGTTCCAGGTTTAATATGTGCAATAAGTTCATTTCAATAAGTTCTGCAATAAACATTGAACCAGTCCAGCCCTCGACTAGTACCCATTTTTTTATTTTGGCCCCCTGTGTATTTGAGTTTGACCCCCCTGCTTTAGAGTCTTGTTTCAACCTAACTTAATTATAAAATAAGTATATAATCGATTTAAACTGTGTAGCACATCAGAAACACACACTTCTGCCACAGGGAATGTTGTACTTGTGTGTAACTGAGTGATTGACACCGTTCATATCTTCTTAGCAAGGGTTTTTCACATCACATACCCTCATCAAGTAATTTTACAGCATGCATTGTGACCAAGTGCCAGTTTTAATTACAGTAACTAATTAATGCCAACTTTATGTGAAAGCGGACTCTGAGAGTTCTTGACACTGCAGCTACTCTGTGAATGGCAGTGTGATTGGTTTGTAATGAAGAGAGCCCTCCAACTCCTGACTGCCTCTTCTAAAGGCCAACACCTGAATAGCCAATCAGCACGTTATCATGTGAATGGGGTTTTACTGCAAAGGGAAACCAAATGAGAGATGTTAGCATCTGTTTTATATTTTGAAAGGAAACTCCAGACTTCCTCCTGTAGATTGATAAAGAACCCCCACATGGGAATCAGTCATACAGTTTATAGAGTTGTGCTTTCATTTAATTAACTTAACCACCGCTAAGCTAAAGGCGGACTTGTGTTCTGATATTTAAAGGTCACCTATTATGCAAAATCCACTTCTTCATGTCTCTTCTACATCAACATGTGTCCCCTCTTCTTCATGTCTCTTCTACATCAACATGTGTCCCCTCTTCTTCATGTCTCTTCTACATCAACATGTGTCCCCTCTTCTTCATGTCTCCTCTATATCAACATGTGTCCCCTCTTCTTCATGTCTCTTCTACATCAACATGTGTCCCCTCTTCTCCATGTCTCTTCTACATCAACATGTGTCCCCTCTTCTTCATGTCTCTTCTACATCAACATGTGTCCCCTCTTCTTCATGTCTCTTCTACATCAACATGTGTCCCCTCTTCTTCATGTCTCTTCTACATCAACATGTGTCCCCTCTTCTTCATGTCTCTTCTACATCAACATGTGTCCCCTCTTCTTCATGTCTCCTCTATATCAACATGTGTCCCCTCTTCTTCATGTCTCTTCTACATCAACATGTGTCCCCTCTTCTTCATGTCTCTTCTACATCAACATGTGTCCCCTCTTCTTCATGTCTCCTCTATATCAACATGTGTCCCCTCTTCTTCATGTCTCTTCTACATCAACATGTGTCCCCTCTTCTTCATGTCTCTTCTACATCAACATGTGTCCCCTCTTCTTCATGTCTCCTCTATATCAACATGTGTCCCCTCTTCTTCATGTCTCTTCTACATCAACATGTGTCCCCTCTTCTTCATGTCTCTTCTACATCAACATGTGTCCCCTCTTCTTCATGTCTCCTCTATATCAACATGTGTCCCCTCTTCTTCATGTCTCTTCTACATCAACATGTGTCCCCTCTTCTTCATGTCTCCTCTATATCAACTTGTGTCCCCTCTTCTTCATGTCTCTTCTACATCAACATGTGTCCCCTCTTCTTCATGTCTCTTCTACATCAACATGTGTCCCCTCTTCCTCATGTCTCTTCTACATCAACATGTGTCCCCTCTTCTTCATGTCTCTTCTACATCAACATGTGTCCCCTCTTCTTCATGTCTCTTCTACATCAACATGTGTCCCCTCTTCTTCATGTCTCTTCTACATCAACATGTGTCCCCTCTTCTTCATGTCTCTTCTACATCAACATGTGTCCCCTCTTCTTCATGTCTCTTCTACATCAACATGTGTCCCCTCTTCTTCATGTCTCCTCTATATCAACATGTGTCCCCTCTTCTTCATGTCTCTTCTACATCAACATGTGTCCCCTCTTCTCCATGTCTCTTCTACATCAACATGTGTCCCCTCTTCTTCATGTCTCTTCTACATCAACATGTGTCCCCTCTTCTTCATGTCTCTTCTACATCAACATGTGTCCCCTCTTCTTCATGTCTCTTCTACATCAACATGTGTCCCCTCTTCTTCATGTATCTTCTACATCAACATGTGTCCCCTCTTCTTCATGTCTCTTCTACATCAACATGTGTCCCCTCTTCTTCATGTCTCTTCTACATCAACATGTGTCCCCTCTTCTTCATGTCTCTTCTTCATCAACATGTGTCCCCTCTTCTTCATGTCTCCTCTACATCAACATGTGTCCCCTCTTCTTCATGTCTCCTCTACATCAACATGTGTCCCCTCTTCTTCATGTCTCCTCTATATCAACATGTGTCCCCTCTTCTTCATGTCTCTTCTACATCAACATGTGTCCCCTCTTCTTCATGTCTCTTCTACATCAACATGTGTCCCCTCTTCTTCATGTCTCCTCTATATCAACATGTGTCCCCTCTTCTTCATGTCTCTTCTACATCAACATGTGTCCCCTCTTCTCCATGTCTCTTCTACATCAACATGTGTCCCCTCTTCTTCATGTCTCTTCTACATCAACATGTGTCCCCTCTTCTTCATGTCTCTTCTACATCAACATGTGTCCCCTCTTCTTCATGTCTCTTCTACATCAACATGTGTCCCCTCTTCTTCATGTCTCTTCTACATCAACATGTGTCCCCTCTTCTTCATGTCTCTTCTTCATCAACATGTGTCCCCTCTGTGGAAAGAGACTCTGAAAGTTTCAGGAACAAAGATTCTCTCTCTTTTTGATCAATTTCTATAAAAACCTGTCTGAAAATGAGCTGATCAGATTTTGGCCACTTTATGATGTCATAACGATGTTTTGTCTTGTGTAACCATTAGCCAATCAGCAACCAAGGTAACCCCCCCCCTTATCACCTGAATCTCCTCCTAGAGCACCATTGAGTTCTTTGTAACCAAATCTCTCTCAGAGGGGCGTGGGGAGGGGCTCCTTATTTTCATCTAAAGTAACAGACAGAGAATCAGCACTTTGGAAACAGGGCTGAAACAGAGGGGATTATGGGTAATGGTATAATAGGAGACCTTTAATTCTCCTATTTTGTTACTTGTTAGCAATCGCCGTGTTGTGACACGTAGAAGCTTCAGACATTCAAGTGGGATATCAAATCTCCTTATCTTGTGTTAACCACTGACCTTATCTCAGGTTTCTTACCGCAAAAACATTTAAAAAACACAAAAGAGGGAACCGGAAGTGGTCAAATGCTAACTTATTTTCCGGTTTTAGGACTCATTGCTGCTCCACTCTATAAGGAAAACACATTCTCTTCAGTATGAACAACGCCACAGCATATGAAACAGATGGGCCCTGAAGATGATTAGAAATGTTAGCTATTTATTCCCCCAAACATACATAGTATTCGTAGCTTTGTTAGCATATATTCAAGACAGACACGAGCACTTCACCAGTGAAGCCAGCTGACACCACTCAAGTGAGCAAACTGCTGTTCCCCGAGCGAGAGGTAAACAGCTCAAGATAACACCGGTTTTTCTCCTTTTTTGCCGCTGCTTTTAATTGAACTATTCACATCTTAGACTGCACTGTAACTTTTATCCATGTATTTTTTCTTTTAATGTTTATTTTATTAGCTTTTCTTTTTAATGACTGATTTTAAATGCCATTTTCTTAATGTCTTTCATTTTTTGTAAAGCACTTTGAATTGCCTTGTGTTGAAAAGTGCTATATAAATGAACGTGCCTTGCCTTTAGTGCCATGAATGCATTAGCTGCAGCCTCCACATCAAACGAAGGAAAAAACTATTTTAAAAAGGGAAATGCAACAAAAAAAAAGATATAAAGGCGACATAAGAAATATGGTTATATCAGCGGATGGAACATTTAATTTTCACTCTATATTTCTCTCAACTTTTGATGAAGTTTCTCTGTTTTGTCTCCTGCTCGGTGTGAACTTCATATCCTTGCATTACTTCTTTGCCATTTTGTTTCCCTTTTGCATTTCTCATAAATTGTTCTCTGTCGGCCTCGGGAAGTGTTTTGTATTTTTCCTTGGCAGCAGCTAACAGGTATCTTGATCATCTAATAATATGTTAATCACTGCCTTCAGCACCTCAGTGTCAGAACTCTGAGGAAATTACTCCAAGACTGAAAAGGTCATCATTGCAGGTTTCTTGGCAACAACTGTTGTTTTCATGCTGCTTTGTGTTTCCCTTCATTAGCGAGTGACCCTTTTCCTATGATACAAACATGGCGGTATCTGTAGTCTAGCGCAGGAATCTGAAGGGAAAAGGTTGAGGCGTGACCGTCGTCTGGCCCCAGACAGTTGAGTAAGGAGGTGGTCCCAGAGGGAGAGGAAGATAAGCAGGTTTATGATCTATGTCCTTATACTGCTGCATGGCCTCTTATCTCCAACCAATGGTTCCCATAGGATACTAGATACTTTATTACGCATCTCCACCCCTGCATTTCTCCCATCTCTCCGGCGATCAAGAACGCGGTAATGAGGGAGAGGTGGTGAGGATTAGGAGGTGGTAGGGAGTGCATTAGGCATGGTTGTTAACGCGTAGTTTACTGTGAAACGATGGGAGATACACAGTACCGCTTTTTACACAGTGCAGGTCGACTGTGTGTGATAAATCGCTAAAAGAATTGCAGGTGAAGCTCTCTGAGTTTGACGGTGTGATGTTCCCTCGGCACTGACCCCTTGTTGATCCTTATTAAAATGTTGGCACAGAAGCACACAGATTCCGCGTACCTCAGACAGATAATGTTTATTTTGGAAATTGGAACTTATTCCCTCCTCCTATGTCTCTTTTCTCTCCTCTCTGTTTCTTACCTTCTCCCATCTATTTTAATGAATAGAAAACGAATGAAATGGCCGATTCTATGGGCCTATAATTGAAGTTCTGCGATATATTTTGAAGGAGTGAAAAGACGCTAGGCAAATCTACTCACATCCTCGCAGCTGCGTTACAGCCGTCTATCATACACCATCGTCTGCCAATGGATATTTACTCTACCCGCTTCCTAGATGACGCCCAGGATGGAGCGCTGAGCAGGAGGCGCTCACTCCGTCTCATTTGGGTGTCAGGACTCGTTTTCCCAAGGGGACACAAAGTGGGAACAAAACAGATAGCATTCAAGGCTTTTAATAAATCAGAATACACCTTTCTGACAGTGTGATTGCTTTCCATTGCCCGGTAAGCAGGAAAAAGGGAGGCAAAGTGGGGAGAAAAAACAAGAGGGAGAAAAAGACAGAGAGAGGAGTGTAACGTGGAGCAGGCTGTACAGTAGATCATTTGTTTGGGGGAAAGAATGCAAATGAATGAAAAGAGAGTTGCTCGCCCTCCAAAGGCAGCCAAGCTTGAAATTCACTTTGAAGGAAACTTAATTTGTTGTAAATGGGCAAAAAACATATTACGCGAAGAAGGCTGCACGGTGTGTCCGTCTGCTGCGTCTGTCTGTCGGCGTGTGTTTGTGGCAGATGAGGACGCTATGCTCTGAATAGCTCAGCTGAGAGGAGGGAAACACAGGAGCCTGTTAATAACTCCAGTAACAGCATTCTCTTTCTACATGACTGCTCTCCAGCACTCCCTTCTAGCACGTCGGAATACAACTCCAGGATGTGTGAAGAAAACTTGTCAAAAGTTAGTCGTAAGGTAAAAAAGTTTGGCCTGTTAGCTTCAGGTGTGGGCGTCTGTTTGTATGTGTTAGCACACACATATGTACATGTGGAGATGTTGTTGTGTGTGTGTGTGTTTTGCCAAGCTCAAGTTCTCCTAACGTTCGTTGTATTTCAGGAGTTCTTGGGTTGTCTTTATCCTTTAAAAGTTCTCAGAGCAGAGGGAATGCATTCACCCTTCACAGCTGAACTGGTGGCTAGCAGCTGGGTCATTCCAGAATTGGAGGACAATTTAGACACCAACATTTTTGAAAAATGAACCTTTTATTTTATAATTTTTTTTAATGTATTTAGGAAAAACAGATAATAAACCATCAAAAAAAGTGATTTGCCCAGCTAGGCATCAAATGTATATTTTCCAATGAAGAATTACCCCTGTTACTCTAACTATAGTAACAGGGTTGAAAATCAATGCTAATTTGAGCTTTAACCTCAGGAGTTATTGCTAGATGTAGCATGTAATGCTACTTTCAAGGCAAGGACACACTTGGATATCTAATGCAAGAAAGATAACTTTGAAATGAATATGCTTTATTCTGATAATATGAGTAACAGGGTTGAGTGGGTCAGAGTGCCACACTCTTTGAAGACTGAAAAGATTGTAAAAATATGAAAAACATGGCTTGCTGATGTCACTTCCTGTGTGTCATCTGATTTCCAGTTGTTCACTTCCTGTGCCAATCTAAAAAGGTTTGGGTAACAGGGTTGAACGCATGTTGAGGGACACACCTTCTGTGCAAGATTACTGTTATTTAAAATATGTTTATGATTTAACAAATTGATTTTACCATTACAAGAGACATCAATAGAATAATACCAACACAAGTAAATAAAATCCCTATTTTAAATGTTATATTTGACGCAAGTTGGTCACCAAGAAGCGGGGACAAGAGAAAAATGCCATTTTAGGGGATGTCCGAGAGCTATTCGATAATTTAAATAATATTTTTAAACCACTTTTTCTACAACTTTATATACATTTTGTCTCAAGACAAGTATGTTTAACACAACAAGTGCATGTTTTAGCATTTTGGGCATGGATTATTAGATTTTGTATATGGGGGACATGAAATGTCCTCCAATGCTGGAATGACCCAGCTATTGGTGCTAAGATGCTAACAGCATTATCAGTGAGCTCACAACGCTAACCTGAGGAGAAACAAAAGGTGGATGTTATCACTCTGACTCTCAAATTACCAACCCTTTATAGAGCAATTTTTTAATGAATGCAAATGATATGATATGTCGTAATATCGTCTGAACTCCTTTTTGTTTGGCAGGTTTTATATCCACCTCAAAACTGAGAACTGGACATGAGATAAAGTGAGATAAGTGAAACTAAGTCAAGTTTAACACTAATAGCTCATTTTGAAGCAAGTTTTTACAATCAAGTTTAATTTACATTTGCATTTAACAGACCACTGCATTATAATTATGATCCTCCGAAGGGACCGGGAACACAAGCATTCAAATACATCTTTGGTGTGAGAAGAACGAGTGGATTACTGGTGAGGTGTCTAGTGAGTGCCCAAGGGGAGATAATAATAATACATGTCATATTGTTTCACTTCAGTGTTTTAGTTAGCTATCAGTAAGCACTAAAAAGTGAGGTTAGTTGTTTCCCACATTAATAAAATGGAGTTCACTGCAAGGAAGAGATATAGCCATGCTGGTGTGTCACTATTTGAAGTAGCAGTAATGGGGAAACCAGATTAAGTGTGAGTGCTATAATAAGTGCTAGGTACTGTATGACGTTAATTCTCTATCAGCTGATAATTAGCAGCAGCAGGTGAGGTGATAACTTTCATTTCAAGTGTTGGCGGAGATATTTTACAGCAGAGATGTTTTTATTAGGCTGTGTTGTTACCTTCACCAAGGAGGTAATGCTTCCTTTTCAGTCTCTGTGTTTGTCTGCAGAATATTGCATTTCACTTTGGTTAATATTGTGAAATTGAGTATTTGGCCCTGGGGCAGGTATGCGATCTCCAAATGCCCTTCAAGTTTATGATGTTTTTGTTACATTTTGTATTTATGTGCTTATGTGAGACACGGGTACAGGCAGGAAGTGTAGGGAGGGGGAGTTTTCTGAGCAATGCTACCTGATAAAAAAACGTGTGAGACCTGCGCAAACAATACATTTTCATTGTGCAAATGTAAAAAATCACAACAGGGCCGGCCAACTGACCAATCAGAGCGGACTGACCTCTGGTTGCAGACAGAGGGTGAAAAGAGGTGCCGTATGAGAACAATAAAGAGCTTTTTGAACATTAAAGCATGGAGACATGTCACAGTAGAGGCATACAAATATGAACCTTGAAAATGGGCATATTAGGACCCCTTTAAACATTTGAAATGGTGTATAAGCAAAGCACAATTTCCATTCAACTGAGTATAGATTTCAACTCATGGTCTTCTTGAAGTCGTGCATTTACACAGCTTTGTATGCAAGCTGGCTGCAAGCTTATTTGTATGTTGAACGTATATTTGTTGTATTTTTCTGCAGGGTTATTTATTACTTTTCAAGAGATACAGAGGATTCATTCCAGCCACATGTTTAGTGATAAGTTGGAGCGTTTTTTATCCTTGCCTCCAGTCATAGATCCTACCACTCAACAATAGCGTGTGATAGGAATTCTGTATGAAGCAGATCAGACGTCACATGCCATCAAATCCTTGACCTAAGCCTCCATGAGCTCTCAGCTTCAATTTCCTCAGTGTCGCCGTCGAGATGTTGAGAGGGTATGAATGCTTTATGCTCTTACATGCCAAGAGTGGATCAGAAGTCCTCTATCTCAATGTAAAGCACTCACTGGTGTCCCAGCTAGCATTCCTCGAAGAGTGGATGTTTATATGTCATCTATGTTCACCGCATCACTTGGCTGCGAGACGCTTAATTAAACTCCAGTCAGGAAATGTCAATAAATGGAGTGCTGTCTCCAGAACAGGTTAGCTCTGATACCTCATTCACACCAAGGCAACTCCGGTTCAAGCTCCGTGCTAGAGCTTTTCAGGTTCAGAACCGGTTCTTCGGTTTAGCTCTGGCTCTTTTCACACCGCCCAGAGTCCGACTGGTGCTGCGTCATTGCGTCATCGTTTGCGTCATGACGTAACCGTTTGCGTGCCTGCTTCATAAAGCCAAACCGCGCGGATGAAATCAGTTGCATTCATTTCTTATGGCTCTATCTGCAGCTTTTCTGGAGTCATTTCTGTGGTTTAGTTATATTCTTATAAAAAAGTGTACTCGTGTCAATAAAGGTTTTTTTAAAACACAACTGCTTCCGAGGTCGGTCTTATTTCTTAAGGTGGACTGAACCATGAGTGTGGAGTAACGTTGTCCCTTTCATTTAAATGAACTGTAACCTTCACCCAGGTATGTAACAGCTGTTCTCAAATGAACACGTGACGTAAAGTTTAATATTTATAGTTTTATAGATTTATAAAGTTATAATGAGAGGTGATCAACGTGAATGCTCAGGTTCCACCTTAACACGCAGACACGTTGCTTCACCATGAGCAGAAACCTTTATATATACAGTCTATGGCAGAAACACTGAAACTCTTGTTAAGTTTCTCCATCGTTGTGTACAAACTGGATAAAACGCGGGCTTGTTGTTGTTCAGGAGTTGATCCTGTCTCTGCCCCCGCCTCGACGTAAGCGTGACGTATGCGGTGCTTTTGCTCTGGCCGGACAATTTTTTGGTGCTTGAAACGAACCGGATTCCGGAGCTAAGAGGCTGCTCCGCTGCGGTGTGAACAGGAAAACCCGGTGCTTTTCAAGCTCCAGCTCCGAACCGGCCCTGAAACACCGTTGGTGTGAATGAGGTAGGTGTGTTAGCGATGCTTGCTAATGTAAACAAAGACCATATTATTTCCAAAACACATCGTGCATTGTTTCTGATAGCAACGTTTCTGATAGGGCCGAGGGTGTGGTCATCGAAGCATAACATCCACCTTTTGGTTTCTCTGATAATGCTGTTAGCATCTTAGCGCTAATAGCTGCTATAGCCACCGGTTTAGCTGTGAAGCGTGAATGCATTCCCTCAGCTAGACGCTGCCGTGATTAAACGCCATATTATGTTCCAAACCATCAAGGATTATTTCTGAAACAGTATGGAGCTCAAACGCTTTTTCTCTCTCGTGTTAGCGATGCTTGCTAATGTAAACACAGACCATATTATTTCCAAAACACATCGCGCATTGTTTCTGATAGCAACGTTTCTGATAGGCCCCTGGGCGTAAAGCCAGCCCACATTTCAGATATCACGTCATATCAGACGCAAATCTGGGTCAGCTCCGTTGTTCCCCCGTTTTTAGAGATTTGGGTACGGAGGAAAAGAGAGATGATTGTATTTTCGGCCACTTAGTGAGTTCCCTGACACCGGGGACACATCTTTATGTATAAAAGACATCAAAAAGTGCATTTTGCATGATAGGAGACGTTTAAATGAGATCTTTCATGTGTTATGTCCAGCCCACTTCAGGCTTTTGCTACTCTTTCCAGTCCATTGGCCTCTCGCCCATCCGTGGCTAAGGGTCCTGACTCTTCATCCTCCCCCTGACTCGCCCTCTGACTCGAACCAGCAGCCTGGAGACACCCGATAACAAACAGCGCCTCAGGCCGCCCCACGCCCACGCAGTAATTTACCCACCACACATAAACACCTTGCTCTCATTCCAGACAGGTTTTATTTTCCTCCTCTTCACAGTTTCTGTCCCCAGTTGCACAAAATACTTTTTTTTATTCTGACTTTCTTTCTTTTTTGTACTTGAAGTGAGGAAAAAAAAAAGATGAAGGAAGTGACGGGTCCCATTTTCCCTCCACTTTTCTTTTCTCTCACCTCTCGTTGTCTTGTTCTACCACTGCTGCCTGGCCCTAGCCTGTGTGTGTGTGTGTGTGTGTGTGTGTGTGTGTGTGTGTGTGTGTGTGTGTGTGTGTGTGTGTGTGTGTGTGTGTGTGTGTGTGTGTGTGTGTGTGTGTGTGTGTGTGTGTGTGTGTGTGTGTGTGTGTGTGTGTGTGTGTGTGTGTGTGTGTGTGTGTGTGTGTGTGTGTGGCCTAGCATTACTATACTTGTGGGGACCTACATCTGTTTACACAGTCACGTGTAGGGACTCGCCTCCCTTATGGGGACAAAATGGAGGTCTCCATGAGGGGAATCATTAATTTTAGGGTGAAGACTTGGTTAGGTTTAGGTTAAGGTTAGGATAAGTCTCCAGGAAATGCATGTAAGTCAATGTAATGTCCCCTGAAGTGATGTATACATGGTGTGTGTGTGTCTTCCCCGTGGTTGAGCGTCAGCCTAAGTGTGAGAGAGATGGATGCCAGAGTCCCTTTCTCTCTCCTAAGGCTCCGTGTCTCTCTGCACCTGCATATTGTGATATAGTGGCTCTGTTCAGCCAGTCGATTGCCTTTAACAGGACTGGGGCACACTGGCCAAATTGAAAGGGATTGCAGCCTGCTTTTCATCAGAGTCACATCAGTGCAGGGTGCAGGGTCCATAGGGCACGAGGGGGCACGGAGGAGGTATGGGGGGTCTCGTCTTTGTTGTATTCTTTCCTTCACGACTTCTTCCTTTTTTCTACATTTTTTCGCTTCTCATTGTTTGATGCCATCTGATGGCTGTGGAAACACTTTGCAGGAAATGAGTATTGTGTTTCCCATCAATCCATTTCTCCATCTCCATGCAGGAGTTCCTATTGATAGCGAGGCAGAAAAAAATCAACAGCAGTCTCAAAGAAAAATGTCTTCATTTCCCATTTGTTTGCCTCATACTTTTGAGATATGTCATATACGTGTGCCTTCCCTTTTCAAGTTTGCCTCTTCAATTATTTTGTGGAAGACAGAGTTTGAAAGGAGCCATCTCTCTAAAGGAAAAGTCCTCTGTGTGCACTTTAATGAGTAAGCAGTGCTTACATATACACTCAGCTTGTTATGTCGTGCAATGCAGGCAGACATGCAAATATGCCGCCATGGGAAAGGATACCTTAGAAACTAAAGCTCATCCAATACAGACTTTACAAGTAATAAATAAACCTAAAATGCAAATCATTTGAATAGGAATCCACCCAATCCCAATGATGCCATTAAAGCACTGCTCATTAGGCCCAGGCAAATCAATTACTTCAAGTGAAGAGTATTCTGCATGCACTCATTTTTCATCCATATATTATTACTTTGTCAGTTTAAGTACATTCATCCTATACGACGTACAATCTGCTACAACTGCTGCAGTAATGGCCCAGTTTCATATTCATCTAATCAAATCAGTCCCATCCAACACGATCTAATTAAATCAGTGTCTTTCTGCTTCAGAAGTTAGCAGCGGTAGGAATCACACTTTGTATCAGACAACGCAAACCCAGAGCACATTGTCCACCATGAAGGATCCAGAATGAGTGCGCTGCTTAGGATAATAAATCTGCGATGTCCAGACAGATTACTGGCGCCGGTTGAACAGGGCCTGCATGCTAAATCCAAAGACTTGGTGACGGATGGCTTCAAACAGCAGGGAATGTGTGCATGACTGAGTGAGACTTTCCTCCCTCCTTTTCCCGCCTCCTTCCCAGGTTGCGATGGAAACTGGCGGATAGATTTGAGGTTTCTGTCACCTATTGTTCCCCTGAAGTTGTTAAACTTTAGTGCACGCATGACAGTGACTCACAGAGACCTGTTAAAGCATGGAACGAGAAACCAACACACTGAAATGTTGACTTTAATTAAATGTATTATATCAACACATTTCACATAAATGCCTTAGGTTAGTTTAAAGCAATGATATCAAGTTTAAATACAAGGTTCAAATTGATCTTATTGCTTTCAAATAACCTACATTTGTTGACAATACATTTGATTAAAGTCAACGTTTTAGTTTTTTCAGTGCACGCTTACAGGAACACACTAGCAGCAGCAGGAAGAAGACACCTGCCACCCGACCTCTCTGTCCAAAGCGCTTCCTTTATTGACCTGAGGAGTAGTAAAGGGACAAAGAAGGACCAGGGATGAGAGAGAACAAAAGAGAGGGCACTTGAGAAGTCGGTAACCTTTCCCTGCTTGGTGTGTGTCCAATGGTCTCCTTCTAGTATGCCATTGTGTAGCTGTCAAACCTCCTCCCTAGGAATTCAGAGTGACGCTCGCCTGGTACATAACGCCGTGTCTAAAGGCTCCTCCAGTGTCCATCTTCATTCATGGATCAATAGTTGTCTTTATTTTGGATTCCTTCTCCTTCCTCGTCTTCTTCTCCCTCTCCTTCCCCTCATTCGTCTTTGACAGGCCAGCCCTAAATGTCTGCTTTAACTAGCTGCTCACAGCTCTCCTCAAAACACATTTACACAGCCATCAATCACGCTGTCAAAGGTAAAGGCATGACGCCGTGTAAAACCCAGAATTGGATTATGGCCTTGTCTCATCCCTGACACTGACTGCTTGGCTGGCGTTCTGACTAGACTGTTGATGCTCAAGTTAAACTGCCTGAAATGATATTGGCTGATGTTTTCCTCATAGTACTTGGTGTGTACTGCATGCACGTTTTGTTGAGCCAAACTAAGTCTGCAGAACCCAAATACATGCCTTTTCTCTTTCTTTCAGTAAACTATAGTCATGTGTTTAAGAACTTTATGCTAGCGCTGTTTTTCTGACTGTAAGTTAGTTTAACCGTCAAGACTCTTTTCCCTCGCTTTCGAGTCAGTCTGAGCATGCTGTACCTTTGTATGCTTTATTGTCTGTCCATAGCCTTGTATCTATTCGTATGTGTGCCTTTTATCTATTCTTGTAATATTATAATTTGTTATAATGTTATGTTCGTTCTGAAGCACTTTGGCAAACCCTCTGTCGATAAAATGTGCTATAGAAATAAAGTGGATTGGATTGAAGACACTCAAGAAGGATTCCTCTAACCCCCAGTTTCCACCGGGTCCGTCTGCGCCGCGTTACGGCTGCGCCGCGGCGGTCGTAAGGATCGCGGCCACTCTAGTCAATGGGTGCTATTCCACCACACGCGCCGCGTTACGGCTCAGACGCGTCCCAGAAGCGTCCCAGAAGCGGCTCGGCGCAGCGCTTCTCTAAAATTAGGATGAATCCTATTTTTGCCGCGGCGCAGCCGTAAGGTATGGTCGGGCAGGCAGCCCCCCCCCTCGCAGGAAGTCGAAAGGTGAGCATCCGGGCCAGGCCCATCCCCCACATATACTAATTTAGCAGACCCCCCTCCTTCATCACAACACCTCCACTACGATACGCACAATGGACGACGAGGTTTTCATCATGGAAGTGGAAAAACACACTATTTGATATGATGTAACCAATGCTTACGACAAGGACAACATCAGAAAGGACAAGGCCTGGTTTTTAGTCGCTGCAGTTTGTGGAGTGGAAGGTAACAACTACATATTAATGTTTTAAAGTTAATTAATACTTGTAGGTAGTGCAGAGCCATTCAATAAACACAATTTAAACAGACACAAAAATAAAACATTTAACTACGTAGCCTACTTACTTTCTTGTAGAAGTACAAATGTCCAGGATGCCCGAATCAATAACAAAACTGCGAGCCTGCAGGCACGACGCTACGCTTCTGAAACGCTTCTGGGACGCGTCCGGTGGGTTATGGCGCTAGAGGAGGTCGGACCAAAACCGCGGCGCAGCCGTGACGCGGCGCAGCCGTGACGCGGCGCAGCCGTGACGCGGCGCAGACGGACCTGGTGGAAACTGGGGGTAAGCCAGGGCTCTCCAACACGTCGATCACGAGCTACCGGTAGCTCGCGGGCAGTTTTTCAGTAGCTCGCCGCTCGATTATCGATTATAGCGTAGTAAGGTTGCTTCTTGATTTTTCGGCCAAGGCTGGACAATAAAGTTTTTTGATTTTAGAATTGTTTCTGTCACACGAATATCAAATTGGTCCGTGACGCAGAGATCAAGGAACAGATGTGACAGCGGCACAGCGACACCACACACGGAGCAGTCTGCTTTCTCCAGCAACACCAGTCAGTCCAGAACTAACAGCAGAATGACCCGCTCTGAATCAGGCCGTGTCGCTGCGGCTCAGAGACACACAGGGAGGGATTTGTGTTTTTTGAAAAACACTCGTTATCGTCATGTCAGGTTTTTGGTGGATTTAATCAAGTCTTGGATTGCAGAGTATGAAAGTCCTCTTGCTATTTTCAGTTGATAAATACGTGTGTAAAGTTTGTGAAGGCAGGAGGAAAGCTTCCGCGATCACCGTCTCCTCTCCGTTCCTCCAAACCCCGCCCCCTCCTGAAAATAATGAGTGACAGGCTGATAGTGACCCGATAGAAACTTTATTATTCACTTAATCACTGATTGAGATAATGAAGCTAACTTAGTCTCATACATTCATGAGATTTATGTAACAGTAAGACAGAGAATAAGTGTGTTTTTATAATGCTGTTGTAAATACTCCCTTTTTAACAGAAGGCCGTTGCTAGAAGCTGCAGCTAGACTGCAGAAGTATTAGTTTTTTGCTTTTGAGGATGGAGCAAATTCACACACAGATATAGGGAGGTTAGACCTACACAGTTGATTTATTATGGTTTATAAATTCATGTCAAGACGAAGAAGAAGAAGAAAAAGATGGCTGAACTGTTCAGTGTCAATCCTGTGGAGATGGAGATGGAGGTTATAAAGTCTCAGCAAAACTCACGACATTTCTGGAGCCTTGTAGACCCAGAAAACTATAAGAACATCAACAAGCAGCACTGAACACGTCTGCTTTATTTGGTTCTGTTCTACAGACCTTTGTGAAGCAGCTTTTTCTGACATGAATGAAATCTAAATACAGAACAAGACTGACTGATGAACATTTAAATGACTATTAGAGTGAACCTAGGTAGGTACACTTCAGCATACCCCTCTATGGTGACTCCATGCAGCGCCATTCATCTCACTGACTGTGAAAAAGAGTGAATGCACTTATTTGACCATAAGTGCCATAAGATGCTTGTCAGGTGGTGATTAAGGACATGTATGTGAATTCTCAGTGATGTACTTACTATATGGGCCATAATGATATGTGAGAAATTGTCGTTTTCTTGGACCTTGATGTGAAGTTAAGATTTGTGATAAGCTTTAGGTATTGCAATTTCACACGTGTACAAAAGTATAGCTTAATTCAACTGATGAGGGCTATGTGAATAAATGTAAGCGATGTGATGCAAGTAGCTCTTGGCCACTTTCATTTTTCCAAAGTAGCTCTCAGATGAAGAAAGGTTGGAGACCCCTGTGTATTATTCCTCTGTTAACAAAGACATACATGAACCAGTTAAAGGGGACCTATCATGCAAAATGCACTTGTTGATGTCTTTTATACATAAACACGTGTCCCCGGTGCGTCGGGGAACTCACGCAGCGTCAACAAATAAAACCCTCTCTCTTTTCCTCCGTACCCAAATATTTTTAAAACGGGGGTGCAACGAGCGGATACAGATTCCATCCGAACTGACGTCAAATCGGCGGCGGACCCACAGAAAGTTGCTATCAGAAACAATGCCTGACGTGTTTTGGACGTAATCTGGTCTTTGTTTACATTAGCAAGCCTCGCTAACACTCAGAGCTAACCTGTACTGGAGAGCACATGTTTAAAAAGCAGGAAATAAAGAAAGGAACTCACCTTGTGATAAACCTGCAAGAGAAAAAACATTTGAGCTCCATACTGTTTCAGAGATAATCCTTGATGCGGTGTAGAACAGGATGGCGTTTTAGCACAGCAGAATGTAACTTTATCTCCAAATTCTGATCAGGCATTAGCCCCGCCTCCTCTTTTTTTTCAAGCTAAGGACCCATCCTTGTCCGATCTGAGGGTCCAAGGACAGAGGGTGTCATATTCATATTCTCTACAAACTGTAAAGTCCACTGGCACAAATGTAAAATGTTTGATATTGGGCTTTAGAAATCAACTTTGATTTATTGGCTTTGATTGATAACTTAAAACTGTTTTCTGATCTGCAACAGCTATGGTTAAGATTAGTTTGAGTAAAACCTAAATGAAACAATAATAAAGAAGGAGAAATTGATCCAATAAAAATGTTCATTAAAAATGTGAAAGGTCCTCTGAAGTTAAGTTCAAACAGCAGAGCCTGAGGTGAAGGGTGAGGCGAGGGAGGCGAGGGAGGAAAAGCCTCGATGGCTTACAGACAGCATCATCACAGCTCATTTGAGTGTTTGATCCTCACTAAGACAGTTCATTTCACCCCAGGGTGGCGTCTCCATAGCTCACACTGACAAACACACATGGTGAGAAAGAGAGCTTAACCCCTGCGGTATTGCCATCCGCGGTCCGATAGCCCCCTTACTCCCTCTCTGAAACGCTGGTAATTAACAAATACTACGGCGTACTGTAAATGCAATTTTTTCTCTAATGTGTGGGCAGGGTGGAAAACATCACAGGATCTCCAGCCTGTTAATTAGAGTGGATTTATGGCAATTACAGCTTCTGCTTCTGCCTGGGAGAGACTCACTGAAAGAATTCTTAATGTCTGACCCTGAGATATGTATCATTTAACACGTCTTACTGTGAATACCAGCACTATCCTCAGTTCAAATCACATTTGAAACAAACTGGATCTGTTTTTCTCTTTCCATCGCTCAGAGGGTTTTGTAGTTTAAAAGTAAATCTACAAGTGGATAAAGGCTTAATACGGTGTCATAGAAAGTTAGCAGTTTCACACCATTGTGACAGTTAAATGTGATTATCTGCCCCGTGTTTTCACTCTGCTCACTGCATTATGCCGCGCCATGGAGTTGGACCAAGAATATTTCACTATCCAATTACTAGGTGAAATTGGCTGTTTAATTTTACAGCCACAATGAAGCGCTCTATCAGAATGATGGCCATTCACAGAGTGTGTGTGTGTGTGTGTGTGTGTGTGTGTGTGTGTGTGTGTGTGTGTGTGTGTGTGTGTGTGTGTGTGTGTGTGTGTGTGTGTGTGTGTGTGTGTGTGTGTGTGTGTGTGTGTGTGTGTGTGTGTGTGTGTGTGTGTGTGTGTGTGTGTGTGTGTGTGTGTGTGTGTGTGTGTGAGACTGGGTGTGAGACTGGGTGTGTGTGTGTGTGTGTGACTGGGTGTGTGTGTTTGCGCAGAGTGCACTGAAAAAAATAGCAGTGAAGAAATATAAATCAAGCAAGGTGATGATAACTTTGGCGTTGACACTGTGATCCATCGTCTTGCCTCCGCACTGACTGTTTTCATTTTAGCCAGCAGCAGGCTGCGACTGAGAGGCTTTCTACCAAATATAATTGTTTAGGAGTAATGAGCTGGAAAAAAAGGAGAGAGAGAAGGGGAAAAGAGAGAGAGAAGGAGAGAGAGAGAATTAAACGCACTACAGTAAACACGACTGACAAAATGTGCTGCAATTTGGAAGCAAGCATGTAATTATGGCCTTTTCTCCTTCCAGTTGCTCTAACTGTGATCAAATAAGTCCAGATTAATATGCTATCAATCTATAGAGAAGTGGTGATTAATTTTTAAACCACACCTAGCTGTGATGTAGCTTAGCATCAGGCCTTCAGTGTAACAATGTCTGAAAACCACATGTTCTGTCATTACAATTGGCCCCAGAAGTGTGATGGTTTGTTCTTTAAAGAGGCCTTCCTCTGCTTTTTGGGTTTATCCCTTCCCCGTAGTGTTATATATGTTTCTGTGCATGTAAATGGCCTGAAAAGGCTACATTTCCTGTGTTCCCTCCAGATGGAGTTTCTCTTCCACACACTCACGCCCCTTGGACTCCTTTGTTACATTTGGTAACATAATGACATCACTATGTAACATGTGCGCTTCTGTCGGCTAGCGCTCCAACACATTGTACGTGATAGGCTAAGGGGCCGGACATCTCTAAGCGGTTGAGCAATCACAACAGAGCCGGCCAGCTAACTAATCAGAGCAGACTGGGCTCTGGTTTCAGACAGAGGGTGAACAGAGGTAGTAAGAGGAAAAAATACTTCTGAGTTGTTTTTGTTTTAAGTAATGTAAAAAGTAGCAGCCAATAGTGGCAATATTAAAACTAAATAGTATATATATTTGCCATAAGAAGTGTCTCACATCTGTGTTAAAGTCTGCATGTCCTCAACACAGGATTTGTTGAGGAATCCGGTAGTGTTTACCATTTTGCGGTTTAGTGTGGGCTTACTCCCTTCTTGTTATGATCTTCTGAAGATACGCAGAGGAGGAAAGGGCGAGTAAGAGGAGGAGATCCTTATCAGACGGCTGGGCACATTATGGGAAAGTAGATTTAATGTATCTATGTGCCGGTGTGTGTACATACAGTATGCTTTCCCATTTCATATGGGTTTTTTCTAATCTATATTACTCTGTAGCAGAGGGATTTTATTTGTAAATTAGATGGCTCCAACATGACTTTGAGGGCCAGCAAGGGCGAGGAAGAGTTCCCAGGTTGAGCAGATAACATTGATTTTGATCAAGAGAGAGAGAGAGAGAGAGAGAGTGTGAGAGTGTGAGAGAGAGAGTGTGAGAGAGAGAGTGTGAGAGAGAGAGAGAGAGAGAGAGAGAGAGAGAGAGAGAGAGAGAGAGAACCTCAGAGGGCTGCAGCACAGTGTTACTGAGAGAGATATCAAACTTTTCTCTCATCCTCAGATCAAAATTACCACCTGAGATGGGAGTGAGAATTTTAATTAGAACTCGGGGCTATCTCATCTCGGAGTGTGTGTGGAGCTAAAAGACTAATTCCCAGCACACTGTCTGCCGTCTCCCACCCCTACCTTCACAGGCCACTTTGTCCGTTATTTAATAGGCTCTTTGTTATCTATCTACTTGGGTTTTCCAGATACTTAGAGCTCCTCCATTGGAATATAAGGTATTCTGATGAGGCGGGCAGCGATGGTGCCGGCTGTAATCAGCACTCTCAAAAGAATGGCTCTCATATCTCCCCCAAACTTATCCTTTTTATGATTACAAAACACAGAGCCGCAAATTGTTATGAACAAGATAGATATATTTACTGGCAGCATAAAGTACAGTGGCGCCCAACAATTCAATCCCTTTCAGGTTGAGTGCACTCTCTTAGATGAGGACATTTAGTAATAGGGACATGAATAGCATTCAAATGTGCCTTCTCCAAATGGGGGTATTATGTGATGGAATAGGTGGAAATAGAGACCTTGTAGAAATGTAGTACAGTGTGTTCAATCTGTTTGTCAGCCTGTTCAATAACCTCAAGATAGGCCGGCCTCGGTTTCATGGAATCAATTGGATTAAATATCAGCAGAAACCACAGAAATACTTAACTCTTTTCAGAAAAAACACGAGGCAGATCTCATGCTGTCAGTTATGCAAGATGTGGAAAACCATCTGGCTTTCGAGACTTTCTCCAGATTTCATTTACACGTCATAATCAGAAGGCCTACAGTCTTGAAAATGAAAACACTATAATTTCAAATGACTACACAAGCACATTTGAAGCTGGGAATATGACACATTAGAGGAGGTTAAAGCCTTGCGTATGTTAGACATTTAACTTGCATTTATAGATTCAGAATCTCGTTTATTGCCTAGTTAGTTTTCACATACAATTAATATGTTTTGATGCTGATTGGTACATTCATAACTACATTACTTTACATGTCACTCTGCTGAACATTTTTCCAAAAGCAACATTCATACACTGTTGCCATGCTTTTCCGGTTATGACCCGTCCCCTTGTGTGTTAGGAAGGTTGTTCTGCATGTAAACGGTCTGCAGAGTCACACACCCTCAAAGTACACCCTGTAGTGAGTAAAACTCTAACACAGAAAAGACCTGTCTATGCTGCCCCAGAACGCCTCGTTGGACATTTCTCTTTTTCCATTGTTTGCTTCCTGGGTAAAGTGGCGTATTTCGGGTATAGTGACGTAATGTCCGCGGAGCCGTTACGTTTGGCCCAATCCGTGGACTTCCTCACACATACACTCGGCGGGACGTTGCGAGGCTCGCTACTGCGAGGAGCGGGACACTGTGAGCTGGCTCACTGGTGTGGGGTCGGCGAGACAGCGAGTCACCGCGGAACTCTGCCTGGGCACACACACAAACTCCCAGCCAGGCTGCGGGTGTATGTGTGCCCAGGCTGAATTCCGCGGTGTCTCGCTGTCTCGCAGACGGCCACTGGGCTCACAGGGAGGGGGGGGGGCAGGAGCTCCAACAAGCCGTTTAGGACAGAGAGTGAATACACATACTTTACAGAGATGCTGTATGAGAAACCAATGTGAGTTTGGAAAATTGCACAATATACATTTATTGTAGTAGACCTCAACAATGGAATTATGATCAGTAGAAATGGCCATGACATGGGACCTTTAAGTATATTAACACAATGACCCTTCAACATGTTGATTACAGTGGCTGGGAAATCGAACCGCAGACTATCTTATTGATGGAGAATTTATAGAAAATGTTATAAAAAATCTATAGCAAAATAAGTAACATGATATATATATAGGCCTTCAATGAAGGAATTAATTGTAGAATATGACAAAAACTGTTGGATCTGCAGCTCCATGTTGTTTAAAAGGACCCTATTCTGCTTTGTTGGGTTCTCCCTTTCCTGTGTGATATAGGTTTTAGTGCATGTAATGGTCTGCAAAGGCAAGGCAAGGCAAGTTTATTTATATAGCACTTTTCAACACAAGGCAATTCAAAGTGCTTTACAAAAAATGAAAGACATTAAGAAAATGGCATTTAAAATCAGTCATTAAAAAGAAAAGCGAATAAAATAAACATTAAAAGAAAAAATACATGGATAAAAGTTACAGTGCAGTCTAAGATATGAATAGTTCAATTAAAAGCAGCGACAAAAAGAAAAGTCTTTAGTCTGGATTTAAAAGTAGTCAGAGTTGCAGCGGACCTGCAGGTTTCTGGGAGTTTGTTCCAGATATTTGGAGCATAATAACTGAACGCTGCTTCTCCATGTTTAGTTCTGACTCTGGGGACAGAAAGCTGACCAGTCCCTGAAGACCTGAGAGATCTGGATGGTTCATCATTTAGCAGGAGGTCAGAAATGTATTTTGGGCCTAAACCATTCAGTGCTTTATAAACCAGCAGCAGTATTTTGAAATCTATTCTTTGACACACAGGAAGCCAGTGTAAAGACTTCAGAACAGGAGTGATCCACTTTCTTAGTGTTAGTGAGGACTCGAGCAGCGGCGTTCTGAATCAGCTGCAGCTTTCTAATAGATTTTTTAGTGAGACCTGTGAAGACACCATTGCAGTAGTCGAGTCTACTGAAGATAAAAGCATGGACAAGTTTTTCCAAATCCTGCTGTGACATTAGTCTTTTAATCCTAGATATGTTCTTTAGGTGATAGTAGGCTGATTTAGTAACTGTTTTAATGTGACTGTTGAAACTCAGGTCAGAGTCCATGACTACACCTAGATTTCTGGCTTTATCTGTTGTTTTGAACATTGCAGACTGAAGCTCAGCGCTAACTTTTATACGTTCTGCCTTGGCTCCAAAAACATTACCTCAGTTTTATCTTTGTTTAATTGGAGAAAGTTCTGACACATCCAGTCATTGATTTGTTCAATGCACTTACTCAGTGTTTGAATTGGAGCATAGTCTCCTGGTGAAATTGTTACGTACATTTTTGTGTCATCCGCATAGCTATGGTAACTTATTTTGTTGTTTTTCATTATCTGAGCCAGTGGTAGCATGTAGATGTTAAAGAGAAGAGGCCCCAAGATGGAGCCTTGAGGAATCCCACATGTCATATTAGTCAACTCAGATGTGTATTTACCTATAGAAACAAAGTTGTTTCTGTCCTTTAAGTAGGATTCAAACCAATTTAGAACTGTTTCCGAAAGTCCCACCCAGTTTTCCAGTCGGTCTAGTAATATGTTGTGGTCAACAGTGTCAAACGCAGCACTGAGATCTAATAATACTAACACTGAAGTTCTGCCACTGTCTGTGTTTAAGTGGATGTCATTAAAGACCTTTACAAGAGCAGTCTCAGTGCTGTGGTTTGGACGAAAGCCTGACTGGAACACATCCAAACAGTTATTTAAATGCAAGAAATTACTCAACTGTTGAAAAACAACTTTTTCAATGATTTTACCTAGAAATGGGAGGTTTGATATGGGCCTGTAATTGTTCATTACTGAAGCATCTAGATTATTCTTTTTTAAGAGCGGTTTAATGACTGCAGTTTTCAGGGCCTGTGGAATACCTGAGTGAAGAGATTTGTTTACTATATGAAGTAGATCTGAGGCCATGCAAGGCAAAACATCTTTGACAAATCCTGTTGGAATAATATCAAGGCAGCAGGAGGAGGATTTCAGAAGTTGTATAATGTCTTCTAGGTTTTTTATCATTAATCTGATAGAATTGTGTCATGGTGTTTGAATTGATGTTAAGTGGACACAGAGACAAGACATTTGCTGTACCTGATGCAGAGGCAAAGTGTCCTCCCCCCCCCCCCCCCCCCCCTGCCCTGAAACGCCTCCATTGACATCAGTGACATATGTTAGGCTTACGCTTCTATTGGCTAGCTCTCCAACACATTGTACGTGATAGGCTAAGGGGCGGGACATCTCTTAATAGATGACCAATAACAACAGAGCTAACCAATCAGAGCACACCATACCATATGAACCTGAAAGCGACCGCAATATGTCCTCATTAAACAACGTCAGTAGGAAGAGGAATGTGCAGAGGCCTGTTCCACCCTCTGTGGACGCTGTGATGTATTTCGCAAACCCCGCCCTTTTTCTATGTGATGTGCATTTCCCACATTCCAGAGCCCAGTGCAGTCCGCGCTGTCAGGTGTGGGCTGGGACCTTATCAATGAAGCGGCTCAGGCTGTAATTAGCGCTATAATCACCTCCCTAATTCAACCACTGCTCAGCTCCCTGCTCCTCTCCCCCGACCCCCATCTCTCCCCCGCCTCTCATACTTTGTTTCCAAACAACTCTCCTCGCTCACACCGCCTCTATCTCTTTCTTGATCTCACTCGTTTGTCTTCTTATTTCATTTCTCGTTCTTCATTCCAACCCGACACCTCTGTCCTTCACCCGTGTGGATCTCAAGCCAAATGAGTGAATTATTCTCATTAGTGGAGCATTGGGCCAACGTGCCGCAGGGAGACAGAGCGATCGCTCCGAGGGGTCAATGAGCTGGTTAAGGAGTGATGTTTAATACAGGACTGTTAGGCGAGGAGCTTTATAGTTCCCTCCATGTGTGCCAAGGCTAGTTATTACACAGCGTGGGGATGTTTTCAAACCTCAGGGGTGGGGAACCTTTTTCCTCTCAAGGGCCATTATAATTTTGACAACATCCTCCGAGGGCCGTACAAATTATTGACCTCTGCTTAAAAAAACTAAAATCACAGCCCATTCATTTGGCCTTTCTTTCATGCTGTGCAAAGAAAGAGCAACCTCTCAATCCAGATATTTTACCATGACTCGCGCATGCATGCACGTGCACGGTTGTGGCATGACCACCACAACAGAAAGATATGGACACAAGATGTGTGCAAATGTATTTAGTTTCCTATCCATGTGAACATGATTTAAGTGTGTGGGGGGGGGGGACCTAACCTCCTCTAGGGGGGTCCGGGGGCATGCTCCCCCGGGAAGATTAAATGTTGAAGTTAAAAGCATCAATCTGGTGCACTTTGAGAGCAACATTAGGAGATCTATGGATACATCTCTCAACACCCATATGAAACTGTAAGCAGACTTTATTTTTCTTTATGGATATTTTAAAAATCACTTCCCTTTCAAACTGTATTCTTTATTAATCATATAGTATTTTATACCTGTTTTTCCTTTATTCTCTTGTTTTTTATAACTATAATGATCATAAAGATGTGCCTTTACCTCACTGGTTGTAGAAAAAGCTTCTTATATTCGTTAGCATAGCTAGCCAGGGCCGGCCCTAGACCTTTGGGGGCCCTAAGCGAGCTTTGGCTTGGGGGCCCCCCTCACTCTAGCGCGTTCTCACTACACACAACACGGAACCAACTTTTGTCTTATGATGTTAGCATGAGCACACATATTGTATAAATAAGCATGTAAACACCGTGGACCTAACATCCTCTAGGGGGGGTCCTCACCTCCTCTAGGGGGGTCCGGGGGCATGCTCCCCTGGGAAGATTTTTTTTTTTAAATATTGAAGTTAAAAGCATCAATCTGGTGCACTTTGAGAGCAAAATTAAGAGATCTATGGATACATCTCTCAACATCCATATGAAACAGAACTGTAAACAGATTTTATTTTTCTTATATTTTACAAATCACTTAAACTGTATTCTTGTTTTGTCATATAGTATTTCATAACTGTTTTTCATGTATTCTCTCTGGCTGTCCATCTCATAATGTTCACATAGAAACTAACTGTCAATAGGAATATCATTCAGAAGAATTATCATTTCATGTAAAAATCTGTCACAAAAAGAGGTTGCACATTTAAATTCAGGTGTTGTTATGGCAACGTCAGTGGCCAAACAGCCACATTTACAGCTGCAAATACGTTCAAACATGCTGTCGACACGTAAAGCAGTGGCAACTATGCCACCATTTCAGCTGACTTTTTCTCAGAAATACTGTCACATAACATCCATATATTTCAGTGCTAGGTTGATGCTTAGCTAAGCTAACTATGAAACACTTTAACTGACAGGACTCAGTATCAACTGTGTACTGTAAGGTAGCTTCTAGCTTCATGTCGAACAGTAAGTCAACATTTCCTAGAGAGCTTTCTTTGAAATCACCAGGTAACGCTTAAAAACATTACATTTAGATTGTATGACAAAGTGTTTATTTAATATATCTGGCTAGCTATAGCTACTTGCTAACGGTTTAGCTTACCCCCGCGATTCAAAGTAACGTCAACGTAGCTGTAATTTATGCTTTGCTTAATGTTCGCATAACTTGTAAGTTTACTGACATTTACATACCTTGTTTACCTGGCTCAAGTGGTGGCTCTGGGGTTGTTGTGTGAGCCACTTGAGAATTGCCGTCTTTTTAAAGAAAAAATGTTCTTATGTCCATCTTCAAAAACTCTGAGTCCGACTGACAGTTTATTTTAAACATTGTCACAGCTCACAGGATAGGTACCTGTCAGCCAATAAGACAGATGTTTATTTCCATTCAACTCTCTGGTTGGTCTGGTGTCTTGCCTCTGTTGCATTCACTGAACACCGGAAATTACAATTCTGCCGTCCTCTCTAGTGTCATGATGAGGTTCAGGTAAAGCACGGTGAATGTATTATATGATTGACTCAATAATATAATACATGACTTTGAGAGTAGGCAATCTAGGCATATTAACACAATTAATTAAACATACTTATCACGGTGACGGTGTACTGACTTTTATTTTATTTTTTTGCTAGGGGGCCCCTTAGTGGCTGCGGGGCCCTAAGCGGCCGCTTATGTCGCTTAATGGGTCGGGCCGGCTCTGTAGCTAGCTAACCAGATGCTAATAACAACAAAGTTATTGACTGTATGATCAGTGTGACAGATGAACAGATCGCCACTGGGCTTTCAACTAAGACACAGCCATGCAAAAACTGCGGCATGTGTGCGGCTCCTTATGGGTACTGACATTTTTTAAGTCCCGGAGTGGCGTTCTGGTGCTCTCCGGCAGAACTGCACCCCTGTCAGACAAGACATATACCACGTGATGACACATTAGGCTCGTGTTGTGTTCATGGACCTTGATCGTGGCCAGGAAAAACAGGCACTCTCTTGTTTAATTCTTTTGCGGTTTAGATTTCTTAAATGTTTTGCTTGTGTTATTATAAATGACCTCGCGGGCCGTATACAGCCCGGGGGCCGGAGGTTCCCCACCCTTGCCTTAGTAGTTGAAGCATTTAATGATATCATTAATTAAGTAGCACTTCTGCAAACAAAGTTCCCAAATTCTTAACTGGGTAAATAGAGTCATTAAAACCAAAAGAGAGGACTTTTAAATTGTCTCTATCCACTTCACTTCACACGACTTTCTTTTTTTTAAAGGGCTGCGTATTCCTCAGCGAGTCTTTATAGAAAAACACAATGCTGCCATATTTATTACAACTCATTTTCCTTCTTTAAAACCATTTGTTGAGGCGTTTTTTTTATTTGCAATAATGTCACAATGCTTGAGGCAAAGACCACCTGGGGTACGGGGGCTTTTTCTGAATGTATAATAAAGCAGCACAGCACAACAAGCACTGTGCTGCTTTAACCGGTTACTGAACAATAGATTTGCTTAAAAACTGAGAGGAGGAATACTTGTGTTTAAAAATTAACCAAGTTTACTTCAGGGAAGAAGATGGGTGTCTCTAAGAGGCTCATTCGGATTTGTACA
>CM053246.1:41169151-41181651 GCA_028583405.1 Pogonophryne albipinna
GCTGGTGCACTCCACTCCTGATGATTGCATTTACCCTTCAAAAAAAGTGGTGTTAAAATCTGGAGATTATCCCGCTTACCAAAACATGTATGTATCATAAACGCGTCTTTGCCACAGATCTTATTTTCTAAATCCAATGGCAAAATCACACTGCATTTTGTAAAGGGAGCCCTTGCGATGCTTACTTCCAAGTCGGCCTACACAAATATGTTATAACCGCACAACTCTATTCTCCTTCATGTGATTTCTTCTTCTCTTCATTCTGTCTGACAGCCTGCCTGCTTTTCTTGTCTGAGTGCATCTGATAGTTTGGTTGTCTGTCCGCCTTGGGAAGCACAGAGGCCACAAGATCCCCAGCAATCAGCAGAAAGGCAATGCCACGTATTGAATATCATCCTGGCTGCTCTCCATGTTTTGCCGACGGGTTATACAGAAGTAGACCAGACGTGCTTCACGAAAGCACTACTCAACCTCTTGACCAGGCACGGCTCACACACACTCACACAGCTAATGGAACTGGACGTACGCCAGGAACTTGATGATCAATGCAGCTTTGGTTAGCTCCAATGTTAAATGGATTTTTAGGTTCCAAGTCACAAGGCATTGGCAGCGAGCTGACCCTTTTCCTGACAGAGAGACAACGAAAGAGTGGGAGGAAGGGGGACTTAAAAGAATAACTCTCTGAAACACTCAACAACATCGCTGTAGGAGCCACATGTGAAGTATTTTCTGTGTTTGTTACGTCACATGTTTTGAGTCACTATAGGTGGTGGGCGTGTCTATTGGATTTGTATGGTGATGTTTGCAGTGACGAGTCCTAAAACCAGGAAGTGAGTCAGCATTGTACCACTTCTGGTTCCCTCGTCTCAGAGCCAATGGGATCTCTCCATAGGATTTAGGAAAATATCTGGAACTAAGGTCTGTGGTTGAGACACATTGAAGAGACGGATCACGTTTTGTTCTACGACATTAAATCCATCAGCAGTGACCCCACTGGTGATTTCTGAAGAGTTGACGTGTCTGAAAAACGATGGTTGTTACCAAGTGGCTGAATAGGACTACAGAAGTTGTCGAGGCCGTTGTACGTCATTACGCCAAACACGTAAACACTCCTCTAAGTTTGTTTGCCCTGTTCTGCTTGAAAGCAAGTCCCTGCTTCCTGCAAACTGTTCAAACAAACGCTTCAACTCGTTCCATTTATAATCTGTATGTTTGAATATGGATCTTAAGTTGGCGTGACGTTGAAGTCGTGCTGCTGGACCCTGCTGTAGTTCCTTTATAGCATAACGTTAGCATTTAGCTTCTGGCGATTAGATTTATGATTCGAAATTATAAAAGTAATGGAGTAGAGATTACGGTACTGCACATTGGAACAAATGATGTTGTGAAACAACAGTCAGAAATGCTGAAAGAAGACTTTAAATGTCTGTTGGAAACTGTCAGCTCTCTAAATGCGGAAGTGTTCATCAGTGGCCCTCTACCGCCAGTCAGAAGAGGAGTGGAGAGATTCAGCAGATTGTTTGCACTGAATACCTGGCTTTCTACTGCCTGTACTGACCATTCTGTCCATTTTATTGACCATTTTAACTTTTTCATCTTTTTAACAACATCTTTTTAACAACAAGTCCTCCAACTCATACGACCAAATGTGTCGTTTGTTCAAGCGCTTAATACGTCCTATAATTACACTAAACAAAAATATAAACGCAACACTTTTGTTTTTGCTCCCATTTTTCATGAGATGAACTCAAAGATCTAAAACATTTTCTATTTAAACAAAATAACCATTTCTCTCAAATATTGTTCACAAATCTGAAAAAATCTGTGATAGTGAGCACTTCTCCTTTGCCGAGATAATCCATCCCACCTCACAGGTGTGGCATATCAAGAGGCTGATTAGACAGCATGATTATTGCACAGGTGTGCCTTAGGCTGGCCACAATAAAAGGCCACTCTGAAACGTGCAGTTTTGCTTTATTGGGGGGGTCTGGGGGGGTCCGAAAACCAGGCAGTATCTGGTGTGAGGGGTAGGGGTAGGGTTAGGGTAAGGGTTAGGGTACTGTTGTGAATCGAGTGGCCTGTGTTCGTCGTCCATAACATACGCCTGCCCATACCATAACCCCACCACCACCATGGGCCACTCGATTCAGTTTTCGCCCTCTAGTGCTCCCGTTGAATGCTAACGTTACAGATGGTCGTTTATTCACAAATAACCCTCTCTGTAAAATCCTAAATTGTAGGATAGTTGGCCATTAAAACGCTTTTTGATTAGATTTCTAGCGAGAAGTGTATATTGTACTTTTAGAATCCACGTCCAGTCGATATGTAGGATCTATAGTTTGATAGAAATTACGAAGATGATTTGAGGTATGCGGCAGCCTCCATGTAAAGTTACGGGTTGAAAACAGTTCGGATCGGAAGCGGGTAGACATGTGGAGATTATCCGGCTGAACAAAACGTGCATTTATCAAACAGGGTCGTTTTTCACAGACCTTATTTCCAGCTATTTTCCAAAATCCTATGGAGAAATCCCGTTGCTTTTTTGTCGAGGGAACCAGCAGCTTTACTTCCGGGTAAATACGTCATCCCTGCACCTCTCTATATCGGGTTGCTCTTACCTGCGCACTTTGTCATAGATGGAGGGGGAGTGAGCTGGGGAAGGACAATTGTTGTTGACCGCACACGCAATCATATACTGGATATGGACTCGGAACAACTGTATGTTTGCTTGTTTCGTTTGCTAATAAAAGGTCAAAGCATATCAGTTTAAAGACTGTTTTCTTGCGCGTCAGACAACGTTTTTCCCTTGTTCAGTCCCTCGCCTTGCTCCATCTTTAATCGTCTCGTTTGATATCCCAATATGTCCCCCCTGCTCTTCATCTTCATTCAGCTCAGCTGCCATTGTATAAGCTGTGATTAGAAGTTATCAGACACCAAACCGGGCATCCATCTGGTCAACATCTGGAGAGGGTGTTGGCTGTTTGACATAGGGAAGACACACAGACTCACATCTTGCAGTTGTATCGTGTTGTTCAAGGTTCAAGGTTCTTCATTTGTCATACGAACATAGCTACAGAGTAGTTATGTCGATGAAAATCTTAGGTCACAGGTTTGTTGTTTTAGTTTGTTGTTTTAGTTTGCTGCGTTTGTGTTTCAGTGCCTCTCCCTCAAACTCCTCATTCCCCTCCCTTTCTCTTCTCGGCTAACAGCTAATTATTGTCCCGCTTAATTACCAGTAACACAGCAGACCAGCCTGATTCAGCTTTAAAGAACTATTCAGCCCTCTATTCCGATACCTGATTGAACTCGGCTAAATGGAAAAGTTGAGCTGGAGAAAAACGCTTTAGTCACACAACATTTTGTTTCATTGACTTTCTAATATGTCCCTCTCTGTCTGGTTACTTGAAGATAACAGACATTGGAATTTGTTTTGGGGGTATCTTATATAAGTAAAAAAATAACAGGTTCTGAAATGGGAAAAGGCGGCGAAACACGAGAGAGGAGAGTTTCTGTACGGCTGACACACATACATTCGCTATAGTTGGATCCATAAAGCCAATAAACCAATAGGAACCTACACGTCTCCTGACCTTCAGCTCCAATTAGGGCCCTGAGGAGAGATGGGTGAACTTTTCAACCTTACATCTTGTCTATTGATACTCCAATACGGTTGGTGTGAAGACAGGGTGATCGGCGAGTCAATACACAACATCACTGCCGCAGCACAAGTTTCAGTTTCAGTCGCAAAACTTTAAAGCTTTGTTGACAACACTGCAAGAAGTCCCATATGGAGGAATCACAGTTCCATCTTTCATCCTTCACCGTTGATGTGAAACCTTGAACAGAAAGTGATGGAAATATAAGGTTATAAAACAAAGGTGGGTTTTATATACACTGTATTACTGGCATTGGGAGTGTTTCGTAAGGATAAAAAGTGGTAACACACAGCGCAGAGTAATATAATGGAACGACTGCTCTCTTAAACTTGTTGATGAAGGACACCGGGGCTTCTTCGTTTAATGTGATCTACGACGAAGGACCAGTATTCACTCACACATTTTCGCCACTGCCAACGCAAGGACATGGTTCTTAAAGGTGGGGTAGGTAAGTTTGAGAAACCGGCTCGAGATACACTTTTTGTGATATTCCATGGAATGCTCTTAACATCCCGATAGCAATGAATATCTGAAGTGCTTTGACAATAAATCCATTAAAAAATGTCATCTGTGGAAGCCGTGGCGCTGTAAAAAGCACGACCAATCATCTGAGCCGGCCCGGCTAAAGTAACTGGATGGCCTACCTGCCTGTCAGCCTTCCATCGGGGCACAAACTTATCTCGTGCCCTCATTGGTCATGTGCGCGTTCGTGTGTGTTGGAGGAGGGGCTCTATAAGGAAGTGGCAGATTTTCTCCGGTTGTGTATTTTCAAATTCTAGCGATCTCGAGCCGGTTTCTCAAACTTACCTACCCCACCTTTAAGTGCTTTGACAATAAATACATTAAAAAAAATCACCTGAATCTCCTCCTAGAGCACCATTGAGTTCTTTGTAACCAAATGTCTCTCAGAGGGGCGTGGGAAGGGGCTCCTTATTTTCTTCTAAATCAGGGGAGTCAAACTCAAGGCCCGGGGGCCAAATCCGGCCCGCGGCTTCATTTTATGCGGCCCCACAAGAGCTTGCAAAGAATATAATATGTTTGTTATACGGTTACATGCTACTTTACAGAAGCATGTTGCCCATAAACTACATGTCCCACAATGCATCTCAAATTAGACTTTTTTTTCAAAATGTCACTTTTTATTTTTATTTTGCTTTTCTTTTAAAAATCATTTTGTGACGTTCTCACTGAAGAGACTTGCAATTATTTGCCCTAGACTTCTGCTTTCAGACCGAGTTAAATATGAAGTTATTACCCTATCTGATAATAATCCAATGCAGAAGCAATAATGTAATATAATACATTATTTTATATATATTAAATATTTATATATGCAGTTTTATAAAGTCTTAAAGTCACAACCGGCCCTTTGAGTGCAACCATAATGCTGATGTGGCCCGAGATGAAAATGAGTTCGACCCTGATCTACAGTAACAGACAGAGAATCAACACTTTTGAAACAGGGCTGAAACAGAGGGGATTATGGGTAATGCTGCAATGATTTGTTTGGTGTTTCAGCCAATCAGAGACAGGCTCTGGATATATCTGAGACCTGTGATATATTGATGAAGAACAGCATAATAGGGGACCTTTAAGAAAGTCTAATTTTTTTAAATTTGTAAATAGAAATGTGCTCCAGAAAACCAATATGTTGAGTATGATATGTTTTAAATGAATAATGCCCTTCATCTGTGGAGAACAGCCATGCCTTGATCCCTGCTCAGTATTGCTGCAGGCTGAGCGTCTCCCGCTGGGACGACATCGATTTGGCGTTCGCTGGTAAATACCAGGTCACTACACCTGAACTCCATCAGGCAGGGGTCAATCACAGCCCCATGGGGGGATGATGATAGGACGGAGTGTATGAGTGCAATTGTGTGTTGAGGTATCAAGTTCTGTATGCCATCAGTGTCCTCGAGTCATTGATTGGTCCCTAGTGTCAAGACGCTCACATCGATTCTCTGCCGGGTCACATAGGAGAGTCGTTGCTCAGCAGGGGGCTCTAAGGTTACCCACTAGAGTATGAATGCCTCTTAAATGCAGAGGCAAACAACCATAAAAGAGACGCAACGCAGACGATACAAATAGAAACAGTTGCAGTTGAATTTTAAAGGGGACCTATTATGCAAAATCCACTTCTTCATGTCTCTTCTACATCAACATGTGTCCCCTCTTCTTCATGTCTCTTCTACATCAACATGTGTCCCCTCTTCTTCATGTCTCTTCTACTTCACCATGTGTCCCCTCTTCTTCATGTCTCTTCTACTTCACCATGTGTCCCCTCTTCTTCATGTCTCTTCTACATCAACATGTGTCCCCTCTTCTTCATGTCTCTTCTACTTCACCATGTGTCCCCTCTTCTTCATGTCTCTTCTACATCAACATGTGTCCCCTCTTCTTCATGTCTCTTCTACATCAACATGTTTCCCCTCTTCTTCATGTCTCTTCTACATCAACATGTGTCCCCACTTCAACATGTGTCCCCACTTCTTCATGTCTCTTCTACATCAACATGTGTCCCCTCTTCTTCATGTCTCTTCAACATCAACATGTGTCCCCTCTTCTTCATGTCTCTTCTACATCAACATGTGTCCCCTCTTCTTCATGTCTCTTCTACATCAACATGTGTCCCCTCTTCTTCATGTCTCTTCTACATCAACATGTGTCCCCTCTTCTTCATGTCTCTTCTACATCAACATGTGTCCCCTCTTCTCCATGTCTCTTCTACATCAACATGTGTCCCCTCTTCTTCATGTCTCTTCAACATCAACATGTGTCCCCTCTTCTTCATGTCTCTTCTACATCAACATGTGTCCCCTCTTCTTCATGTCTCTTCTACATCAACATGTGTCCCCTCTTCTTCATGTCTCTTCTACATCAACATGTGTCCCCTCTTCTTCATGTCTCTTCTACATCAACATGTGTCCCCTCTTCTTCATGTCTCTTCTACATCAACATGTGTCCCCTCTTCTTCATGTCTCTTCTACATCAACATGTGTCCCCTCTTCTTCATGTCTCTTCTACATCAACATGTGTCCCCTCTTCTTCATGTCTCTTCTACATCAACATGTGTCCCCTCTTCTTCATGTCTCTTCTACATCAACATGTGTCCCCTCTTCTCCATGTCTCTTCTAAATCAACATGTGTCCCCTCTTCTTCATGTCTCTTCTACATCAACATGTGTCCCCTCTTCTTCATGTCTCTTCTACATCAACATGTGTCCCCTCTTCTTCATGTCTCTTCTACATCAACATGTGTCCCCACTTCTTCATGTCTCTTCTACATCAACATGTGTCCCCTCTTCTTCATGTCTCTTCAACATCAAGATGTGTCCCCTCTTCTTCATGTCTCTTCTACATCAACATGTGTCCCCTCTTCTTCATGTCTCTTCTACATCAACATGTGTCCCCTCTGTGTAAAGAGATTCGGAAAGTTTCAGGAACAAAGACTCTCTCTCTCTTTTTGTCCTGATCTATTTCTATAAAAACCTGTCTGAAAATGAGCTGATCAGATTTTGGCCACTTTGTGATGTCATAAAATAAATCTGCCTCTTCCTTCAGACTTCGTTATGCTGCGTTCACACCAGTCTATGGTTCACACCGGACGCAACGCGAATATTCGAATCCCGCGGTGAAATATTCGAGCTGTTTTCTCCAAAATTACCTACCCTACCTTTAACAGCTTAAAAACTAAAAACACTTAGGAAAATGAGTGTATGGCAAACTACAGTGTATTATATTTTAAAGTGGAGGTCTGTGCAGACATGTGAGCAAAATTGTGCAAAAAGCAGTCAGAGAGTTGAGCATGAACATGGCTCACATGATGTGCATTAATGTAATGCATAATGTTTTTGGGTGGATAAAAAGTCATGTCTTAGAGATTTAGGCACAGGTCTCTGACATTGTAAGTCTCAGACTGCGATCCGACATCAGTCTGGAGCATTCTGGGTAGAGGAATGACCTTGGGTTCTTGCAAAGTTAGTTTTAAGATTTGCTATCTCCTCTTTCCATTGGGTCAAATTAACGTTTGCTGAATTGTATTCAATGAACGTGTCAAACTTGAACACTCAGTTGATAACACCCCCACTTTAGTGAGGTCACAGGCCAACACTGGGCCGTTATTGGCCAGCTGCATCGAGTCACTGCCTTCAAAGTGAAAGTTTAAGTATTGGAAAAGAGACAAGTGGAGCACTGTGGTCGAGCAGCCTCTCCCCATGGGGGACTCGTTCAAAAAGCAGACACAAATGACACGAAGATGGAGGGGAAGAGATTGGCTGCTCTTTTAATTGGTCTTCATGAATATTTAATGAAATCAGAATTCCCTTTATTAGTCCCACAGAGGGGACATTTACATTGTTACAGCAGAAAAGAGCCAAAGACAGCTTAATGTTAACGAACAAGCAAAAATGTAATAAAAAAAGTTACACAGTTTACAAAAAACACATCCTTCAAGGTTTCAAGGCTGTTGCTGTCGATTGTTACTGCCTGTAACAGTTCTGAGGATGGAGCAGCCGGGTATATATTGCACAGTTATTAACGCCATATATATCTATTGCACATAGTTGGTGGTTAACAACAAGGAGTGTTACGGAGCGTCCACACTACAGCTTCAGCTTGGAGCTGGGCGTGTCTGAAGCTTGGGGATTTTATTCGACCAACAACCAATCACATGAATCTCCCGCCCCCGACATACAAAGCAAAAAACCCCGGGGATTTTATGCGAGCAATATATATATATCTAAACTCCCCAAACAGGCGAAAACCTACCAGTTTCACCCACTGTCTCTGCCACCTCCCTCCATGCCTGGTTCTTCCGGTTTGTATCCCGGTAGGTGAAGAGGGTCTGGTCATACAAAACCGGGTGATTTGCTACAGCGATAATTAGTTTCTCCTCCATCTTTTTTTGAAATATAGAAATGAACGGCGGGATATCTCTCCCAGCTTAGACGCGGTTTGATTGGCTAGGGCTTGAGCTGTCAGATTTTCAGAAACGGGATTTGATTGGCTGGCGCTGGCTACTCCGGCGTCTCCGGCTTCTGACGCCGGAGACGGCGGAGACGGACCGCTATGCTACCCACAATTCAGTTCGGCGAAAAGCGAGGCAACGTGACGTCACCCCATTCAAAGTGAATGGGCAGACGCGTTGGAAACTGTTTTTGAAGCTGTCGACGCTGTAGTGTGGACGCAGCGTTATAGTCTGTGTTGTGTGTGTGGGGGTCTACTAGGGGCTGTGGTGGTTAGTCTGAAATGAAATCATGTTTTTGAACTGCTCTGAGGAAAGGTTGTGGTGTGATGCGTGTGTCTGTATGACATTCATATGTGTGTTTGATGCCTTCTTGTATAATCATGTGTCAGCATCAGTGTGTTATCTGTACATTCCTGCTGCCGTGCACATTATCAGATGTGCACTGCAGAGGGAGAGCAGTAATGGCCGCAGCAGGAGGAAGTGTGCAGGTGGCCTCCTCTCCTCTGCCTTCGCTCAAGAGGAAGCTGCTCCCCGCTCTCAGAAGGGATAAATCTTTTATTTGGTTTGTTGTATTTTTAACCGAGGGCTCCTGGTCACGCAACAAAGCCCTTCTTCGCTCTATCCCCTCTGCTCCGTCCTCTCTCTCCTCTCTCAGCAGCTCGGCACACAGTACCTCCTCACACTGTCATGCAGCTGGAGACACGATATCATCTGGCAGGAAGCCATTGTTCTACAGAAACTAACCAATAGAGACTTTCAGTGAGAATTCAGAAATCTTTGTATGCTTCATTCAGAGGTGTAAAGTAACTAAGTACATTTACTTAAGTACAATTTTGAGGGACTTGTACTTTACTTACATTTTGTAGACACAATGCTTATATCCCGCTACAATTTGAAGGTAAATGGATGTGGATGAATGATGTGAAATCTAATCAAGTGTTAAATCAGACTTTAGTTCCACCTGGAGTAAATCCACCAGCTACCCTGCAGTCTACGAAGTCATTCAAACTAGCTGCACCTTCACCAGCTTTGAGAACACTTTCATGATCAATCATTATAAAACATATCATATATATTATTCTGAAATGGACCAATCTGCACAACGACTACTTTTACTGTCTTTCACTATATTTTGATGATAATACTTTTCTACTTTCACTTGAGGAACATTTTGAATGCAGGACTTTTACTGTAACAGAGTATTCCTACACTCTGGTACTTCTACTTTGACTCAAGTACGAGATCTGAGTACTTCTACTTTTACTCAAGTACAAGACCTGAGTACTTCTACTTTTACTCAAGTACAAGATCTGAGTACTTCTACTTTAACTCAAGTATACGATCTGAGTACTTCTACTTTTACTCAAGTACAAGATCTGGTACTTCTACTTTTACTCAAGTACAAGATCTGGTACTTCTACTTTTATTCAAGTACAATATCTGGTACTTCTACTTTTACTCAAGTACAAGATCTGAGTACTTCTACTTTTACTCAAGTACAATATCTGAGTACTTCCACTTTTACTCAAGTACAATATCTGGTACTTCTACTTTCACTCAAGTACAAGATCTGAGTACTTCTACTTTTACTCAAGTACACGATCTGTGTACTTCTACTTTTACTCAAGTACCAGATCTGAGTACTTCTACTTTTACTCAAGTACAATATCTGAGTACTTCTACTTTTACTCAAGTACAATATCTGAGTACTTCTACTTTTACTCAAGTGCAAGATCTGAGTACTTCTACTTTTACTCAAGTACAAGATCTGAGTACTTCTACTTTTACTCAAGTACAATATCTGAGTACTTCTACTTGTACTCAAGTGCAATATCTGAGTACTTCTACTTTTACTCAAGTACAATATCTGAGTACTTCTACTTTTACTCAAGTGCAAGATCTGAGTACTTCTACTTTTACTCATGTACAATATCTGAGTACTTCTACTTTTACTCAAGAACAATATCGGAGTACTTCTACTTTTACTCAAGTAAATGATCCGAGTACTTCTACTTTTACTCAAGTACAATATCTGAGTACTTCTACTTTTACTCAAGTACAATATCTGAGTACTTCTACTTTTACTCAAGTAAAAGATCTGAGTACTTCTACTTTTACTCAAGTACAAGATCTGAGTACTTCTACTTTTACTCAAGTACACGATCTGAGTACTTCTCCCACCTCTCTCTACATTTCCTCCAACAAAAATGTGTTGTGCTTGAAATGGCAGTTTTAGATCTTGAACTATTACATGTCATGATTATACATCCCGAACACCTCCCGTATATTCCTCTGACATCAGGCTGTATTTGATGTTTCGTGCCTCGACAGCCACGCCCAAACGTATCCTAAAAAAACCTGGGACCATTATCTCAGTCTGACCTCACCTCCCCTCTTTGTTACCAAGGGACGATGACTAAGATGCACCGGTGTGTGTGTGTGTGTGTGTGTGTGTGTGTGTGTGTGTGTGTGTGTGTGTGTGTGTGTGTGTGTGTGTGTGTGTGTGTGTGTGTGTGTGTGTGTGTGTGTGTGTGTGTGTGTGTGTGTGTGTGTGTGTGTGTGTGTGTGTGTGTGAGAGAGAAGTGACTCAGATAAGAGGCCAGTTGAGGTAGAGAGAAGAGATGAGAGGGTGGAAGATGAGTCAGGCTGTCATTCTCTCACTCACAACCCCATCAATCATTGACCCTTGCCCTGACCCTGGACATATGGTCGTGTGTGTGTGTGTGTGTGTGTGTGTGTGTGTGTGTGTGTGTGTGTGTGTGTGTGTGTGTGTGTGTGTGTGTGTGTGTGTGTGTGTGTGTGTGTGTGTGTGTGTGTGTGTGTGTGTGTGTGTGTGTGTGTGTGTGTGTGTGTGTGTGTGTGTGTGTGTGTGTGTGTGTGTGTGTGTGTGTGTGGCCTAACATTACTATACTTGTGGGGACCTACATCTGTTTACACAGTCACGTGTGGGGACTCGCCTCCCTTATGGGGACAAAATGGAGGTCCCCATGAGGGGAATCATTAATTTTAGGGTGAAGACTTGGTTAGGTTTAGGGTAAGGGTAAGGGTAAGGTTAAGGGTTAGGCATGTGTTGGTTAAGGTTAAGGTTAGGATAAGTCTCCAGGAAATGAATGTAAGTCAATGTAATGTCCCCTGAAGTGATGTATACATGGTATGTGTGTGTGTGTGTGTGTGTGGGTGGGTGTGTGTGTGTGTGTGTGTGTGTGTGTGTGTGTGTGTGTGTGTGTGTGTGTGTGTGTGTGTGTGTGTGTGTGTGTGTGTGTGTGTGTGTGTGTGTGTGTGTGTGTGTGTGTGTGTGTGTGTGTGTGTGTGTGTGTGTGTGTGTGTGTGTGTGTGTGTGTGTGTGTGTGTGTGTGTGTGTGTGTGTGTGTGTGTGTGTGGTTCACAAGAGACAGCAGGTGGACTGGATGCAGATGTGTGTTTCCTGTACGTGACCCAGAGATGGGGACTCGAGTTTGTGACTCGGACTCGAGTCGCACTTAAGTCGCACACACAGAGACTTCAGACTTGACTTGGACTCCTGCTCAAAAGACTTCGGACTCGACTTGGACTCGTGTTTTGGGACTCGTGAACAATCATTGTGTTTTCTATTTTTGGCGTATTAAAGGTGGGGTAGATAAGTTTGAGAAACCGGCTCGAGATCGCTAGAATTTGAAAATACACAACCGGAGAAAATCTGCCACTTCCTCACAGAGCCCCTCCTCCAACACACACGACCAATGAGGGCACGAGATACGTTTGTGCCCCGATGGGAGGCTGACAGGCAGGTAGGCCATCCAGTTATTTTAGCCGGGCCGGCTATCGGGATGTTAAGAGCATTCCATGGAATATAACAAAAAGTGTATCTCGAGCCGGTTTCTCAAACTTACCTACTCCACC
>CM053246.1:41186651-41298796 GCA_028583405.1 Pogonophryne albipinna
TACTACTAATAATACTACTAATACTAATTACTAATACTACAACTAATACTAATACTACTACTACAACTACTAATACTAATATTACTACTACTACTAATAAGACAAATACTACTACTACTACTACTACTACTACTACTACTACTACTGCTGATAATAATAATAATAATAATAAATAGTCTAAAAATAACCCTTCCCAGTGATATATATTATTTCCCAGCTAATCCAATTCCTTCTAATATAGAAAATGAAACCTGTGCGTCCCGTCGGTTGCTGGCTGTGGAATTGAACCATATTGGCTCTAAATTAATTTGAAATGAGCCACAAAATGAGTGATGGCTGGGGTCTCACTCTCTCCTCCCCTCCTCTTCTCTTCTCCCTCCTCATTCTCTCTTTTCTCTCAGATAACAATCAGCAAATATGAAAAGTAAATTCTGGAGGAAATGTTGGCAAATGGGTTTTGGGTAGATTGTGCATGAATATTTAATTTAGTCATAAAGTAGGGGTTTAGAACAGTAATGGCTTCCCCATTGCTGTCACTCCATCTGACCCCCGTCTCCTTCTTCTTCTCCCCTCCAGATTAGGTTGGTGGCACAGTTTGCTCTCTGCTGATTGGTTCTGTTAATCACCATATTAATACTGATTAGAATAATATAGATTTACAGCTGGGTGGGGTTTGTCTGACTCGTGTTAGACAACGATTTATTAAATAAGAATGTGTTTATTTTAGTACAATTGGAGACAGACGGAGACATTTATATAGAAGATGAGCCGTTTGTCTTTTAGTTAGAAAGTCAAATGTACATTAGTTTGATGTGAAATCTACCAATGGAGGTAAAGATCGAACGTTATCAGAATCAGAGTTCCTTTATTCGTCCTACAAAGCGGAGATTCACGTTGTAACAGCAAGGTAAAAAGCCAAAGATAGCTTGATATGAATTAAGTAGCATGCATACAATATTGAAGATAAAAATAGAAATTTACAAAATACACATCCAGTAACAGTGACACTCCACTGAAAAAACTGAAGCATTGACTTTAATTAAATGTTTTATGTCAACAAATGTCACATCACTGTATAGAGTGGTGCAGTGGCGCGTCCTAAAACCCGGAAGTAAGCTGCGCATGGGTTCCCTCGACAAAAACGCAAAGCAATTTCCCCGTAGGATTTTGGAAAATAGCTGGAAATAAGGTCTGTGGTTCACACACTTTAAAGGTAGGGTAGGTAAACCAGCTCGAGTGCGCTAGAATTTGAAAATACACAACCGGAAAAAATCTGCCACTTCCTTACTGAGCCCCTCCTCCAACACTGTAAAGTTGGGCATTTTAACATGGGGGTCTATGGAAATTGCTCCCTTCTGCAGCCTGCTCCTACTGGCCACTAGATGAACTGCAGTATGTGGCACTTCCGTATTGGCATCCCGGCTCTTCCCCAGAGTTTGCCGCTTGATTCAAAACATACAGATTATAAATGGAACGAGTTGAAGCGTTTGTTTGAACAGTTTGCAGGAGGCAGCTACTTGCTTTCAAGCAGAACAGGGCAAACAAACTTAAAGGAGTGTTTACGTGTTCGGCGTAATGACGTACAACGGCCTCCACAACTTCTGTAGTCCTATTCAGCCACTTGGTAACAACCATCGTTTTTCAGACACGTCAACTCTTCAGAAATCACTGCTGATGGATTTAATGTCGTAGAACAAAACGTGATCCGTCTCTTCAATGTGTCTCAACCACAGACCTTAGTTCCAGATATTCTCCTAAATCCTCTGGAGAGATCCCATTGGATCTGAGACGAGGGAACAGGAAGTGGTACAATGCTGACTCACTTCCGGGTTTTAGGACTCGTCACTGCACCTCTCTATTAGGTTAGTTGAAAGCAATACTCTTAAGTTTATATAGGTTCAACTTAATATTATTGCTTGCAAATACAGTGATATGAAATGTGTTGACATAAAACATGTAATTAAAGTCAGTGCTTCAGTTTTTTCACTGTATTTAAAAATAAGTGTAGCATAGTGTGATAGCAGCAGAGGTGGGAAGTAGTGGAGTACAAATACTTTGTTACTGTACTTAAGTAAATTGTTCTGGTATCATTACTTTACTCAACTTTTTAGTTTGACTTCTTACATTTTTAACACAAATACCTGTACTTTCTACTTCTTACATGTTGAACACAAATACCTGTACTTTCTACTTCTTACATGTTGAACACAAATACCTGTACTTTCTACTTCTTACATGTTGAACACAAATACCTGCACTTTCTACTTCTCACATGTTGAACCCAAATACCTGTACTTTCTACTTCTTACATGTTGAACACAAATACCTGTACTTTCTACTTCTTACATGTTGAACACAAATACCTGTACTTTCTACTTCTTACATGTTGAACCCAAATACCTGTACTTTCTACTTCTTACATGTTGAACACAAATACCTGTACTTTCTACTTCTTACATGTTGAACCCAAATACCTGTACTTTCTACTTCTTACATGTTGAACACAAATACCTGTACTTTCTACTTCTTACATGTTGAACACAAATACCTGTACTTTCTACTTCTCACATGTTGAACACAAATACCTGTACTTTCTACTTCTTACATGTTGAACACAAATACCTGTACTTTCTACTTCTTACATGTTGAACACAAATACCTGTACTTTCTACTTCTTACATGTTGAACCCAAATACCTGTACTTTCTACTTCTTACATGTTGAACACAAATACCTGTACTTTCTACTTCTTACATGTTGAACACAAATACCTGTACTTTCTACTTCTTACATGTTGAACCCAAATACCTGTACTTTCTACTTCTTACATGTTGAACACAAATACCTGTACTTTCTACTTCTTACATGTTGAACACAAATACCTGTACTTTCTACTTCTTACATGTTTAACAAAAAGACCTGTACTTTCTACTTCTTACATGTTGAACCCAAATACCTGAACTTTCTACTTCTTACATGTTGAACCCAAATACCTGTACTTTCTACTTCTCACATGTTGAACCCAAATACCTGTACTTTCTACTTCTTACATGTTGAACCCAAATACCTGTACTTTCTACTTCTTACATGTTGAACACAAATACCTGTACTTTCTACTTCTTACATGTTGAACACAAATACCTGTACTTTCTACTTCTTACATGTTGAACACAAATACCTGTACTTTCTACTTCTTACATGTTGAACCCAAATACCTGTACTTTCTACTTCTTACATGTTGAACCCAAATACCTGTACTTTCTACTTCTTACATGTTGAACCCAAATACCTGTACTTTCTACTTCTTACATGTTGAACACAAATACCTGTACTTTCTACTTCTTACATGTTGAACAAAAATACCTGTACTTTCTACTTCTCACATGTTGAACCCAAATACCTGTACTTTCTACTTCTTACATGTTGAACCCAAATACCTGAACTTTCTACTCCTTACATGTTGAACAAAAATACCTGTACTTTCTACTTCTTACATGTTGAACACAAATACCTGTACTTTCTACTTCTTACATGTTGAACACAAATACCTGTACTTTCTACTTCTTACATGTTGAACCCAAATACCTGTACTTTCTACTTCTTACATGTTGAACTCAAATACCTGTACTTTCTACTTCTTACATGTTGAACACAAATACCTGTACTTTCTACTTCTTACATGTTGAACACAAATACCTGTACTTTCTACTTCTTACATGTTGAACACAAATACCTGTACTTTCTACTTCTTACATGTTGAACACAAATACCTGTACTTTCTACTTCTTACATGTTGAACACAAATACCTGTACTTTCTACTTCTTACATGTTGAACACAAATACCTGTACTTTCTACTTCTTACATGTTGAACCCAAATACCTGTACTTTCTACTTCTTACATGTTGAACACAAATACCTGTACTTTCTACTTCTTACATGTTGAACTCAAATACCTGTACTTTCTACTTCTTACATGTTGAACCCAAATGCCTGTACTTTCTACTTCTTACATGTTGAACTCAAATACCTGTACTTTCTACTTCTTACATGTTGAACTCAAATACCTGTACTTTCTACTTCTTACATGTTGAACACAAATACCTATACTTTCTACTTCTTACATGTTGAACCCAAATACCTGTACTTTCTACTTCTTACATGTTGAACACAAATACCTGAACTTTCTACTTCTTACATGTTGAACCCAAATACCTGTACTTTCTACTTCTTACATGTTGAACTCAAATACCTGTACTTTCTACTTCTTACATGTTGAACACAAATACCTGTACTTTCTACTTCTTACATGTTGAACCCAAATACCTGTACTTTCTACTTCTCTCATTTTCCAAACAGCTGGTTCCTTTAGTCTGAATGTGTGTTTGGTGGCGTGATCATTATTCTTTAGAGTCATTGCGTGCCTATTGATTTGAACACGATCCGTGTATCCATCATTTCCTGGTCTTCTCTAAAGAAGAGGGACCAATGGAAACGTTGTCATGTTGCCGTTGTTCAGCATGGACACATTCATTAGCTAACAATGACATTATTGTTGTTTAATATAAAGGGAGGTCAGGTACTCTTTAAAACAGCTGCTAGTTATGGGTACTTTTTACTGAAGTACATTTCAAAGCCCTCTTTACTTCTACTTGAGTAAAGAAGTTTAGTCAGTACTTCTACTTTTAAACACGAGCATCTGTACTTCTACTTGAGTAAAGGATGTGTGTACTTTTGCCATCTCTGCATGCTGACAAAAATACAATAATGTTCTCATATACCACGGTAGCTATTTAAAGATAATTCAGGCCTCCAGTGGCTCGGTGTGTTTCTGTTTTGATTACCCATAAAGTGTGACAGCTGGAGTGTCGTCACCTCTGCATCCGGCTCCTTGTTTTCTGACCTGATAACACGTCAACCTGCAGTAAACACCTGAGCACCTGAGACACACAGCTCTCTGTAAATAATGATGTAACCTTCTTGGAGTTTCATGCAAGTGTGGCCTTCTGCATCAGGTCAATCCAATTAGTATCTATTAAGCTGTCAGCAAAGACAAATTATACTTTAGTTGCATTTAGATAACAAAAGTTGTGTTGATATATATTGTAGAATGTGCAAACTTATTTAGTTGATGTTAATATTGTATTCTATTTGATCTTTTGTTAGACATTTGTACTACTACTTGTTTTTATTTTAATGGTATCCTTTTAATGCACAATTTTACTTTAAATTCTTATCTTAATATAGACAATTGTTTATTTATTTAATTTTTATTTCATGGTTTAATTGCACATTTTATTTGTTACTAATGTTAATATAATAATTATTAATTAATTAATTAATGTTTTTTTAATTTTAGTTTTTTATGTAATTTTTTTCTTTAAGTTATTTTAATATACATTTAAATGTCTTATTTAAAACAATTATTCTAAAATGGAGCGACTGTACAAAACCCCATTTCCCTCGGGATAGATACAGTATTCTGATTCTTAGAGACAGTGACAATAATACCAATTCCCTTTGGATTGAACCAACCTGGTAGTAACAATAAATAATAATAATAATATACTTAGTGTTGGGTTCAGTCTTTCACAGAGTGTGTTCTGTCGTTATAGAAGTGAGAGGACAGTGGACACACTATAACCGGGGTGTTATCCGTCAGCTGTTTGATAAAGATTAATTCAATCCCATTTTCTGCCTTGAAATGCTTCTGCTAATGTAATTCTCTGTGTGTGTGTGTGTGTGTGTGTGTGTGTGTGTGTGTGTGTGTGTGTGTGTGTGTGTGTGTGTGTGTGTGTGTGTGTGTGTGTGTGTGTGTGTGTGTGTGTGTGTGTGTGTGTGTGTGTGTGTGTGTGTGTGTGTGTGTGTGTGTGTGTGTGTGTGTGTCTCTCTCCTAAAGAACACTAAGCACCTTATCCACGTTAAGAACGAACACAAGCAGCAGGAAGAGAGCAGTGTGTGTGTCAATATGTCTTGTGAGGATTTTGAAAGATGGATTTCTGGATGTGCTTTAGAAGTCCCTCGGTATGATGTCTTGTATGATCCGTTCAAATACAGTCATTCATGTAGAGAAGTCATTTAGAAATGATACTTCAGTATTCACCCTACTCTCGTTTTACATGCAAAGAACTGGAGAGCCAGTAGAGGGTGCTACACAATTCAAGTGGAAAATGTAATCTCATATTCTAATAATTTCATTTAATACCTCTTCCATTTCCAGAACACTTTGCCCAGGACAGATCGATATATTTGGTGTATCTTATACTATTCCTTTATTTAGTTTTGGAGAACTAGTATTTACATCTCAAACCATTCTCTTGCACTATTGAATTGGTTTTATTTGTTTTATGTCCTATATATTATTCATGTTGCACTGTTGGAGGAGCCTGTGACTTCAGGTTGTCATTGCCATATCTAAACTGTAGCTAATGTGCACATGACAATAAAAGCCTTGAACCTAGAAGTATTCTTCACCACAGACAAATCATGCACATTCAAAACAAAAAAAAGAAACCACAAAAAGTCCACATGTCAAAGTTGTGGTTTCTATCCTGCAGACAGAGTAGGATTGACCAAACAAATCTGAATGTACATGCAGCGTTTCCGCTATAGTGATAGTGGCCAACTGTTGTTGTTGAAACAAGGCGTCAGCGAGGGGAGAACTGGAGGTGTAAATGTTTCTGTGATGTTATTGATTCCTGCTGCGGCTCCATATCTGACCCACTGTAGAGAACCACAGGTGGTGGCAGCAGTGTGTGTGTGTGTGTGTGTGTGTGTGTGTGTGTGTGTGTGTGTGTGTGTGTGTGTGTGTGTGTATGTGTGTGTGTGTGTGTGTGTGTGTCTGAGCTCAGCTTGCTCTCTTGTTGCTCTGTGTCTCATGTTGTCACAGTGACCTCTACTGCTTACATGCTCACCCCCATCATCCACACCTCCTGATACATTGTACTTTATTTACTTCTGTATTACTTGTGTTTGTTTGTTTGCTTGTTTGTTCACCATGTAAAGCGGCCCTGGGTCCCTTGAAAGGCGCTATACAAATGTAATCTATTCATATTGCTGGTATACATATCGAGCAACATTTAAATAAACGAGTGTCTTCTCTGTCACTCCTCACATACTTATGTATATATAATATCTGTGGGGGAAACTTCTGAAGCAATTGGAGTCAGGACTCAGAGAGACACGAGGAGAGCTGGAGCTCTGATGGAGTCAGGACTCAGAGAGACACGAGGAGAGCTGGAGCTTTGATGGAGTCAGGACTCAGAGAGACACGAGGAGAGCTGGAGCTCTGATGGAGTCAGGACTCAGAGAGACACGAGGAGAGATGGAGCTCTGATGGAGTCAGGACTCAGAGAGACACGAGGAGAGCTGGAGCTTTGATGGAGTCAGGACTCAGAGAGACACGAGGAGAGCTGGAGCTCTGATGGAGTCAGGACTCAGAGACACGAGGAGAGCTGGAGCTCTGATGGAGTCAGGACTCAGAGAGACACGAGGAGAGCTGGAGCTTTGATGGCAAACACTGACGGTTTATTTGGAGCTTCGGCCGGAGAATTGACGAGACAGGTGGTGCGTCACGAGTTGACACAGCGGTTGCCAAACCAATTCTGAAGAACTCTTCTGTAGCTCGAGGTTTTAACTAGTTCGGAGTATAATAATCAACATTCTTCATCAGCGAGACCCTGGACCCTGAATCTAACTCGAGCTCTCGCCCATAGGAAAGAATGTGTGCCAGGGAACCTTCGTCCCTGAACAGTAAACTACCTCATGGCGGCTTGTGCTCTGTCATAGACTGGCAACAACAATGTGCCCAAGCTGCTCCTCCTTAAGAGAGATAGCAGCAATACCCAAGCTCCTCCCCCTTAAGAGAGATAGCAGCAATACCCAAGCTCCTCCCCCTTAAGAGAGATAGCAGCAATACCCAAGCTCCTCCCCCTTAAGGGAGATAGCAGCAATACCCAAGCTCCTCCCCCTTAAGAGAGATAGCAGCAATACCCAAGCTCCTCCCCCTTAAGAGAGATAGCAGCAATACCCAAGCTCCTCCCCCTTAAGAGAGATAGCAGCAATACCCAAGCTGCTCCTCCTTAAGAGAGATAGCAGCAATACCCAAGCTCCTCCCCCTTAAGGGAGATAGCAGCAATACCCAAGCTCCTCCCCCTTAAGAGATATAGCAGCACTACCCAAGCTGCTCCTCCTTCAGAGAGATAGCAGCACTACCCAAGCTGCTCCCCCTTAAGAGAGATAGCAGCAATACCCAAGCTCCTCCCCCTTAAGAGAGATAGTAGCAATACCCAAGCTCCTCCCCCTTAAGAGAGATAGCAGCAATACCCAAGCTGCTCCTCCTTAAGAGAGATAGCAGCAATGCCCAAGCTCCTCCCCCTTAAGAGAGATAGCAGCAATACCCAAGCTCCTCCCCCTTAAGAGAGATAGCAGCAATACCCAAGCTCCTCCCCCTTAAGAGAGATAGCAGCAATACCCAAGCTCCTCCCCCTTAAGAGAGATAGCAGCAATACCCAAGCTGCTCCTCCTTAAGAAAGATAGCAGCAATACCCAAGCTCCTCCCCCTTAAGAGAGATAGCAGCAATACCCAAGCTCCTCCCCCTTAAGAGAGATAGCAGCAATACCCAAGCTCCTCCCCCTTACGAGAGATAGCAGCAATACCCAAGCTCCTCCCCCTTAAGAGAGATAGCAGCAATACCCAAGCTCCTCCCCCTTAAGAGAGATAGCAGCAATACCCAAGCTCCTCCCCCTTACGAGAGATAGCAGCAATACCCAAGCTCCTCCCCCTTAAGAGAGATAGCAGCAATACCCAAGGCTGTATAACTATGCCATGGGAAAGGAGACAGTGAGATGATGAACTGGGTCAAAGGTTGAATACCTAAGCAAATTATTCCCCAACAATATCCTACTTTATATTTTGTTACTGTACATCTGTAATTCAACATGTATATTTTCTACTGTTTTATTATTTCTATTGAGATGTTTACATTTTGGAATGTTTATTTCTAGTCTTTTAATTTGTATTGTGCAATGCCATGTATTTGTATGTTGCTGCAATGCAAACATTTCCCAAATTGGGATCAATAAAGTACTTCTGATCTTATCTTATGCTGGAATATTCTCCCCTCAGGCACAGCAGAAGCATCAATGGCTCTTTTCAGTTCTTAATGAATAATCAGCTGTTCTCCTTTAAACGTCATTTTCCATGGAGGATAACGGCCTCTGCCATCTCTCATCATTTCGATCTTTACTTTAATAATGTGCCTTCAGACTCACTAGCTCATAGTTGTGCTCTTTGCTCACTTTACATGTCTGGATTCTGCTCAGTAAAACATAATTACTAAAATATATATATACAAAATATATTACAAGAAATAAACTGGACATGAATGGATATGTCGATGAATTGCTGTCTTTGCTCTTAACTCATGCATACTTATGTTCTCTTTGATATGAAGTACTTTAAATGTCAGTCCAAAGGTTCCACATTGAATTAAGCTAGACAGATGACTAAATGTCATTATAAAAGCCATGGCATCTTAAACTTTGACCATTCCCTTTCTGTTTAATCATTCTCATACATATCAGTATGTAGTGTCTCTACTTTAAAGAGTCCTCTCCTGCTGATGTTCAGGTGTATTTCAGTATGTAGTGTCTCTACTTTAAAGAGTCCTCTCCTGCTGATGTTCAGGTGTATATCAGTATGTAGTGTCTCTACTTTAAAGAGTCCTCTCCTGCTGATGTTCAGGTGTATATCAGTATGTAGTGTCTCTACTTTAAAGAGTCCTCTCCTGCTGATGTTCAGGTGTATATCAGTATGTAGTGTCTCTACTTTAAAGAGTCCTCTCCTGCTGATGTTCAGGTGTATATCAGTATGTAGTGTCTCTTCTTTAAAGAGTCCTCTCCTGCTGATGTTCAGGTGTATATCAGTATGTAGTGTCTCTACTTTAAAGAGTCCTCTCCTGCTGATGTTCAGGTGTATATCAGTATGTAGTGTCTCTACTTTAAAGAGTCCTCTCCTGCTGATGTTCAGGTGTATATCAGTATGTAGTGTCTCTACTTTAAAGAGTCCTCTCCTAGCCAATAGAAGTGTGAGTGTTACATAGTGACATCATTATGGAGGCGTTATGCCAGAGCACTTCTTCCCATAATGTTGCATTACAGTGTTTGTAAACTATATTTGAAGTTATTTAAGTGTTACACCCAGTGGGCCCAATCCCAGTCAGATTGTACATTTAAAAAACATCTTCTAAATATTTAAAGAAGTGTCTAGTAGCCTATCAGAGAGTCCCACTCCAGGCGCTGTATACGAGGAGAGAGAAGGCCTCTGAGAGCCTCTCTGCTGATCCCTCTCAGAAACTGGTTATCATGAAGCTTGAATATTAATGAAGTCCTAAAAGCTGGCGTTGACTGTGACCTCTCCATAGTGTAGGTCTAACACACACACACACACACACACACACACACACACACACACACACACACACACACATGCACACACACACACACACACACATGCACACACACACACACACACACACACACACACACACACCCTTCATCCTTTCCTACGATGTGAAGGTCTTGCTTCCTGAGGGACTGGAAGATGAGGAGGGTTTAGGTGTTGATTACTGCAGTGCTGAACTGTCAAGTGTGTGTGTGTCTTGTAAGTGTGTGTGTGTGTGTGTGTGTGTGTGTGTGTGTGTGTGTGTGTGTGTGTGTGTGTGTGTGTGTGTGTGTGTGTGTGTGTGTGTGTGTGTGTGTGTGTGTGTGTGTGTGTGTGTGTGTGTGTGTGTGTGTGTGTGTGTGTGTGTGTGTGTGTGTGTGTGTGTGTGTGTGTGTGTGTGTGTGTGTGTGTGTGTGTCTTGTAAGTGTGTGTGTGTGTGTGTGTGTGTGTGTGTCTTGTAAGTGTGTGTGTCTGTGCATGCGTGTGTGTGTAGGGAGGCAGCAGGTTACAGAGAGTGTATCACGCTATAGCGCCTCCTCTAGACTCCTTCTCCGCTGCTGGAGACATCAAGTGTAACATTGCACTCTAATTCAAACACACTCCATCAAAACCCATAAGGTCACATTTGCACTTTTGCAAACACAAACTCTATGAATAAAACTACACATATATCTATTGGTGCATGGTTGCAAACTCTTCTCATTGGATGGCAACAAGACTTACTTTAACAGAAGCTTCAGTTAATTGGATCTCAAATGATTCATTCAATATAACATTGGAAATAACTCATTCAAATCCTAACGAGAGTAATGCAATGGTGAATTAAGTTCAAGGACTCTTTTTTTTTTTGTCAGCAGTCTTACAAGACAGTTAGAGCACAGTACATCCTAAAACTATATGTGGATTGAACTACCATCAAGCTACTAGTGGGCTCAATAAATAGAGTTTCAATATTCAAACATTCCGTTTTCAAAGGTTTTATTGTCATATGCACAATAGCTTTAAAGTTTACATGGAAGTTGTTAGTAATTAAAATAAAAATATTCCTATACTCCTCCAACAATACAATATACTTAAGCCATAAAATAGAGCAAGTGAAATGCAGAAATCGAACAAGATGAAACAGAAAGTACATTAAATACTGTACAATGAAATAAAATACTTCCTATTATTATAATATATCAATATGAGGAATGTGCTTTTGACACAAGATAAATACCAACTATTGATAATCATTCTGGGACATTCGTCTAACTTTGTTCTCTCGTTTTCTTCCAGCAACAACGGCGTCTCGACCTGTTAACCATCACCAACATGGGTAAGTCCCTGAGTCTTTTAACTTTACCCACAAAGCGCCCACACCTCTCTACACCAACACCCCTCCTCCACTGATGTGAAACCACACTGTGACGCTCCCACAGGAAACCCAGCGTCAGTGTACCTCAATGTTTTCCATGTGGCATCATATCGATCTGACAGAAACATGCCGTGTGGTTCCTGCGAACCCACTTTCCAAATACTAAAAGCTGTTTTCTGGAAGCAGCTTTCCTACACACACACACACACACACACACACACAGACACACACACACACACACACACATACACACACACACACACACACACACACACATACACACACACACACACACACACACACACACACACACACACACACACTCATACCATGTATACATTACTTCAGGGGACATTATATTGACTTACATGCATTTCCTGGAGACTTACCCTAACCCTAAACCTAACCAAGTCTTCACCCTAAAATTAATGAGTCCCCACACGTGACTGTGTAAACAGATGTAGGTCCCCACAAGTATAGTAATGCTAGGCCACACACACACACACACACACAATTGCACATGTACAGTAAGTATAAGACCTAACACAGATAACTTAATGCCTGCGCTGTGGAAAACCCTGAAGCTGAATCACGGCTGATCTGATGGCTGCTGGTCAGCTAATCTACAGTATGTGTTTTAAGGGACGCTGTCTCATGATGTGATATATTACAGAAGTATTGACCCAAAGCTTTTCTAATGGGATAATAAACCATTCAGTTAAAGTCAGAAGGACAAACATGCCCTGAGGCCTTTTCTACATGTGTGTTTAAGTGTTGTAAGAGCAGGTTTTACAGAGCATATGGGAAGACTTTGTACTACTTTTGGGATTATAAAGGGATTTATCAACAGGTCAGATATTAGTATATTTAAACAGTAATTGTCACAATATGTCTTGTAAAGTTCTTCTTCTGGGTTGAATTACATGTGTCCCTGGTTTTGAAACTATGTTGATGAAGATATCCCATGCCAGTAAATGTGTTTGTTTTGATCTAATCAGGTTAATAACATTATTACGTTTTTATTATACTCTTATTGCTTGTATGCAGTCTGTGTTTAACTGAATAACTATAGGTGTTTTCTCATTTACTCTGACAAAGTCCGGAGAATCAGGTCCGTGGATTGTCCAGAGTTTCCTTTTTCATTTATTTAGCACACAACAGGATATTGTCAGACGGGTTCTCACTTATAGGAAACATTACACTTGGTAAAGGCATCGGGTGGTACCAAAGCAGAGCAGCAAAGTCAGGATATGAGTGTCCTGCCATTCCTTGATTCTGTCAGACGATTTCTGCATCTCTGTTCACCCTTTCTTTATTCCCATTTCACGCCAGTTGTATAGAAACATCATCAAGGTCAAGGTTCTTTATCTGTCAACTCACTTGCCGTGGATTTCCCCCGAAAGCTCTATATTTACATGGGTTCAATTGTACATTACACAGATATTGTACTAGACAAGCTGAAAGTGTAAAGTGTGTTGGGTCTGAATGCAGGGCCGGCCCTGACCAATTTGCTGCCCTAGGCAAGATTTTAGTTGGCGCCCCCCCTCCAAATGCAGACACTTACACTTACTATGACTCGCTCGTGCACGGTTGTGACCACCAAAACAGAAAGATATGGACACAAGATGTGTGCAACTGTATTTAGTTTCCTATCCATTTGAACATGATTTAAGTGTACTTTTTTAAAATATTGAAGTTGAAAGCATCAATCTGGTGCACTTTGAGAGCAACATGAAGAGATCTATGGAAACATCTCTCAACACCAGATGAAACAGAACTGTAAGCATATTTTCTTTTTCTTTATGGATACTTTACAAATCACTCCCCTTTCAAACTGTGTTCTTGTTTATTAATAACAACTTTTTTGTACTGTCACATAGTATTTTATTCCTGTTTTTCACCTATTCTCTTATTTTTTTATAACTATAATGATCATATAAAGGTGTGCCTTTACCTCACTGAGCTGAGGTTATCAGAGCCGCTCAGTCTTTCAGGAGAGAGCTCTCTAAAGCTCTCCCCCCCCCCCCCCCCCCCCCGCGGCTGCTTACACAGTAAATTCCAATGTTGATAAAAGCACACAGAAGCTGTGTATGTTTTTTGGGAGTTTGATTTATTTTAAATTAACACAAATACAAAATTAAAACCTATAATTGCACACTTCCATTATTTCAAAAAAAGAACAATTTCAAATAAACCTCTGGTTCTTACTGGGGCTGGGGCAGTTCAACTTGTTTTGGGGGGGGGGGGTGTGTGCCATAGTTAATGTGCGCTGTACGCAATATAGGCGTAGTTCTGTTAGTATAAGATAATAAGATGTACTTTGTTGATCCAAAATCGGGAAATTGTGTTGTTATGAAATTTAAAAAAAAAAATTATTTCAATTTTTTTTTTTTTCTCCCCAATTTTCGGCGCCCCCTATGGGTTGATGTGCCCTTAGCATTCACCTATACTGCCTATGCCGATAAGAGCACGTATGTTTCTATAAGTACACGCATCCTCGATAGTGTGTTTGTTTTTATGTTCTTAAAAGTTGCTAAATATGATGTAATGTTCACTTAACCCCACCCCATTTTACTTGCTGTGTGTTTACAAGATATTTTCTCTTTTAATATAATGAAACACTCACACATGCTCCTGAAACCCTCCGGTCTGCCATCTGAAATACTTTCATAAACACAAGTGAAATGCTTTGTGGCTCAGACCGACTGCAGAAAGTCTCTCATGTGTAAACGGAAATAACTGAATCTTTTATGCACGCTTTTAAAATGTTCAAAATGTGATCCCTCTGGCATGAAACAATCATAAACTGATAAACATAAGACCTTTTTAAACGAATGATGCAGCAGTTTTTGCAATGTGTGTTGTGAAACGTTGACATGTTGAACACTTCAGTGAAGAACATGAATATAGCACTTTATATTTATGAGCATATGTATTGTTCTGTTTGTTCAAAGCTTTCTTTTAACTCTCAGTCTGCATCTGAACGGTAAAATGTGTGTGCAAAGTATTTTGAATTGCATCCAATATGCACCTCGCACACACAACATGGAGCCGTCAGACTCGCATATGGTGCTCCAATTTGACTGAATGTGGAAACAAAAAGTAGTTGCACTCTTTAAAATCTATTTCAGTCTCTCACTGTCGAGAGGCAGCTGCGAGAACGGGGGGATCCGCTGAGATGGAAAGCGAGGAGAAATTGGAAAAAACGGGGGCGGAGAAGCAGATGGGGACGCAGAGAGGATACGGAGACCCTTATGTCTAAAGTATCTGTATGATCTAATCTGCTTAGATTAGAATAATGCTCATGTGAGGCTCATGAGACCGGGTTCATTTAGCAGGTTTGTGTTCAGCTGTTCCTCAGAGGCAACGCTCGCCCCTCCACCTTCAGTTTGACACTGAATACTTCATAACACCTTTGATGGTCAAGTGCCCTTTTCTAGCATGGACACAGGCCACAGCAACAAGGAGGTCAGATATGTGTTTACAGGAAATATTGAATGAAAGGGGAAGGGGTGAAGATGATGAGGAATGTCGTTGAAGGGAACGATCGAGTAAGGGATGAAGGGATGAATGGAGTGATGGATGAAGCGAAGGAGGGCCAAAGGGTATTGTTAGTGTATTCTAGAACCCTGAAGGCAGGAGAGACTGAAAAGAGTCAAGGGAAGCTTATAAAAGTTAACAGCATTTAATTACACAAAAGATGCGGTGGAGTACAAAATGAAATGTGCGAGTGGAGGCGCTCTCCTCATCCGACCGGTCAGTCCAGGTCAGCAGGTAGAAGAGGTCAATTCTTGGCTTGCTCTTCCTGCTGTCATCTGAGGTCTTCTCCTATTGGCCGGCGTCGTCAGGGGGCGGGTCCAATGCAATTCCTGCCTTTTTCTGTTGTTAAATTACATCATTCTGGTGTCTGTGGTTATTTAAACATTCCCTAATAAACGTTATTCAGCAGTAATAAATGAGTGCTAAACCCAGTGTGCTCAGTGTACAACATCACATGTCATTTCACCTTTGATTCACGGTTTGAAAATGCAGCATTTCGCCACATGCTAATGCTAACCGGAAGTGAATAATTTTCAGAATAAAAGTATTAAGTTAATAGTTAATGAACTTCAGGTTTTTCAGAATAAAACTGATTTAAATTAAATAGTGTATTTAATTCAAATTACGCCATATCAACATTGATTTTAATTTCTAACAGTATGAAGGGATGAACTGATGAAGTGATGTAAGGAGAGATGGAGGAAAGGTGAAATGGATGAGGGTTGAAGGGAGGAAGTTGTAGGGAGTAAGAGATAAAGATATGTCGATGTAGGGAGGTGGAAAGTCGGAGAGATGAAGGGAGAGAGATAAGAAGGGATGTAGGGAGGGACGGGTAATTGTAGAACGGATGTAGGGATTAGGGCTGTCCCGAATACCAGTTTTCGGGCTCCGGATATTCGGTAGTAATCAGCAGCGAACCGCTTCGACACGTGTATTTCGGTTTATTCACGGCATTCTTTTTGTTATTCTACAGTATTGTTGTTTTATAGTTATTTGTTAATGTAACCCAATGTGTGTTCTTTGAAATTGAAAAGGATATCACATTGTGTTTGTTACTTTCGTTGCAGTTGTATATGTCTTAAGTGTAATTTGGCTTGGCTTCCTATTTTGTATGGACATGCTTTTATTTTGAAGGAGAGGTAGCGCTGTTGACAGGAAGTTGTTGTTGCTATGGAAACAACGTGACGGAGATTAATGGAGAAAAAGTCATATCTACATATAAAGACGGAGAAAGTAAACGATAACGTTTATGGTTAAGTGTTAGCACCCCCCGAAGAGGCACAAGCTCTTACGTTGATATTGGAGAGTTCAATAAATTCGAAGAAAAAAAACGAATATCCGAATAACGAAATTGAATCCCGAATAGTACTCCAACGAACGAATATTCGGATATTCGGGTACAGCCCTATGGGATCGATAAAGGGATGACTGTGAAGAACGTTAGGGAGGAAGGGATGAAGGGGGTGTTGATGAGAGTGAATGAGGATGAAGCTATGGAGGGTGCTAGGGAGGAAGGGATGAAGGAATCAAAGAGATGTGGGGAAGGAAGGATGTGGGTAAAGATGAGGTAGAAAGGGGAATGAATGAAAATGAGAAGGAGGAGTGGTGGTGAAATTAGAAGCGAGACCTTTCTTGTAGTCTCTACTTATTTGTTCACCAAACTTCAAAAAAATTACTTGAAACTGTTGCCTCAAATGTTAGATAGGTATTTAGTGTGTGAGAAACACGAACAGGGAAGAATTAGATTATCGTACAGACAGATATGCAGGCATATACTTTACATAAGTGTGTATTCTTGCTGTATTTAAGAATGTAATGTCAGAAATCTAATTGAAATGTTTCCCGTTTACAGGCGTTTGAGCCACAGAGCTGTCTTCAAGGACACTTCTCTGATCACCATCTTTCTCGTTTGTGGCCTTTGAATCGTGTTGATATTTACGTTGTTATGTCTCATTACAGCAGAAGGTATTTTTGCTAATGCTCTGAGGTTGGTAAACTCCAGATGGGTCGTCAAATGTGATTAACTCAGGACGGACTTCTGTCTAGCCTTTCTCCTCAAAACGCTCCTTTGGGTAATGCACTTTGGAGACATTGGTACACTTCTTACAAACTATCCACCAAAATAAAGAACTGAATTAATTCTAGGCAGCCCAGTTTTGGCATCATGCTCTATTTCATATCCATAACAAATTATTTAAATGGTAGCTAATGGTTTTAAGGGCTTTTTAGATACTGTGGGGAAAATATACATGCAAGTCCCGACTCTATCTTTTCCATCACTGAGCTTCTTTTATTGTGTTACACAATGTAGGAAGTCCTTCTCTTCCATTTAAGCTCCTGCCGCCTCAGAGGTCTCTGCAGGGATTCATTAAACTGTCTAAATTGATAGCAAGAACAATCAGATTTAAATTAAATGTTATGCAACAGGGAAAGTAAAAGGATCTGAATGCCTGCTGCACTCACCAAGGTTATGTTTTACTTTGTTCCTTAGCCACACTTCAGCTCTCTGTGGTCTCTTAAATGTGATTAATGGCACAACAACCTGATACATGCCTTCGTTGGCTTTACTTTTGCTACAAAGTTTTACAGGTAATAATAAAACAGCTGTGAGAAAAAGACAAAAACTGTAACAGTCACTTTAGGCGCTTTCACACCGGAGTACTTTTCCCAGTATATTTCCGATATAGTTCCGAAAATGTTGCGTTCACACCAAAAAAATCCGCAACTAGAACTTAGTTCATGAGAACCTTTTCACCCCTTGTCCGTCCCTGCTAAAGAGCAGGTACTTTCCTGGGGAGAAAAAGGTTCCTATGTCTGATTGGCTGGGCGGATTGCAAACCATGCCCCGTAAAACTCCGTTTTGTGAAGCCGCCATTGTATTTGCTGGCATTAGCATTATTAGCATTAGCATTAGCCCAGCGCACAAACGGAGAGAGACTAACTTATGGCAACACAAAATAAAACGTGGAGCGGTGGAGATGAGGAGGTGTCGGCATTCTGGCGATTTACTCGGAAGGCTTCAGTAGAAGCTGCTGGGAGTCCCAGCAGCTTCTACTGAAGCCTTCCCCAACTCCGGGGACTTCCGGTGTCGGTACACGATGTGTTCGGGGTACACGATGTGTTCGGGGGCCGTCTCTTACCAATGACGTCACGCATTGTACGCATTGTGATTGGCTGTACGGTAATTTACCCAGGGGTGCTTGGGGGCAAATCACATCTACAGATCATGACGAACCGAATTGAAGTATTCCTATACTCCTAGCGTGTGAAAATGTTTGTGAAAAACATGTTAAAAAAAAAGTTCGGCAAAGTACTTGCTGTGAAAGTGCCTTTTGATGCAGAAGCCCTGACTGGCAGGTTAGTAAAAAAAACAGGTAACATAAAAGTAAGTTAAAGACAATCTTAAAGGTGGGGTAGGTCATTTTGGAGAAACCGGCTCGAGTGCGCTAGAATTTGAAAATACACAACCGGAAAAAATATGCCACTTCCTCACAGAGCCCCTCCTCCAACACACACGAACGCGCACATGACCAATGAGGGCACGAGATAAGTTTGTGCACAGATGGAAGGCTGACAGGCAGGTAGGCCATCCAGTTACTTTAGCCGGCTCAGATGATTGGTCGTGCTTTTTACAGTATTACGGCTTCTACAGATGAGATATTTGTATGGATTTGTTGTCAAAGCACTTCAGATATTCATTGCTATCGGGATGTTAAGAGCATTCCATGGAATATAACAAAAAGTGTATCTCGAGCCGGTTTCTCAAACTTACCTACCCCACCTTTAAGTTCCTAATATTAGGTTTAATCACGATTTGTTTTTACCACCTAACCTCACATAACTTACATAACTTCTTACATAAGTGTCATTTTTTGTCTTTTGGCTCAAAGTGTTTTAATCATATCTAACGGCTCCTGAAACATTCTCCACCTGCTGGCACTACATAAAGAATAGTCATTTTGAAACATTATCCTGGTTAAACCTTCTCCCAATTAAACATCTTTTGAGTAAATATTACCCTGATAAAATTAAGAAATTAACACAGATGGAAAATGTATATTTCTTTTGGATTCGATTTTTGAAAAAGGTTTTAATATTTTATTCATTTATATTCTTATTATGTTATTTAAATCAAACTTAGGAAACAGATTGTTTTCTCGTTAGTCCTATCATGTGCAGTGCCTTGTCTTTTATGCTGCTGCAACGCAAACATTTCCGTAACTTTTGCATCTCCTCTTTGCACGAGCTTACGTTATATTCCAGTTGAACTCCAGGTGTTAGTCTGCCCCCACAGAGGGTCGCTATCCACTGAAATAGCTTTCAATTATTTCCCCCTGAAAGGTGTCTTCGTCTGACGGTGAGCAGCTCAGCGTGTAAATGATTGCAGGTCATTATTCAGGCTGTTGTTACGTATGGCCTTGAAGGGAAGTCTATTATATTCTTAACTCGGCAGACATATTTTATCCTGCCCTGCTGCTTATTGCTATTCACAGTAGGTGAGCGGACACACACACACACAGGTTATTATGATGGCTGTATGGAGAGCAGGTGAGCGTTCAGATGAGTGACTCTGATAGGGGAACACAGGCAGGACACCCTCTCCTTCTCCCTCAGATTAAAGGAGTTTCCGCTCCTGCACTCCCTTTCTCCTCGTCATCCTCTCTCTTCTTCCTCTGCTCGTTCGACTTGGCGTCTCTTATCTACTTCCATTCATTAACAATCTCAAATGATCGTGCTGCCTTTGTTTCTGCCCTCTCTGCCTTTGTATTATTCCCTCCTTTCTCTATCCTTCATCGCCTCTTTCTGTCTCGTCTTCAGCGGGAGGAATCGCAGGGTGTGGACAAACTAATAGGCTCTGTGTGTGAGGGCGAGAACATATTTGATAAAGACTCTCCTCCTGCTCCTCCATTGGCCTTTTGCCTCTAATAGCGTTCATTAGCTACTCTGAAGAAAGACTCACATGTGTCCACGCATAATGTAATTGAGTGTATTATGCATAAAACCCTGATATATACACGTGGCGGAGAACAGAAAACACACACAGGTTATCTCTTTACTCTCACTTTCTCATTGCACACACACACGCACAGTGACTCCCACACACAGCCGCACTCAAACCTCACTCGGCCCTCTTTAATTGGACACTTGAGCAGCGCACGGCTGCATCTGGCTCCTGTTGAACACAGCCTGACATTTCAGACTGCTGACCTTTCCAGCCCCGCCACAACTAAATAATGATTAGTCCTGGCAACTGTTCCACCACAGCAGCAGCAGCAGCCAGGTACACACACACACACACACACACACACACACACACACACACACACACACACACACACACACACACACACACACACACAGGTGAAGGCAGCACAAAACAAAGCAACAAAAACACCTGCATGAAAGGCTTTGTCTTTTCAAAGGAAGAAAATAGGGTGCAGACATTGATTCGAGAGGCCATTGTCATTCTCTTGGTTTATCGATTAGATTGTCCTTTTCCATATCTGCAGTCAGCGCCCAATAATGTGTTGTTCTAAATTAACTCTGCTTGCCTCTGTTTAGTTTCTCATTTCTCCCTTTGTGCGCTCTCTGTATTACAGTGGGGAAAAAAGGTCAATCATATTCATGAGATCTGGGCAGATTTGGAGAGCGAAGGGTGCGCGTGTGTGTGTGTGTGTGTGTGTGTGTGTGTGTGTGTGTGTGTGTGTGTGTGTGTGTGTGTGTGTGTGTGTGTGTGTGTGTGTGTGTGTGTGTGTGTGTGTGTGTGTGTGTGTGTGTGTGTGTGTGTGTGTGTGTGTGTGTGTGTGTGTGTGTGTGTGTGTGTGTGTGTGTGTGTGTGTGTGTGTGTGTAAAGCAATGAAGCAGTGTGGAGATAATAGGCAGTTCTCAGATCTCTCGTCTCACTTCTTCCCTCCATCACTTCTCACGTTGTATCTCCATTTCCTGCTGTTTCTGTGCAGAGGCTCTGTATTAGCGCCTCTATCTCTTCCCACAGACACGCTTTGTGTTTCCTGCTTTCCTCTCTTCACACAGAACCTCTTGTTGAGGTCAGAGGTCACATTTGGCTCAGCCAGCTGCTCACGCTGTGTCTGAATCCATCATACACACATCTACATATCTGCATAGTTACAATATGGAAATGTAATGAGGGGCATGGTTATAAAATGAACAATGATATTAAGTGTAAAGCTGATGGGTACAACAGTCATTTGTTCAGCCTTATTGTTTCCATGGAAACTCCCTGATCTGTGCATACGTTTAAAAAAATCAAAGCATCAAAATTTAAATTAATATTAAGATAATAATAATAATAATAATAATAATAATAATAATAATAATAATAAATAAATAAAATAATAATAACAATATTTAAAAAATATGTAATGAACGATGAATAATAATAATAATAATACATACATATAATAATAATACAACATAATAACATAAAAAATATGAATACAAATAATATTAATAATAAATAAAATAATAATAAAACTTTAAAATATGTAATAAAAAGATGAATAATAATATTAATAATAAATAAAATAATAATAACATTCAAAAATGTAAAATAAAAAGATAAACACAAATAATAATATTACCTAAAATGTCTTTACATTATTTTACATAAAAACAGAACGCATTTAAAAACACACAGAATAATATAAACAAATACAACTCAGACATAAGGAGTAATGCATGTTTTTGTTTTCAAAGCTTCCCAAATAACCATTACTTTGTTCCAATGTGCATCAAATTCCAAAGCCAGCAACACAAATAAAAACGGTTATTTTTGGCAGTATTGGTAGTTACTGTTAGTTGCTTTATCAAAAGTGCATTTACTTTCCTCACCCTGGAGCTGATACACCACATTCTCAGTGATTAAAGAAATATAATTAATGTGGAGAAATCTGCAGAGCGTTTCAGCTACAAATCTAAATGAACAGCAATGATTCAGAGGTTCAGTTATTACTTCACCCTCTTAAAATAGGCCTGTGATTAAACCACAAAAATGAACATTTCAGATCTATTTCTTACTCTCCCCAGAACAGTAGACATGATAATTAGGTTTCCTACCGGGATGACACTCGCTCAGATTGCCAGGAGGAGCAACAGTTAATAAAACAAACACAGCATTAGGAAAAATAAGGCAGTCATGGAAATTGGTTTGGCTGTTATCGCAGACAAACACGCCATCAGCAACAAGCTTTTTGTCTGCCGACCAAAACATATTATGGTCAACAACAAAAACACTAACCTCATAAACTGGAGGGAAATAATATGAATACAATGAACTCAAAGAAACACATTTTAATTCCTGTTTTTAGCGGAAATGTAGTTTAAGCATCCCAGGAGCCAGCATTAAAGAGGTGTGTATCAGTATGTAGTGTCTCTACTTTAAAGAGTCCTCTCCTGCTGATGTTCAGGTGTATATCAGTATGTAGTGTCTCTACTTTAAAGAGTCCTCTCCTGCTGATGTTCAGGTGTATATCAGTATGTAGTGTCTCTACTTTAAAGAGTCCTCTCCTGCTGATGTTCAGGTGTATATCAGTATGTAGTGTCTCTACTTTAAAGAGTCCTCTCCTGCTGATGTTCAGGTGTGTATCAGTATGTAGTGTCTCTACTTTAAAGAGTCCTCTCCTGCTGATGTTCAGGTGTATATCAGCATATAGTGTCTCTACTTTAAAGAGTCCTCTCCTGCTGATGTTCAGGTGTATATCAGTATGTAGTGTCTCTACTTTAAAGAGTCCTCTCCTGCTGATGTTCAGGTGTATATCAGCATATAGTGTCTCTACTTTAAAGAGTCCTCTCCTGCTGATGTTCAGGTGTATATCAGTATGTAGTGTCTCTACTTTAAAGAGTCCTCTCCTGCTGATGTTCAGGTGTATATCAGTGTGTAGTGTCTCTACTTTAAAGAGTCCTCTCCTGCTGATGTTCAGGTGTATATCAGTATGTAGTGTCTCTACTTTAAAGAGTCCTCTCCAGCTGATGTTCAGGTGTATATCAGTATGTAGTGTCTCTACTTTAAAGAGTCCTCTCCTGCTGATGTTCAGGTGTATATCAGTATGTAGTGTCTCTACTTTAAAGAGTCCTCTCCTGCTGATGTTCAGGTGTATATCAGTATGTAGTGTCTCTACTTTAAAGAGTCCTCTCCTGCTGATGTTCAGGTGTATATCAGTATGTAGTGTCTCTACTTTAAAGAGTCCTCTCCTGCTGATGTTCAGGTGTATATCAGTATGTAGTCTCTCTACTTTAAAGAGTCCTCTCCTGCTGATGTTCAGGTGTATATCAGTATGTAGTGTCTCTACTTTAAAGAGTCCTCTCCTGCTGATGATCAGGTGTGTATCAGTATGTAGTGTCTCTACTTTAAAGAGTCCTCTCCTGCTGATGTTCAGGTGTATATCAGTATGTAGTGTCTCTACTTTAAAGAGTCCTCTCCTGCTGATGTTCAGGTGTATATCAGTATGTAGTGTCTCTACTTTAAAGAGTCCTCTCCTGCTGATGTTCAGGTGTATATCAGTATGTAGTGTCTCTACTTTAAAGAGTCCTCTCCTGCTGATGTTCAGGTGTATATCAGTATGTAGTGTCTCTACTTTAAAGAGTCCTCTCCTGCTGATGTCCAGGTGTATATCAGTATGTAGTGTCTCTACTTTAAAGAGTCCTCTCCAGCTGATGTTCAGGTGTATATCAGTATGTAGTGTCTCTACTTTAAAGAGTCCTCTCCAGCTGATGTTCAGGTGTATATCAGTATGTAGTGTCTCTACTTTAAAGAGTCCTCTCCTGCTGATGTTCAGGTGTATATCAGTATGTAGTGTCTCTACTTTAAAGAGTCCTCTCCTGCTGATGTTCAGGTGTATATCAGTATGTAGTGTCTCTACTTTAAAGAGTCCTCTCCTGCTGATGTTCAGGTGTATATCAGTATGTAGTGTCTCTACTTTAAAGAGTCCTCTCCTGCTGATGTTCAGGTGTATATCAGTATGTAGTGTCTCTACTTTAAAGAGTCCTCTCCTGCTAGTGTTCAGGTGTATATCAGCATGTAGTGTCTCTACTTTAAAGAGTCCTCTCCTGCTGATGTTCAGGTGTATATCAGTATGTAGTGTCTCTACTTTAAAGAGTCCTCTCCTGCTGATGTTCAGGTGTATATCAGTATGTAGTGTCTCTACTTTAAAGAGTCCTCTCCTGCTGATGTTCAGGTGTATATCAGTATGTAGTGTCTCTACTTTAAAGAGTCCTCTCCTGCTGATGTTCAGGTGTATATCAGTATGTAGTGTCTCTACTTTAAAGAGTCCTCTCCTGCTGATGTTCAGGTGTATATCAGTATGTAGTGTCTCTACTTTAAAGAGTCCTCTCCTGCTGATGTTCAGGTGTATATCAGTATGTAGTGTCTTTGCAGACCGTTTACATGCACTAAAATCTAAATAACACCGTACAGGGAAAGGAGAACAATAGAGCCTCTTAAACAGTTCCTTTCTTGCATAACACGTGTCAGAAAATGGCGTAAATTGTCTGCAGTGTGAACACGGGGTCAGATTTAGAGTTGTTATATCCCACAATGCAGCAGCGATGCTTCTCCCAGCCATTTAATAGCCTTCCTTTCTGTAGAGGAGAGTCTCCGGGCAGACATCCAAACGGGTGTATATCATGTGTTTATGTTTTTGCTGTGGTGGTGCTGCTCTTGTTTTTGAATATGATGAATATTGGTTGGTCCTCTTACAAATTGCACTCATGGAGTTCTGTCACACGGGTGTAGTAATAGTTTCCCTCTTCTAAATCATGTGAAAGGCTGGCCTCATGAAACACAGGGTTGAATATTCAAACTCTTTGAGGTTTAGCTATACTGTTTGACTTTGAAGTTAACCCCTTCATGTGTACTAGTTTATTTCTTTTTTAGACTTTCATCAGCTGTGCTCTATCTGCTGTCCAAATCCCCTTTTAGACTGAAATCTACACTCTTTCTTGCATTCATCTCATTTCATCCTAATTACTGTAAAACTCAAATAAAAATCCATATCTAAGGGTTGAGTCACAACGATAAAGCCAGCAAAGTAGTGGAAGTGTTGTGTTTGGAGCGATCTTAAGCACCCAAATGCTAATTGTGATCTCACTCCTTTTGAAATAGAGAGACAAGTTCTCTAAGATCTCTAATGTCTTCTTAATGTGCTCTCACTGCATCAGGCCTCCTTGAATGGTTTCATATATACAGTAACAAGTGGCAGCAGTATGTTGGTGTACTATAGGGTTGGACAATTCAGAAACAATTACATTTAGCGATTATTTTTGACTCTTAATGCAATAACGATTCACTATATTCAAATATTGAAGATTTAAAATCATTATTCCAACAATACAAGGTGAACAAATACAAAATAATAATAATAGTGCAAGAGAAAGCGACCGATGTGCAAGTAGATGCATAAATAAGTAACATTTTATATGTGAAATAGAATAAGATAACATAAAAACAGAATGCAAAATGAAGTACTGTACAGTGGAGCACTATCAGCAAATATTGTGAAATTAAAAATACACAAATAACATTTATGATCCTGGTTGTGTGGAGTCTGGAGAAGATGATTTGTAAGTAGAACTTATCTTAAAACACTTTATTCAAAATGCTATTTTAACATATATTTACCCTAAAGAATAAAGTGTTTTCTGTGTTTTGAATATTGCGCTAGTCCCTATTTCCTTTTTAATATGAACTCTGCAACCCTTCTGTGCAAAACAACCAGAACCCGTCTCTTAAATACTCAAAACAACAGCAAGTCTAAAATATTCTTCCCATCCGAACACCTTGTGCTTTTCGGACAGTTGTTCTGAAGGTGAAACATCGTGTTCAGCCTCCTGTTAGTTCAGACCGGAGCTGATAGGAATCTCTGGGCGGCTCCATCTCTGCGAGGTTGACTGACTTTTCGGGCTTGAGCGCTGCGGAGATTTGTTTTTAGTGGCACCTTGAGGGAGTGAGGGAGTGAGGGAGTGAGGGAAGAGGGAGTGAGGGAAGAGGGAACACGATTTAAAAAAATAATCTATCAGGCTTTTGTGTAAATGAGCAGCTGTGAAAACAACACTTCCTATTATTACCCTAATTATATCCTTTCTCTGAGAATTTGCATATTTTATCTCCCTCCTTTTCATTATGAGGGACTATGCTCCTATTTTGATGTGGTTAAAAAAAAACACATCAAACAAACAAAGAAGGAGATGAAGGATTGGAGGGGGGGGGGGGGTGCGTTGGCCGCTTGATATTGAGTATTTTCCAGTTGATTTTGTAGAAGGCTTCTCAGCAGCGTGGCTAAATAAGCAGCAGCATACTAATGAATGAAGAAGGAGTGTGATAATGTACCAGATGAAGAGAAAAGGGACTGTGTGGAATAGAAACCAGACGAAAGACGAGAGCACATATCTGTCCATAAACACTGTCTCTCGCCTATATGGCTGAAGGTTGTTTTTTTATTGTCAAGCTTATATAACTAATGCTTAGAGTAAATATTTTCTGTGTCGCAAATGCCGCAATTTCACGCCCTGCACACACAGTTAACCATGTGTTTCATGTTTTGGCATGCAGAGAACTCAGAGGACAGTAAATGACAGCGTAGACTCTGTCTGTCCTCTTCCTGAAAGGACGACGTGACGGTAAACAGGCTGTGAACAGGCGGTGGGCTCTGAGATTATTTCTTTGTCAGCAGCAGAGCCACCAGTGTTGCTCAGCTCTGCTGTGGAGAAAATCCTCCAACTGAGGACTGATTGGATTTTTGTTCCAGGGAGCCTTTTGTGTTAGCAGCATAGGGACTAGATAATAGAGGTTGATGCCACTCTGTCTGTGTGTTATGGCTGCTGGATTGAGTTCTTGGACTGTGTGTGTGTGTGTGTGTGTGTGTGTGTGTGTGTGTGTGTGTGTGTGTGTGTGTGTGTGTGTGTGTGTGTGTGTGTGTGTGTGTGTGTGTGTGTGTGTGTGTGTGTGTGTGTGTGTGTGTGTAAGTGTGTGTGTGTGTGTGTGTGTGTGTGTGTGTGACCTAGCATTAATATACTTGTGGGGACCTACATCTGTTTACATAGTCACGTGTGGGGACTCGTCGCCCTTATGGGGACAAATTGGAGGTCCCCATAAGGGGAATCAATACTTTTAGGGTGAAGACTTGGTTAGGGTTAGGGTTAGGCATGTGTTGGTTATGGTTAAGGTTAGGATAAGTCTCCAGGAAATGCATGTAAGTCAATGTAATGTCCCCTGAAGTGATGTATACATGGTATGTGTGTGTGTGTGTGTGTGTGTGTGTGTGTGTGTGTGTGTGTGTGTGTGTGTGTGTGTGTGTGTGTGTGTGTGTGTGTGTGTGTGTGTGTGTGTGTGTGTGTGTGTGTGTGTGTGTGTGTGTGTGTGTGTGTGTGTGTGTGTGTGTGTGTGTGTGTGTGTGTGTGTGTGTGTGTTAGGATATCGTCTCTCTAAACAGCCCCAATATAACTGTTACTCACAGCCTATAGGATGCTAGATATTGCATCACACCTGTTCAAAGACTGCAACCACTACTATTTAGAAGGCTATTTTACTTTCATCCTCTGGTTACTAAAACCCTTTATGAACACACAGTTAGAAATACACTACATGTATACAGTTTTGTACATGTAACGTTTTTAGACTGCAAGTGTAAATATGCACATTGACATTGAATGTTATCTCGTTGCACTGTCATCGCTACTACCTCTGCTTTCACCACTATCATTTATTTATTTATTTGTGTCTATTTGTTACTGCAGTGAGAGTTGCCAAAGAAATGTCGTTGTACTTTGTATGATGACAATAAAGATATATTCTATTCTATTCCTAATAGTGAGGCTTCAGCGCTAAGATGAATTGTTAATACGATAACCTGTCACTCTGTTAAATTGTTCATGTGATAATATTCTGTGCAGGTACGTTGCCAGGAGTTACTGGCAGCCATGGTCAAGGTCGTTATCTCAGATATACGTGTTGAGCATGAACGCCCAATGGGTGTGTACGTAGAGGTCTGTATGTATAAATAAAAATGTTATACATTATTGATTTCCGTAGGAGAATTTTAATTTTAATTGCCGTGCTTTTACTGGCAAATCAGCTGGTGGGGTCAGATACAGAGCAGCAGCCTACAGACAGTGTGTGTGTGTGTGTGTGTGTGTGTGTGTGTGTGTGTGTGTGTGTGTGTGTGTGTGTGTGTGTGTGTGTGTGTGTGTGTGTGTGTGTGTGTGTGTGTGTGTGTGTGTGTGTGTGTGTGTGTGTGTGACTTTGTACTGACCTCTAATGTAGACCAAGGAATGACACAGATGTTCAAGACATTGGAAATACATGTTTAGTATTTGCTAATGTTTTTCGATTTAGGAATATTCGTCCAAAAACAGTGGATGATGACAATAGATGTGATGGTTTTGATCAAGAGGAAAGGGAAGTCAATGTGGAAGTGCCTTAAACCTGCTTTCTTTCATAAAGCTCGTTGAGATAAAAGCAAAATAAGTCATGTATTTAATTGTATAGAAGGCAATGAGCAAATGACTCTTAGTGGAATCATACCTCAGTAAACACATTCCTGTCAATGTTATGGTCTCCATTGCTAGTTGTCATGTGGAATAGAGGATGTTGTTAATTGTTCAAATAGTAGGTCAAATTGACTATAAGGGCGTGGCTACCTTGTGATTGACAGGTGTTAGGGTGCCCTTCGTGTTTCTCCAAACTTTCTACAGTGTGTTTACTGTTATTAACATTTGATGTCAACATTGTGGTTTCCTTTAAATGCCTTATTTAGCTTAACTTAGTGTCGTTTTTTGTTACAAAGACATTGGTTAAGATTGCCAAAATGCCAAACTCAAGTCTCACGAACCAATGGGAGACTGCATCCACTTTCTTTATACAGTCTATCGTATTGATCAACAATACCATCTGCGAGTGTAGCAAAAATACACCTTAACATCCTGTCTCTTTGTGACCACAGAGGTGTGGACTGTGTCAGGCTATTTGTCTCAGGCGATGCAACACCTGACTCCCAGATTCATCCTGACTGTACAGAACTAAATGTGTCTGAGACAGTGACGTTAAGACAGACAGTGTTTCCTGTTGTCACGTCCCCTTGCATCCTGAAGGCGGACAGGAGATGAGATAAGATGGACTTTTATTAATCCCTCGTGGGGAAATTGTTTCTCTGCATTTGACCTAGTGTTAGGAGCAGTGTGCTGCCATTTTGAACGGCGCCCGGGGAGCAGTGTAGGGAACGGTGCCTTGCTCAGGGACACCTCGGTAGCACTTGGTCTTGCCGGGACTTGAACTGGTGACCTTCCAGTTGCCAAGCCAAGTCCCTATCGACTTCGCCACCACCGCCCTACATTTAAATTTAAATTTAAATAGGTTTGTCTCAGCATTATTTTAGCTTAAACAGATGAAAATGTGTTAGCGGTTTGTTCAATGAAAAACTGATTTGCAATAAGGATACTTGGGAGAAAAAAAAACAGATGTTATTACACGTTGGAGACTCACAGCTCTTTCAACATAAATTAAAACAAGAGTAATAAAAGAGCAGCGCGTTGTGGCAACGAAAGAGAAACTGCTGGGTTTTGATGTGCTTTTACAGACGAAGCAGCTGCTGTACCAACACTTTGTATTAAGCTCTGAATAATCTTAACCTCCCCAAAGTGTACAGTAAGCTGCAGGAAGGAACCTGCGGAGGGTTTCTGAGATCTGTGACCTTGGCTGTCCTTGGTGTGTGTGTATGTGTGTGTGTGTGTGTGTGTGTGTGTGTGTGTGTGTGTGTGTGTGTGTGTGTGTGTGTGTGTGTGTGTGTGTGTGTGTGTGTGTGTGTGTGTGTGTGTGTGTGTGTGTGTGTGTGTGTGTGTGTGTGTGTGTGTGTGTGTGTGTGTGAATAAGAGAGGGGGTCTGTGACTGGATGGTGGTTAAGTAAAGGCTGCTAGTTGTCAGAGCACTTTGCCCCTCGACATGCCGGGCCCCCATCCCCTGGAGAGCATGAAGCCGCTGGTTGGTCTGGTTTTATCTGCTATTATAGATGCTGTGCACCTGTGAGTCTCGTGGTCCAATCCCAGCGGCTCCTGCTGTCACACGCAGCAGCAAAGTTCTCTCTCTTCTGTCTGACAGCCACCCTGGAGGAAAAGGGTAAAGGAAGCAAATGGAAGGGAAAGAAATAGCATTAAGATGAGCTGTATTTCCTCAGACCAAAGCCTGCCCAGCAGCCATGTGCAGCCGCAGCTCACCTGGCTGCCAGATAAGTGGAGATTAGAGCAGGGGAGACGATGGAAAGGGTATTAGAGGCAGAAAAAAAATCTTTCTGAAACCCGGGGACAGCCTTGATACTTTTAGGGATTTCTTGTGTGGTGTTTGATGATAGCCAGCGGTGGAAAGAAGTCAAATACATTTACTCAAGTTGTACTTTTTGGTTATGTTACTTTATACTTTAACTCCACTACATTTTGGTTATGCACTTTTTTTACTCCCCGACATTTACTATAAACGTCATAGTTTCAAACGATTAGCGACAACTGAATACAAATCACATAATAATAATGTTAAGTTTAAATGTCCAGCAGCAGTATGTAAAGTACAATTAGCTCCAGCTGTGATGAACACATGAATGCATCAATAATCATAATCCAAGAATTTAATTTATTTGATCCTGAAATGAGACATTACGCTCAAGTGGTTTCACTTTTACGTCTTCAGGTGTATATCAGTGTGTAGTGTCTCTACTTTAAAGAGTCCTCTCCTGCTGATGTTCAGGTGTATATCAGTGTGCAGGGGCGGATCTAGAAAAATATTCATGGGTTGGCAAGAGGGTGGCAGGAGATTTTGAGGGGTGGCAGAAGTATATGCTGATTTAATCGCGGTCATATCAATCAATGTTAACAATCAATGTTAGACCCCCACAAAGAGGTTAAGGATGGCAGCTTCCTCATACGTTGCAGTCGGAGAGAAATAGTTGAGACAGAGACGATGAACTGTTAAGCCCTTAGGCATGGTTTATTTTACTCTGCACTGCAGGTGCATCCTTTCGCTCAGCCGAGCTAACTTAGAATAACAACACATATTGCCTCACAGTGGTACAATAATAACATGACATCCCTTTGAGAGCTTGAGTACAGAATATATATATATTAGGGCTGTCAAATGATTAACATTTTTAATCAGATTAATCACAGCTTAAAAATTAATTAATCATGATTAATCACCATTCGAACTATGTCCAAAATATGCCATTTCTTTATGTATATTGTTGTGGGAATGGAAAGATAAATGAAAGAAGGCGGATATATCCATTTAACATACAGTATCTATGTTTATTATAAAAAATTTCTGCGTGTCAAAATGAAAGACTGCCCACACATCTATCAATCATCAAACCGTGGGGTCTTATTTCATTACGTGTTGATTTCTATCAACGGGGGAGTACTTCAGGAAAGTCGACAGAGAGGGGGGGGGGCGGCGGCGGCTAGTGGAGTACTTCGTGACCACAGAGTGTGGACGTTGTGATCAGCTGTTTTAGCGCAGTTCTCCAGTGAAGGGGGGGAAGTCTCCCTCCGCAGCCGGTTGGCGTAGTTTTGGCACAATCCCGTTGTACAGACCGACGTTAACAGCAGCCCTGTCTGTGCACACGGAGACCGACTCTGTCGTCCGGTGATCTAACCGCCTTCTGGAAAAGCTTCACAAGTACGTCGGTACGCAAATGCGCTTTGTGACACAAGTTTCAGATTACGCACATAACCTGCGTACCAGTTATGTGCACCCCTGTACTACAGCAAAAGTATTCTCCGTCGGGACTTCCTGCAACAACACCGACATTATCAAAGATGTTCTATTGAGAAGACGATCACTACGTGACAAAAGTTTTCAAAACCGTTTCTGGTCTTCGGTATTTCCAGACAAGTGGCTACTGAAATCAATCTGACTAACTACTGTCTGTGCAATTTACTCCGCGCGAGTTGGCGGACTTTATTTTGCTTACTTTAACATCATTTTTCATGGAGGGGCTAAGCCATTTCTTGGTATGGGTGTAGCCTACCCCAGCCATACCCTGGCGCTGCCACTGGTGGGATGTATGGGGCGGGCCATTCTGCACATGCGTTAAATGTGTTAAATATTTTAACGCAATTAATTCAAAAAAATTAATTACCGCCGTTAACGCGATAATTTTGACAGCACTAATATATATATATATATATATATATTTAACAACTGAGGACCAAATGTACACATTTCCCTTCACACAAGTTTATCACGTTAACAGTTTTCTATGCTCATCGAGTCATTCGTAAGCAGAGCATCAAGTTGGCTATAACAGCTGAATGCGGCGATTTCCATGTTGTTTCAGCAAAACGCCTCACAAACTTATTGAGATCCAAAGCTTTACTGCGTTTGGATTCAATGCTGAGTACAGCCAAACTTGACAGTCTCTTTCTGTCATTGTAGACCTCAAATAACTCTTAATGATCCTAAGAGTTGAAAAACTTCTTTCACAGGATGCACTGCTCACCGGTAAAACTACTGCTATTTTTACACAATCTGGACAACTCGTAAAAAACATCCTGGTATGGGTCCAAAAAATGTGCAAACTCCATCAGAGTGGTAGGACTCCCCTTTTCCTTCTTCTTTCTTTCTAGTACTCTCCTCGTCTCATGTAATTCGTGTTTAAGATCCTCAATATTAGAATCATAGGCATTAGCCAATAAAAGAACAGCCTCCTCACTCATAAAAGTAGCACTTGATGGATTTAGTGCCTGGACACCTTGCATTATGTTGCAATTTGTGTGAGAAAAGCGTATTTTTATTTCTCCAATCATGTTATCCATAACTGGATAGTACACATTGATGCAAAAATAGTGTTTGCCACCTGGGAACTACATGCTGTCCCAAAGTGGAAGGGATGTGACACTATCTTGAAGGGTCCTTGTTGTCTGTCTTGACCTCTTTGGCTTTCGCTGAGTTGTTTCAATGCTACTTCTTTCACACAAAACAAGTGCTTCACTCCACATTTCATCAAAGGAGGCTTCACTGCGATATTGTACCAGTGCTTCAACTAGTTCCACGGCCTTAGCCAAGTCCAATGTTTTAGACTGGAGCATATCTGACAACAATTTAGAGTCACTCAAGACCTTTCGGAACAGTACAAGGCATCCAACAAAATTCAGATCAATCTGAACCAATATCCCCCTGGCTTCAACAGCTCTATGTGGATGGTTCTCAGAGGAAATCTCTTCAAGCAGCTGTACTATTGCAGGTAACCTATCCATAACATTGCGACATGCTACATGTCTGCAGGCCCAACGTGTATCACTAAGCCTTTGGAGTTCCCTTGGTGCACCGTCAAACATCTCCCGCTGCACTTCCAGCCATTTGTTGTGTACATAAGACCCAGATATGAACACATACAATCGTTCCATCAATGAGAAGAAGTTTCCCGCATCTGTTACACTTTTGACAGAGTCTACTATGACTAAGTTTAGGCAGTGTGCACTGCAATGCACATAGAAAGCATTTTTGGCTACTTCTTTTATTTTCGCTTGAACACCAGCATGTGCCCCGCTCATCACTGCAGCGCCATCGTAGCCCTGACCGACAAAGTTTTCTTTATACTCCAGCCCATGTTTTTCAAGAAAACAAATAATCTTACCACTTAACGCAGCAGCATCCAGGCATTCTGCCACATCAAACTCCAGAAAGCTCTCGTGAACAACACCATTGTAATAGTATCTCAGAACAAATTAAATGTGCTCTTTTTTCTGAAGATCTTTAGTTTCGTCTACAATAACTGCAAACTGCCTGCTCTTTTTAACCTCTTGAATTATTTCTTCCTTAACCATTGCAGCCAAACATTCCAGTATCTCGTTTTGGATAGTTTTACTGGTGTATGTTGCATTTTTAGCTTGCTTTTCAAGTCTTTTTTTAATCATAGGATCATGGTTTCCCAGCAAATCTAACATAGCTAAAAAAACACTTTTTTTTCTGAGTCAGGATTCTCCCTGTGACCCCGCTGGGCTGTGTTTTCTGTGGCAGTTAGAATCAGAATCTCAGCTAGTGTTTTCATGTAGTTTTGATTTCCAATCACCCGTTTCTTATTTTGCTCATCCATTATTCCCATCATCGAGGTATTTCTGTCACTCATTTTCTTGTTTTCTCCCCATGCAAACATTGCATTTACATGGCTTTCAGATCGGGCATGAGAACAGAAACCACTGTCTTTCATTGTGGCCTTTTTCCAGTTACGATACCCGTCAATTGAGGTGAAAACGGTCTTGGGGGCATCAGGTAAAGAGAAATGTCTACAGGGGAAACAATACGCTGAATCATTGGACTGTGAGTACTCAAGCCATGAATGAGTTTTGTACCAGTCCGTTCTGAAGCTTCTTCTGGCTCCTCTCTGAAGGGTCTTGGGGAAACTCTCCCGTGTCGGCTGAGCTGGCTCCTTACACCTGGACTTGGATATGTCTAGAAAATGGGAGTAAAACATATTCAAACTGGAATAGAGCTTAACTGATTACACATTATAATCAACTAAATATAACACAGTTTGGAGCTGTCATTTATTCAATATGTGTTTAACCTACTGGCTGTGTTAAGGCGTGCAGACAACAGTTTGGCCTGGGTGTGTATTGTTTTGGGTCATTTTTGAATTTCAACCTCAGCTGCTATAATAGGTCTAAAATACATTGTAACAAAATACTCACAATCTACCCTTTTCCTCATACTCAAAACTATCTAAGGTAAGCAAACATAATTTTTTTGAATTAATAAATATTTATTAGACTGAGGCTAGCCCTGTCTCTTAAATAAACTGTTGTTGCAGAAATGTCCTTTTGTCGTGATTTTTTGCATGCTTATTCAGATGCATTATACTTTGTATTAACAATTTTCATACCATGTGGACCAACTCGACTGGCCGTTGGTTGCAAGGGCTTAGGAATATTCCTTTCCCCCTCACTGTCTGAGCTCTGCATGCCGTCTTGTTGTCTCTCGCTCTCCCCCTCTTGCACCTTGTCTATGTGATGCTCTCCCTCTTCCGTCTCTTCTTCTATGTTGTGTTCTCCTTCCTCCTCCTGTCCCTGTTCATCTTTGCCTTCTATCTCATCACTGACACTTTCCTGTTGCTGTTCTTCATCTCTTCCACCTCCTCATGTCCCTGGTCATTTATCTTGTCACTTCCCTGTTGCTCAGCCTCACTTTCTATCCTCTTTGGTGAGAAAAAACTTGCAATGCCACGTTTCCTCTTCATTTCTATAAGATTCAAAGTCCATTTATTACGTTGTTTTCTTTTATATTACCAGTAATCATTATTAATAATGGTGTTCAAATTAAAATGCTGTTTGAGCAAATGCTTGTTGTTTTTCCCACTTACTGTGTGCTTCAAACTCCAGCTTGTGGCCCCAATCTTTGCTTGCAATCCAAACAGATTCCTGAAATAAGATTCAAAGTTATTAATTGAAGAGCAGAATCGTTTAGCCTTGATCAGGTCGTACATCTTGCTAAATGATTGATAATATAAAAATATTTCATGCATGACATTTTTTTAAACAAAAACCTAGCTATCGTTCCACGCACACTGTACAGTAAGTAAAGAGTTACTGATAATAACGTTACTCAACCGGATTTGTATCGTTTCAATATCAGCATTAACGTTATGATTCACATGGACATATCTAACTTCTCTCTTTTCTGTAACTGGAAAACATTAGCTTTGTTCTACACTTATTTCACAGGAGACGTAGTTGATCAGTCTTACCTCATTCCTTCCGTCTACTTCACCGAATGCTTCTGTCCCGTTCAAAATGAAATCGCCGCCAATCACATTTCAGCTCACGCCAGGGAGTGGGGTAACTGGCTCGCGTCTTGTGCTGCATTCACTTGCACTCGGACATTAGAGATTTTTTCTCATAAATGTCCGATGAGCCACAACTTTTATTTCAAAACAAAGCTGCCAACTGGGGTGGCAGCTGGGGTGGCAAGGATGTGTTTTAGGGTGGCAGCTGCCACCCCATGCCACCCCGGTAGATCCGCCCATGTCAGTGTGTAGTGTCTCTACTTTAAAGAGTCCTCTCCTGCTGATGTTCAGGTGTATATCAGTGTGTAGTGTCTCTACTTTAAAGAGTCCTCTCCTGCTGATGTTCAGGTGTGTATCAGTGTGTAGTGTCTCTACTTTAAAGAGTCCTCTCCTGCTGATGTTCAGGTGTATATCAGTGTGTAGTGTCTCTACTTTAAAAGAGTCCTCTCCTGCTGATGTTCAGGTGTATATCAGTATGTAGTGTCTCTACTTTAAGAGTCCTCTCCTGCTGATGCTCAGGTGTATATCAGTATGTAGTGTCTCTACTTTAAAGAGTCCTCTCCTGCTCATGTTCAGGTGTATATCAGTATGTAGTGTCTCTACTTTAAAGAGTCCTCTCCTGCTGATGTTCAGGAGTATATCAGTATGTAGTGTCTCTACTTTAAAGAGTCCTCTCCTGCTCATGTTCAGGTGTATATCAGTATGTAGTGTCTCTACTTTAAAGAGTCCTCTCCTGCTGATGTTCAGGAGTATATCAGTATGTAGTGTCTCCTACTTAAAGAGTCCTCTCCTGCTGATGTTCAGGTGTATATCAGTATGTAGTTGTCTCTACTTTTAAAGAGTCCTCTCCTGCTGATGTTCAGGTGTATATCAGTATGCAGTGTCCTCTACTTTAAAGAGTCCTCTCCTGCTGATGTTCAGGTGTATATCAGTATGTAGGTGTCCTCTACTTTAAAGAGTCCTCTCCTGCTGATGTTCAGGTGTATATCAGTATGTAGTGTCTCTACTTTAAAGAGGTCCTCTCCTGCTGATGTTCAGGTGTATATCAGTATGTAGTGTCTCTACTTTAAAGAGTCCTCTCCTGCTGATGTTCAGGTGTATATCAGTATGCAGTGTCTCTACTTTAAAAGAGTCCTCTCCTGCTGATGTTCAGGTGTATATCAGTATGTAGTGTCTCTACTTTAAAGAGTCCTCTCCTGCTGATGTTCAGGTGTATATCAGTATGTAGTGTCTCTACTTTAAAGAGTCCTCTCCTGCTGATGTTCAGGTGTATATCAGTATGCAGTGTCTCTACTTTAAAGAGTCCTCTCCTGCTGATGTTCAGGTGTATATCAGTATGTAGTGTCTCTACTTTTAAAAGAGTCCTCTCCTGCTGATGTTCAGGTGTATATCAGTATGTAGTGTCTCTACTTTAAAGATTCCTCTCCTGCTGATGTTCAGGTGTATATCAGTATGTAGTGTCTCTACTTTAAAGAGTCCTCTCCTGATGAGTTCAGGTGTATATCAGTATGTAGTGTCTCTACTTTAAAGAGTCCTCTCCTGATGATGTTCAGGTGTATATCAGTATGTAGTGTCTCTACTTTAAGAGTCCTCTCTTGCTGATGTTCAGGTGTATATCAGTATGTAGTGTCTCTACTTTAAAGATTCCTCTCCTGCTGATGTTCAGGTGTATATCAGTATGTAGTGTCTCTACTTTTAAAGAGTCCTCTCCTGATGATGTTCAGGTGTATATCAGTATGTAGTGTCTCTACTTTAAAGGAGTCCTCTCCTGCTGATGTTCAGGTGTATATCAGTATGTAGTGTCTCATACTTTGAAAGAGTCCTCTCCTGCTGATGTTCAGGTGTATATCAGTATGTAGTGTCTCTACTTTAAAGAGTCCTCTCTTGCTGATGTTCAGGTGTATATCAGTATGTAGTGTCTCTACTTTAAAGAGTCCTCTCCTGCAGATGTTCAGGTGTATATCAGTATGTAGTGTCTCTACTTTAAAGAGTCCTCTCCTGCTGATGTTCAGGTGTATATCAGTATGCAGTGTCTCTACTTTAAAGAGTCCTCTCCTGCTGATGTTCAGGGTGTATATCAGTATGTAGTGTCTCTACTTTAAAGAGTCCTCTCCTGCTGATGTCAGGTGTATATCAGTATGTAGTGTCTCTACTTTAAAGAGTCCTCTCCTGCTGATGTTCAGGTGTATATCAGTATGTAGTGTCTCTACTTTAAAGAGTCCTCTCCTGATGATGTTCAGGTGTATATCAGTATGTAGTGTCTCTACTTTAAAGAGTCCTCTCCTGCTGATGTTCAGGGTGTATATCAGTATGTAGTGGTCTCTACTTTAAAGAGTCCTCTCCTGCTGATGTTCAGGTGTATATCAGTATGTAGTGTCTCTACTTTAAAGAGTCGTCTCCTGCAGATGTTCAGGTGTATATCAGTATGTAGTGTCTCTACTTTAAAGAGTCCTCTCCTGCTGATGTCAGGTGTATATCAGTATGTAGTGTCTCTACTTTAAAGAGTCCTCTCCTGCTGATGTTCAGGTGTATATCAGTATGTAGTGTCTCTACTTTAAAGAGTCCTCTCCTGCTGATGTTCAGGTGTATATCAGTATGTAGTGTCTCTACTTTAAAGAGTCCTCTCCTGCTGATGTTCAGGTGTATATCAGTATGTAGTGTCTCTACTTTAAAGAGTCCTCTCCTGCTGATGTTCAGGTGTATATCAGTATGTAGTGTCTCTACTTTAAAGAGTCCTCTCCTGCTGATGTTCAGGTGTATATCAGTATGTAGTGTCTCTACTTTAAAGAGTCCTCTCCTGCTGATGTTCAGGTGTATATCAGTATGTAGTGTCTCTACTTTAAAGAGTCCTCTCCTGCTGATGTTCAGGTGTATATCAGTATGTAGTGTCTCCTACTTTAAAGAGTCCTCTCCTGATGATGTTCAGGTGTATATCAGTATGTAGTGTCTCTACTTTAAAGAGTCCTCTCCTGCTGATGTTCAGGTGTATATCAGTATGTAGTGTCTCTACTTTAAAGAGTCCTCTCCTGCTGATGTTCAGGTGTATATCAGTATGTAGTGTCTCTACTTTAAAGAGTCCTCTCTTGCTGATGTTCAGGTGTATATCAGTATGTAGTGTCTCTACTTTAAAGAGTCCTCTCCTGCAGATGTTCAGGTATATATATATTTTTATTTAATTTATTCTACTAAAATCATACAAAAACAAAACCGTCAAACACACAAATGAACACAATGAGTAGAAGCCGGAGGGCTGAAGCATAGCTGATGGGGAGTAGCCCTCCCGTGCATCATCATTAGCATCAATATAATAATGGCACTAATTTCGTCAAAAACGTCTAGAAATTAAGGAGCACAACAAAATAAAGAAAACTAATGAAAACTGGAAACAAATAAATAAATTAAATAAAAGTTAGGGCAAGACAAAAAGTAAATGCATATATAAGTAATACTGGGAATATCAAATACTTGTTAGCTGGAGTAATCTGCTAATAGAATTGTTTTTACTTTAGTTTTGATTTGTTGATAGTGACGCTTGAAAGGTCTGAGTGAAGTCCATTCCACGTTCTACCTCAGATTATGGATCAGCTGTGTGATTGGATGGTTGTTCTACAGGGCTTGCTACCCAACCAGTTAGGATGCCTGGTTGGGTATTTCCTGACTGTGGTTTGGAACTGCTTTTGAATGTTAGTAGGCATTTTGTTATGGGTGCATAATCAGTACTGTTTTAAGCTTAACTATATCAACACATTTGAATAGATTGAGTTTTTTAAATATGGGAGTTGTGTGTTCATATTTACCACAGACTATTCCTAATACTTTTTTTTGAGATGTTATTATTTTTTGTAGATTTGTTGCGTACATGTTTCCCCATATTTCGGCGCAGTAATAAAGGTAAGGGAGAAATAGACTGTTATAAAGAGTTCTGAGTATTTTTTCCTGGAGAATGTTCTTAGTACGATACAAAATACCTCATATTTTTGACAGTTTAGTTTGTACATAATTTATATGGTGCTTCCAGTTGAGTTTTTCATCAACAATGAGTCGTAAAAATGTACATGCACCAACTTTCTCTATCTCAGTATTGCAAATCCGTATAATAGTCATTTCTACTCTCAGACTTTGTATTGAATAACATGTAATTAGTTTTGGCCACATTAAGGGATCATTTATTAACTGCAAACCAGTTACATAGTATTTCTAATTCTGCATTCACAATTTTAACAAGATCACCAAGATCATGATGGGAGCAGAGAATGGTGGTATCATCGGCAAACAAAATGAATTGTAACATGTCTGAGGTGTTGATAATGTCATTAATATAAATCAGGAACAGTTTTGGACCTAACATTGATCCTTGAGGGACTCCACATGTTATAGGAAGATTGTTTGATTTCGCCTCGTCTATGTCCACATATTGAAGCCTATTTATCAGATAACTCTTGACCCATTCTTTGGCTTGACCCCTTATGCCGTAATGTTCTAATGTGTGTAGCAGTATGGTTCACAGTATGAAATGAATACACCAGCTGTATCATTTGTTTCTCAATGTTATTGGTAATTTCTTCAACCAGTTCAATTACTGCTGAAGAAGTAGAGTGATTCTTCTGAAATCCATATTGGCTGGGGCATAGTATATTGAATGTGCTGAGGAATGACTCCAGACGGTTGTTAAAGAGTTTTTCCAGGATTTTTGAGAATTGTGGTTGTAAAGAAATGGGTCTATAATTATTAAAACTAGATTTATCACCAGATTTGAAAACCGGAATCACCTTCCATTTTCATTTCATTGGGAAAAATACCTTGTTGGAACGATTTATTGCATATTTACTAGGGGGGCTACAATGTTTGGTGCAACTTGTTTAACAATATTCACACTAAGTCCTAAATAATCTTTGGACTGTTTACTGTGTTGAGTATTAACAATATCAAGCAGTTCATTTTCTGTAATTGGGTTCAGGAACATACTCTGTTGGTTGCAGTTTTTCAGAAAATCATCCACTTTAGATGAAGTTGGGCTGATTTTACTCGCAGTAAGTTAAATAAAGGACTTATACTTGTAAAATAGTTTTTTTTAAATGTATACCATTGCGAAATCTAAGGACACAGAGACAGTCCGTGGACATATTCAGTATTTCATATATGTTTGCTTGTTTGTTCCCCTGTATGTCTGTTGTTCCTCTTGCTGTTCCCACTGTATAAATTACCCTTCTGCGAGTTCCCTATCTCGTTAGTGCAGAATAACAGTGTGGGGACAGTGGAGAGATCAATACTGGGCCGCAGTTGGAAGTAGAGCGGCCCTAATGAACTGAATTGACTGGAGCTGAAATATGATCAGTATTTCTCTGGTGGTCATTATGTGTCTTATGAAGAAGATCAATGTCTCCTGGGTGGATCACTGACTAAACACAGCATGAGGCACGGCCAGCGCTGCTACCACTCTAAATACTTAATGAAGGATTTATTCACAATAACGTCTGCTTTTAGATGTGTGTGTGTGTGTGTGTGTGTGTGTGTGTGTGTGTGTGTGTGTGTGTGTGTGTGTGTGTGTGTGTGTGTGTGTGTGTGTGTGTGTGTGTGTGTGTGTGTGTGTGTGTGTGTGTGTGTGTGTGTGTGTGTGTGTGTGTGGCCTAGCATTACTATACTTGTGGGGACCTAAATCTGTTTACACAGTCACGTGTGGGGACTCGCCTCAATTATGGGGACAAATTGGAGGTCCCCATAAGGGGAATCATTAATTTTAGGGTGAAGACTTGGTTAGGGTTAGGTTAAGGGTTAGGTTAAGGGTTAGGCATGTGTTGGTTATGGTTAAGGTTAGGATAAGTCTCCAGGAAATGCATGTAAGTCAATGTAATGTCCCCTGAAGTGATGTATACATGGTATGTGTGTGTGTGTGTGTGTGTGTGTGTGTGTGTGTGTGTGTGTGTGTGGTCCACGTCCATCTTTCTGTCTCTCTCTTTTAGTCAAAGGTCTGTCTGTGCAGCATTAGTAACTGATGTGCCTGTTTGAGGCTGTGCTGTTCATTTCATGGGCTATCACTTTTCAAATTGGTGAATGCCTTCTTCATGGTTGATTAGTAATTCACGAGAAGCTAATTAAGAGGCATAATAAGAGAAAGACTGGTGACGTGCCTCCAACCGAATGAGGGAAACGCTTTTTTACCCTGGATTGTAAACAGTTGTGATTGATCGCAGAGGCGCACTGACCATAAAAGACTACTCTGAATCCGTCACACCCATATCTCCATTTTGCTCTCGCTGATCTGAGAGCATCTTAAAAGTCGCCTTAATGATCCCTCCATCGTGCCTGGCAGCGTCATTTCTGTGTGTGTGTGTGTGTGTGTGTGCTGCTCAGGCTGGATCTCGCCCCTGCCAACCATCATCACACACACACACACACACACACACCTGTACCAGCATCTGGCCGTCCTGCACATTGGCACAGGTGCTGCCTTTAGATTGACTGTCTACGAGCCGCTAAGTTGACGCCGCAGACATTTTTCACCTAACTTGCACGGTCTCATCTTGCTCTCTTTTATTTCTTTGTCGCATATTTACACACATACCCTGATAGGGAACTTAAAAAGTGCTCGTTTATCTCATCCGTCCCTCCATCCATCTGAACTCTTTGTGATTCCAAGCGTAACACTGCAACGATGACGTGTGTACCCGCAGTCTAATTCCATCATCAGCATCATTACTGCTATTATCCCGTGTCTCCCTTTAATACAGGCTAATGGATGACCAATAAAGATAGATGAGCCTGGCAGTGTGGAGCTAATAGGCAGGACATGATGTCTGGCTCCTGTCCTGACGCTAGGCTTTACCCAATCAACGGCCCTGCTGAGAAAATATAACTAAAATACAATCTAGAGATATTCTTTTCGTGTGAATGAGTCACTGTACCTTTAGCATGTCAATAGTTTATAACAATTCAGTGTGGATATTGTTTGTTAAAGTCATTATTTATGAAAACAAAGGGCTGATTGGATTTATTAACCTCATAGCAGCTGTGCTTTTAATTCCTGTGATGTTGAAAAGTCAACACCCAACAACAGACCCACAGCATTTAACTGGTATTTAAAGTGTGATAATTGAAAACCGTTATGGATTTGGAAAGGTCATTTTTTACCTAACTGTTGCACCAGGCCCTGTGATTACAAATGAAGTGTGTGTGTGTGTGTGTGTGTGTGTGTGTGTGTGTGTGTGTGTGTCTGTCTGCGTGTCTGTCTGTCTGTCTGTCTGTCTGTCTGTCTGTCTGTGTGTGTGTGTGTGTGTGTGTGTGTGTGTGTGTGTGTGTGTCTGTCTGTCTGTCTGTCTGTCTGTCTGTCTGTCTGTCTGTCTGTCTGTCTGTCTGTCTGTCTGTCTGTCTGTCTGTCTGTCTGTCTGTCTGTCTGTCTGTCTGTCTGTCTGTCTGTCTGTCTGTCTGTCTGTCTGTCTGTCTGTCTGTCTGTCTGTCTGTCTGTCTGTCTGTCTGTCTGTCTGCCTGCCTGTCTGTCTGTCTGTCTGTTCTGTCTGTTCTGTCTGTCTCTCTGTTCTGTCTGTCTGCCTGTCTGCCTGTCTGTCTGTCTGCGTGTCTGTCTGTCTGTCTGTCTGTTCTGTCTGTCTCTCTGTTCTGTCTGTCTGTCTGTCTGTCTGTCTGTCTGTCTGTCTGTCTGTCTGTCTGTCTGTCTGTCTGTCTGTCTGTCTGTCTGTCTGTCTGTCTGTCTGTCTGTCTGTCTGTCTGTGTGTGTGTCTGTGTGTGTGTGTGTGTGTGTCTCTCTGTCTCTCTGTTCTGTCTGTCTGTCTGTGCGAGAGTGCATTCTTACTCTTATATCTTCAATGTTTTCTCATTAAAAGCCTCTGACTGACTGTAATGTAAAAGTCAGAGAGGAGTCTTGTGTCTAATTTGGCAAAAATAAAAACATGTGGCTGGACATAGGATGTTTAAAAATGACAGTACTTTACCAGTTGTAGCTGTGACGCACTTCAATAGCTCGCCCCATTGGTTGTGGGTCCTAAATAAATCAGTTTTCTCCCTGAGAGGCTGAAATGGAGCATCCATCCTAGGTTTGGTTGATGTTGTGTGTGTTAGCAAATAAACCCACAATACCTGCAAACACGTGGCTGCAGTCATTGAAATGTTGCTTTTGTTTAGATAATCCAGAAGAAAAGCCATATGGAATGTAACCTGCAGACTATGAGCAGTGCAGCAACGTAGCATGAAATAATGACACACCCTAAAAGGAGCACATGAGTTAAACTGTGAGACTTTAAGTGCATGAGAATAGTTTCAACAAAAGCTGACATGATGTAGTGGGAGATCAGACATGAACAGTATTTTCAACTGTTCAAAGGACATTGGCATGAACAGGAATGTGTGTTAGTCATTAGATTATAGATAATAATATTATAAAAAAGTGCTTAACAAAAACCATAAAAGCCTTAAGACACATTATACAATTAGATACAAAAACAGTCATCAGAAAGCCAAGAAAATACAAATCACAACAAGCTAAAAACTAAATAAGAAAGTATTAAAATACTTGTTAAAAAAAAGTATAAGATATGAATAGTTATTTGATTTAATAAGAAAATAAAGCAACATGATCAGAATGTGAATAATTTATTTTTCCTGGGGGGAGTTAGGTTTTGTGACAGTTACACCATTTTGGAAAAAAAACTATTTAATACACATTTATATAAAAAGTCATGGCAGCCACTGGGACTTGCTGTCTGAGGCAATATGGTTAATAATTCAATGAAAGCAAAGCATTGTGAGTAGGGATGCACGATATTGGTTTTTTGAAACCGATACCGATAACTTCCTGCTTCTCAAGACCGATACCGATACCGATAATAATATATATATATATTAAATGTACCTGTAGTTTTTGAACACCTGGTGGTAAAAAAGAGACTAGTAGTGAGCAAATGACATGAGCATTACTACTATGAACAAAACAAAGCCAAGAACAGTTTTGACTCTTCAAAGTGACCATATTTATTTTCCCAAATAAAGTTCTTGCCTTTTTCAAAAGCCTCGTCGATAGGTAAAAGCCCCGCTGCCTTTGCAGCTGGCTTTGGATTCGCTGCTAGTTTAGCAGCGCAGGCGTCTTCGTACGCTTTTAACACACCATCGTAGCGATGGTGATGTTTCAGGTGACTAATCAGGTTGGAAGTATTATAGCTCGTTGCCTTGTTCCCTCCTCGTGGAACTTCTGCATTGCATTTGTACAAATAGCAAGCGAACTATCTAACTCTGAAACTTTGTAATAGTCCCATACTACCGACGACATGTTTGTTTACTGTCCTGGCTTCACGGCCGCACACCATTTACGTCACAGCCAGGCATGAGTTAGGGAGCGCTGGATTTGTGAAGAACTCACCTCTTCCTAAACCACTAATACCACAGTACTGGCAAAACGGGAGGAGCCGAGTGAAAAACAAGCGCCCCTCATCCCAATCCACCCACACCGCAGGATCTTCTTCTTTTTTTTTACCCAAAAAATATATTGTATATTATCGGGGCTATTAATACTCTTATCGGGTTTATCGGGATGACGTCATAATTCCTAATATCGGACCGATAATTATCGGGCCGATAATTATCGTGCACCACTACTTGTGAGTTCACTTTAGTTTTACCAATTGGAAGTTGTTTCTGGAAGGATGCAGGAATACTGTAGTAAATGGAAATGTCATTGTCACATGAAGAAACATCCGTCAAATCAAATAAATCTAAGTCGCTCAGCTTGTCTCTAGGCAGACTTCTATCTTTGTAGCGTCTACATCAGGGGGGTCAAACTCAATTTCATCCCGGGCCACATCAGCATTATGGTTGCACTCAAAGGGCCGGTTGTAATTTATATAAATATACATATGTAAATATATTATATATATTAAATAATGTATTACATTACATTGTGGGCTCTGCATTGGATTATTATCAGGTCTGGTAATATCTTCCTAAATAACTACGTCTGAAAGCAGAAGTCTGGGGCAAATAATTGAAAGTAAATATTCAACAATTACACCAACTGTATTGTATATTATATTCTTTGCAAGCTCTTGCGGGCCACATAAAATTAGGTCGCGGGCCGGATTTGGCCCCCGGGCCTTGAGTTTGACACCCCTGGTCTACCTGAACATGTAAGGATTTAGGAAATGTAGCTTTGAAGTTTACATTTTGACTGAACTTGCTGTAGTAAAATCACACCAGACTTTGAAATGGACAAGTGTTCCTCTTTAAACTCCGGCCGCTTGAAAGACTGCAGGAAGTGAGCAGCCTCATGTTGACGAGCACATCGAACAGAAGATCAGATTAGCAGTAATCCTCTGTTCGACTTGTTCAGAAGCTTCTCCAATCTCTTGTCCATCACTCTCATTCCTGATATAGTTTCAGGCAATCTGCCAACGCGTCAGTGCATTGATATACTGTACAGGAATTACCATGCCTAAAAGTACTCTAATTATACTGTCTTTTGCACGATGTAGCTTCTGTAAATATATTTAAGTGTGCTTCAGTGAGCTATTCCAAAGCAAAGCATGTAACAACTCCCTTGTATTGAAAACACCGCTCCAATAACTGACATATAATGACGTTTATTATGTTTGGAGAGTTATGGTTATTGCTTTGTTTGTTTGTTTCTAAATTATCTTGTATACATCTAACAGACTCTGGAAGCGGTCATACAGCACACTGAACAAACATCAGAGAGAAGCTGGCATTTCAAACAGGCCTAATCATAACTAACTAAATGTCTGAAACTATGAAAGGAAATATCAGAGGGGGGAAAAAGGCTTTATAAAGTTCTGCATCACTTACTTTTCAATTACAGCAGCCGAAGCAGAACGAAATTGTTAGTGTCATTTATCGACTGTGGTGCTCTCCATTAGAGAAACAACTGAGAGGAATCCATCCCGTGTTTATAACCACCTGAATGTCTTACAATAACAAAGAGTTTGTTTCTGTCAGCTGGCCTCAAGTCTTTCTGTTGTGATGCGAGCAGCAGAGGAGAAGCTGCACCAGAAACACACTGAGATCTGACCGGCAGGTAATCACCATGTATTCCCCGAAACAATGACCTTAGAGTGAGAAGTAATTGGTGTCTTAATTGATCTCAATGAATCATGACAGCTGTAATGTCCTGCTTCATCCTTTTAAAAACTATTCTTGGAACTAAACACACTTTTCTTAAATATGTTGATTTGATTTTGGATATCTTAAGAAATCAAAAATCCATTTATTATTCAAGATTTAAAGATTCATATGTTGTCATTTGCACAATAGCTATAAGACTAGTTGTTTGCAATGACAATGTTAGGTCCCAAGGCCGAATCAACAGTGCAATATACAATATACTTACAACTTAAAAGAAATAAGGAAGTGAAATATGGTGCAAGTAAAATACAGGATTAAGTCAACTATGTACATGTAAGATAGAATAAGATAAAAGCAGAAATAATACGCAGTAGAATAAATACTGTATACTGTAATGATATGTGAATATTTGAAATATACAGTACTACAAGTGCTATGAGATAGTGTTTTAAATGTTTACATAAATAAATCAAAGTAGTTTTTTAATACTTATCTTACAGTAAAGTTGATGTTATGTCTATTACTCATGCCTTGATGATCTTCCCTGGTGATGTGGACCAGGCAAGAGTAGCCGAGCGCAGACACCCTCCCCAACCCCCCTATGTGTATATATTTTTTTCTAATACTTTGTGAGGAAAAACTGTCAACCATATCCAAAGTGCAGGACCAAAGAGAAGTAAATAATGTATGCTTTTGTTAGATTCTTTGAAGACGATATGTGCTACGCGTTGCCCGTTTCCACAGTGGAAGATTTCAGACCTCTGCACAGGACAGATTTTGATAATCAGAAGGTGTATCTGGTTCACAGAACTGAAGAGAATGGCAGCAGTGCAGGCCAGCCGAGCGAAGCGCAGATCCTTGCCCTTGCAGGTAAGTTAACCTCTTAACACATCAGCTTTTCTCCTTTTGAATGCTCTTTTTTCATCACTAAGTAACGTTGACGTGCGCGGAACGTGTCAGGGTGTCAAAGCCGGTCCTTTTTTCATCCGATCTGTCAGAGACGTGATCAGCTGTCTGACACTGAAGCCACAACAACGTCCTCGGCTAGCTAGATAAGCTAGTGAGATATGCTAAGATAAGTTTGGTAGGTAGCCATACCTTGACAGCAATGCAGACTATAAACACTCAGGGTGTTGTTCTCCAAGAGTGCTTGTTTTGTTTCGATAGAGTAGTTTTTGTGTCGTTTAATACGTGGCATTACACAGGCACCTCGGTTGTTTACAACACGCAGCTAACACTTGCTAGCTTCATGTGTATTCGTTCCGCGTTAGCATGTTAGCACTGACGCGCTAGTTAGCAGCCGCGTCACAACATGGTAAACACATGTGACACTGGTGGACCCCTCATGTGTATATTTTAAAGGTCTAGACATGTAGACTAGACTGTAGCTGAAGCCCCTTTTCTGAGTTGCGGTTAGCTTGTTAGCTTATCTGTTGGTTTATGCCACAGAGCGGATGCGGTGCTGCAGTCATCACCAGATATTAATGGACATATAGCTGTCAGTGACATGTCATGGCTGCTTCATGACAGCGCATACATGTGGTGTAAAATAACATGCTTAACGTTAGTCTCAGTGATGTTTGCTCACGGTGGTTTTCCATACTCGATTTTAGCTGCATCACTAATCCCCAAACTGAGCTGTCTGGTCCTCACCGACCTGTTTAACACACCTCACACAGCAGCAGTGAGTGACACTGTGTTACAGCCGTGATGCCAGGACTATGTGTATCTGTTTATCTTACATTTAACTTCTATGCTAAGGGTGCTAAAGTTGGTTTGTTGTAGCGGAATGGAGAGACCAAATGCCCTCTGCTCCAGTTTGACAAATGGATGAAATAATTCTGCAGGTACTTTTTTAAGTTTTATGAAAACTTTTTGAAAACTTTACGAGTTTCTCCCTGCTTCTTATTTCTGCACTCCACAGATACAGTAGAGGAATTTGAAGACAGTATAATGCAAAAGAAGATGAAAATTCCCAAGATGTCCATCAAGAATTCAGGAAACTCAATTGAGAACAATTTTGGAGAGGAGAGAATGCCACTCAGACATAAAAAGGTAGGCTCACGTAGATCAGATATCACACTTCATAATACACCGAGTTGTGCTCATAGTGACACCAGTGATGAAATCCACTGAAAGATCTTATCTAATAATACTGTAGAACAAGTCAATTACAACTTTGTTATGGTATATTGTATATAATAATAATACATGGGATTTGTATAGCGCTTTTCCTAATGCTCAAAGACGTTAAATTAATGATGTAATATTTATTTATTATCTTTTCAATGTACACACGACAGCTATTGCACTTCCGATCCCTCCTCTGTTTCTCTCCTAGAAGTGTTATCAATGTTCCCATTAACTGGGGGGTCTCTCCCATTAACTGGGGGGTCTCTCCCATTAACTGGGGGGGTCTCTCCCATTAACTGGGGTTTTTATTTGGGGGGGTTTCCTTGTCCGATGTGAGGGTCCAAGGACAGAGGGTGTGATATTCATATTCTCTACAAACTGTAAAGTCCACTGAGAAAAATCAAAAATATGTGACATTAAATAAAATAAACTGATTGATTGATAACAAATTAAAATCAACCATATTTGAGGTGGCTCAGATTAGTGCATTTCTAGTGAAGTATCCCACTTATATTGACCATCTTGTGTCGTGTCACTAAGGACCCTTAATATTTTGTCCTCATTGAATCACACTTATATCAGCACTAACTGTGGGCACATGTATGACCACATGTGTCATGTTGATGCATACACAGGAACATCATTATTTGTATCTAACCTATCTATTGGTTAAACTTTGTTGCACTTCAATAAGCTTGGCTGACACCCAAAATCCCCCACGCTATTTTTACCATATGCTGGATTAACACAAATTCAGCACTCTGGACAGCTGCCCTTCCACAGACAAATCCTCTGAGCGGCTCATCAAAGAACTCGCTGACTCCTCTTCTCCCAGTTCCTGTGAGATCAACAGTCAAAACAAACTGTCTGTTGTTGCTAAGTGTTCAACTGAATCACAACATCTCACATTAAGTGCACTGATGCAGCAGACCGTTGAGATATTCTGTTAAAGTGTATTAGGCCCTCTTCCAAACACCTGTTTTGTGTTTTAATGATCAACTTGTTAAAGTTTTTACAATGCACATGTCACTACATCGGACTGTACCCCCCGCCCCACTGGACTTTAAAACCACACACTCAGACACTCAACACACACACACACACACACACACACACACACACACACACACACACACTCATATCCAGCACCAGACACTTTTTAAGCTGCTATGGACAGTCTTGCACTAATGCACATTTCTCAAAGATATTGAAGTGACTGTTATTTTTTATATATTGATTCTTGTGCTTTTATTTATGTCTTAATGTCTGCATATGTTTATACATATTTGTACATATATTTGTTTTTCCGAATCAGAATCCCTTTATTTGTCCCACAGAGGGGAGATGTACATTGTTACAGCAGAAACGAGCCAAAGACAGCTCAATGTTACCTAAGAAGCATAACAAAAGTATTATAATAAAAAAAGTTACACAATTTACAAAATCCTGTAACAGTTCTGAGGATTTAGCAGCTAGGTATATATTGCACGGTTATTAACGTATTGTATTAGGGATTGTGGGAAAGGGTATTTCGATCTCTCCGTCTGTACACACAAACTGAAAGATTGACAATAAAGTTGCCTTTGACTTTGATTTCCTAAATGAACCCTTGTTATTTGTTCCAGGCCCTGTCTCAGGACCACGGACGGCCCCTTTCAAACTCCTCTAAGAGCCTCGCAGCAGTAGTGGCTCGCCTCGAGAGGAACGCAGCCAGCTCCTGTATGGAGGGAGAGGAAGACCTGGATGAGGACCAGCTGGGTGAAGAGGGTGAGGATGCAGACGACGAAGATGAAGATATGGAGGCAGAGCATCAGCCTCATCAGCCTCATCATCATCCACCACAGCCGCAGCAGCTTCTGGAGGTGGAAACGGACTGTGTGTCTGCAGCGGTGGTTCCCAGAGTCCTGTACGAGGAGCTGGTGCTCAGCTACAGGCAGCAGGAGGAGGAGATGAGGAGGCTGCAGCAGGAGCTGGAGAGGACTCGCAGGCAGCTGGTGCAGCAGGCCAAGAAGCTCAAGGAGTACGGCAGCTTGCTGACAGAAGTCAAAGAGCTGAGGGACTTCAACAGGAGGCTGCAGGACGTACTACTCATGAGACTGGGCAGCGGTGAGAGGCCAGGAGCACACACACCAACACACACACGTTTATTAGCGACCTTTAACCCACTATATTCAAATCAATTCAATTCAAATGTATCTATATAGCCCAATGTCATAAATCACATTTGTCTCAGAGGGCTTCACAAATCAACAAACACGAATGATAATGTAAAAACAACAACAAACATGTCTGAGAATAGAGTAAAATGACAGGATAAATGTGAAAATACAGATGAATGGGTACAAAGCACAATGACACAAATACAGTTAGAATACTGTAAGGGAAACTTCTGCAGCAATGGAGAGTCAGGACTCAGAGAGACACGAGGAGAGTTGGAGCTTTGATGTCAAACACTGGTAGTTTATTACAAGTCAACGGCCGGAGAATTCATATCACAAGTCACAGCAGCAAAAGGTTCTGACTGCACGGGTGGGTTGTGATGTCAATTCTGATCAGCCTATCTCTCGATAGACCTTTTAACTAGTTTACAGAGAGTTAATGAGCATATTGGGGGAGGCGTAAACATCTGTGGAGCTTTAGAAAACCAGCGTTCCCACAGCCGTAAACCGTGACAGAGAGTTGAACTGGTTTATCAAGATAGCTTGAGCCTCACATTCCGTAAGAGAGATAACAGAGCCAGGGTTTGGTCCTTAAATATCTTAGGAGTAAGGAAGAATTATTCCCTCACAAATACAATAATTAAAATTCCATAAAATGTTTATAAGATGTTTAAAAGTGAGTTTAAAGCCAGTCCTAACTGTACGCTGAACTAAAGAGGAAAGTCTTCAGCCCACTCTTACATGTGTGGACACTGTCTGCCTCCCTAATCAACACTGGAAGTCAGATCCAAATGTATTATCAGGGTTAGGGCTTAGGGTTACCTAACCCTGAGCCAAAGTCAACTTTATTGTCAATCTTTCAGTTTGTGTGTACAGACGGAGAGATCGAAATACGTTTCCAGCAATCCCAAATACAAAAATACAAATATATATAAAAATATGTATATCCTATATATACACAATCAACAGACACATGTATACATATGCACACATTAAGATAAAAACTCAACAATCAATAGAAACAAAATAACAGTCACTTCAATATCTTTGGGAATTATACAACAACATAAGCATTGCCATGTGATGAAAGCATGTGACTGAAGTGATGACTAATGGAGATGGAAACTAGTTTACAAGGAAGACAGATGCGAAGAGATGGGTTTTGAGTTTGCTTTTAAAGGAGTCAACGAAATTAACTTTCTGTATCTGAAATATAAGACGATTCCAAAGATCCTCTGATGTGCTGTTTACACGGGAACGAAACAGGTTGTATCCGCTACTTTTCTCTTTCGTATAGCCCGTTCGTTCACACGAGAAACGGACCCCTAAAACGATAACGGGTCCCAAGGTGGATAGATCTGCGGCACAAACGCTCTGGGGGGCCAAACGGCTCCGTGTGTACGTCCTATACGATCATTTTCCTGATAACGATGAAGCCATAGCCCCGCCTCTCCCCACCTCTGCTGCTCACTGCTGTAGCATGCTCAGTAGCTACTGTCAGACGCTACTGACCATGCTACAGATGTTAGTACAAAATCTACTGTTCCTCTACCACAACCATCAGCAACAAGTGGACATGGAGAACTACATGAACTACATGTTGCTAAATCCACCGCGGAGAATAACCAGAAGAGCAACCATGGCAACCATGCTCGGGGGTCTTCTTCGCTGCTTTTCGTGTATTTTGTGGCGGAAGTACAGCGCCACTTACAGGCCCGGCATATGTACTACAGCGTCTCCAGCGGGTCGAGCGGTCTCGTGTGAACGGAAGACTTTTTTGATATCGAATTCGGTTCGTTTGCGTTCCCGTGTAAATGGGCTCTGAATGAAAAGGCTCTGCCACAACAGGCACAACAGTTAAAGGAGTACTTGTATAGTAGGAGCACTGCAATTAAGAGCCTTTTGTTCTGAGCACAGTCAGGTTGTGTGTCGACCTAATCTAATCCTATTGTTTGCTGTGTCTTTAGACAACGCACTGATTTAAATCCTATGACCTGAAAAGGATCCATTTACTTTTTTTAGCAACAGTGCCAAACGTCATTGTTGTAAAGTTAGAAAAAAAGATTCAACTTAAGGCCCTTAAATAGTTGTACTGTGCTTTAAGAACATATATTTCGTCTTAGATAGACATGAGCATTTAGGACTGCTTTTACAATTCTGTGTGTCTCTTCTGATTTTAAGATTTCAGTGGCAGCTCCTAGGATCTGGAAGTCCCTCCCCCAAGATCTCCGTGACTCTGAGTCCCTCACAGTCTTTCAGTCCCGCCTCAAAACACATCTTTTCAACTCTGTCTACCCATAAGCCCCCCCCCCCCTCTCAATCAACTTCCTCTTGACTGCCTTTTTATTTTTTACTTACTTGTTTGCCTGTCCTTGTTTGTCTCCCCTCCCTCATCCTGTAAAGCGTCTTTGAGTTGTGAAAAGCGCTATATAAATAGTGATGTGGTGAGGGTGGAAGAGTCTCTGATGAAGATGCAGTGCTTGTACCTTCTTTATGATGTTTAATGTTTGTTAATCTTTGTATCTCTCTCCAGAGCCTATGCATGACAACGGCACTCAGACAATCAAGGCTGAAATTGTTGAACCCATTGTTGAGGCGCAGGAGACGTGCCGAGAAGAAGCCAACACCAGCTCCAGCTACTCCCCCTCACCCAGAACAGTGTACACCTGCAACGATGGGAAGGTACGTCTCACTGGGCTGAGGGGCATTCTTCATTTTGCTGGCTTTTCTTGTTTCCCTTAAGCTGTCTGGTCTTGTCCAGTTCTGAGCAAAATGAACAAACAAATCCTCTTGAACAAGTCTTTTGACTGTATTATATGTACAGGGTAAGCCTGCTTTTCATAGCAAACAACAAAAGAAGCAAATGGTAAGGTAATATTTTAGTAGTGTTGACTCATACATGATGACGGATGCATCGAAGATAAGTTTCATGGGACGGGCAGCACTAGCAGTTACAAGCATTACAATGGAGAAACTGACGCTACATCATGCAGAAAATATCACGTTTCAAAAAGTTTAATAGATGTATTAACTCATATTATTACATGTCTTAGTTGAATACTCGATTCTGATTGGTCAATTCAGAACTCGTGACACGTTGTTAATCCAGAACAGACAGACCGCTGTCAAGGACTTATTGACCGTTGTTAAGGACGCTCAAATCTGCAGAAAGAAGTTTGGTCGATTGAACTGTATACAGTTTGGCCGAAAAGCAAACTCCGACAAGACAAGAGGGACAAGAAAACAGCGTTTAAGTAACGGGGCAGAAACCCTCCTTTTTACGCAGCGGTCCAGACATCAAACGGCGACACATATTCAGTGTGCAGTTCCTTTGGCATTAGGGCAGGGATATCTAGATACTTCCCAAGGTTTGACAAAATGAATTGTGCTACTTTTAAAGCAAGCAGCGATGTTTTCAAATCAGGCTCCTCAAAAACACTATCGAAGCAGTTCCTGCCGTTGCTACGTAGTTCAAACAGTAACAACGGACTATTTTTCTTAGCGGATGCATGTCATTTAAAATAAATAATAGCCTACTACATTTTCTAAATCTATAAAAGCATTTCAATTAATATTGGGAGTCATATCGTTACTTTGTTGAGAATGTGGCCGTGTAATAAGCGGGCTCCTGATCAGCCTGTCGGGTGCTCTTTTCCCCATAATGACGTCGATCTGTATTTCACCACTTGTCTACTTCCATGTAGTCGAGGTGGTGTTTTCTTTCTTTCTTGTATTTGTTGACATCATTTCTTGAAAACTAAATCACATGCAGAAGAAAAAGGGAATCCCCAGCTCAAATATTAAAAACTAGAAACAATGCTGTCACTGAACAACTGATGGACATGCATTCATTTAATACAACAAATGTCATTAGTTTGTCAGTCAGTGAAACAGGCCTGAAACATTTTCAATTTAGCAACGCAACAAAAAACTGACATTTTGTATTTGTCTACTTTTTCTGCTATCATTTCAATCAATCAGACTTTATTTGTAGGGACCTTCCATCCACAAAGATAACCGAAAGTCATTCACAAACCAAAAGCAAAATAACCCCCCCCTCTCCCAGGTCATAGACAGGGCATACAGTACAACCTTGTGATGAAAGAAAACACTTGATATTGACAGAGGTGAATCAGAGTCATTACCAGGTTTATCACCAGCTGGGTTGACACGTACGAGGAATTTGACTTGGTGTCGTTACAGGTTACTTGTTAGACGCTTTTATCCAAAGCGACTTGCATCCCCAAGGCCAAACTCCGGAGCTTCGGAGGCTGAGCCTTCTCTGTCCCCGAAGCTCTGGAACTCCCTCCCCCAATACCTCCGTGAGTCTGAGTCACTCACCCTGTTCCAGTCCCGCCTCAAAACCCACCTCTTCAACTCTGTATCCATAAGTCCCCCCCCCTCTCAACCAACTTCCTCCTGACTGTTTTGTTTTTGTTTTGTTTTGTTTGTCTACCGTCCCTCCCAAATGTAAAGCGTCTTTGGGTTCAAGAAAAGCGCTATAGAAATAAAATGTATTATTATTATTACCTGCTCAATACTGTGGACAATCCCCACAGGAGCACTTTGGGGTGAAGAGTCTCAGGGACACAACGACATGCTGACTGCAGTGGGGTTTGAACCTGTGGCCCCCTGATCCCAACACCTATCGTGGTGCGTACATAAAATTAAAACAACAATGAAAAACACAGATAGAAAACTATTTACATTGAAATAGAATCTAATGAAATATGTGCAGTAATGCATTGAATAAAACTAACACTTTTTATTCATCTGGTCGAATGTCAAACTACACATAGGGACGTTCACCCCTAACTCACCGAATATCCCGCTACCCTCTCCCCCGTCGTTCACAAACCAAAAACAAGCGCAATAAACAAAAACTGCTAACCCCTCTCCCAGGTCATAAACAGAGCATACGACTATTTGATGAATAGAAACACTTGATATTGATAGAAGTAGATAAACACCGGAGTGAATACAACAGGAATAAACACATTTATCTGGTCGAATATCAAACTACACATAAGGACTTTCACCCTCAATTCACCGAATATCCCGCCACCCTCTCAGCCCTGATTTGACTTCCCTTCCCTCCCTTGTATCCCTCCCCTCTCGTCCGTGGGAAGTGTTTACTGACTTGTAGGAAATGCTGTGTTTCCTCTTAACTCCCATGAACCTGCCGTCAGCGTCGATCAGTCCTTTAGCCGGTAAACAAGGTTGAGAAGATTATTGTTGTTCCTGCATGCTCAGCCAGCATCATCAGTGTTTATTAGCCTGTTAGGGTTCTTTACTCCCCCTCCACCCTCACCCTCACCCCTCCTCCCACGCTGTAACTCACCCAGCGTCCTGTCTCTGATGATGGGGGGGGGGGGGGGGGTACTACAAGCTCTTGGGCCTGAAGCCACTTCAAGCGTGAAGAACACTTGCAAATTAGAAGTGTCCTACATCAGGGACCCCATATTAATTATTTGCACGAGAGGATTTTAAAGTGAGTGACAGGTTAGCCCCAGTGAGAGAGGAGAGGAGAGGAAGGGAGGGACAACAGAAAGAAGGAGAAGAGATGGAGGGAAGGAAGGAGGGAGATAAACGAGAGCAGAGGGAGGATGAAAACAATCTTGTCTAACTTAAGGGCAGTAAAGGGCTTGTCTGCTGGCCCGGAGCCTAAAGCACATTAGCTGCACGGGGAAAAGCCTTTTGGATGCCGGCCTAAAGACTTAACAGTGATAAGAGAGCGGAGAAGAGAAAGTCACATATGCCCCCCCCCCCCTCGTGATGCATTAGCTCACCTAGAAGAGCCGGGCGGTCGTCTAGATAGGCGGGAAATCGGCTTGACTTACGCAACGTGCGCTGAAAGTGTGTATGGAGGTAATCCAGGCCTGAGCTTATGTATGTATCCTGGTTAGTGAAAGTGGTGCTTCTTAGGATTTGTCATTTGGTCTCAATAGGAGCTGCCTTGAGAAACCTATGATCTGGTTTAACATTTAGCTTTTCAGAATCAGAATCAGGTTTATCACCAGGTCGGTTGGCACGTACGAGGAATTTGACTTGGTGTCGTGATGCATACGTAAAAGTAAAAAAAAACTAAAAAACAACACGGATGGAAAACTATTTTAAAAACCCTCTAATAAGAATACAAATATTTTCCACCTAAATGGAGCATTGGTGACACAAACGTCCCAGAGCAGAAGGAGGGTCAGCATGATAGTGTTTTATTGAGTTTAACAATACACAGCACATTTGTTTTTGTCCAGTAAAGTCTAGATAGGCGGGAAATCGGCTTGTCTTGCGCAACGTGCGCTGGAAGTGTACGGAGCTAGTTCTTACAGGAGGTAATCCAGGCCTGAGCTTATTTATGTATCCTGGTTCAGGGGGTCCGCGGGGTCTTAAAAAGTATTAAAAGTTGATAAATCAATTTAGCGAAAATTAAGGCTATTAAAAAAGTTTTAAAGGGCATTTTCCAAGGTATTACATTTTGTAGCTTGTTTTCAATAAGTATCTAAATGGTCCAAAGAGGTTGTATTCTACAGTCTGCCTGAATGTAATCATGGCGTAGGTGTGTAGTGTGATTCTGTGTAGTTTATTTATGGCATCCCGTTGGGTTTGACGTCATCTGAACAGGACATCGCACGCTCACTGCTTGATAGCGCGCGAAGGTCCGTTTACGCCGGTTGTTAAACAACATCGTTATGGAGAAATGCAAGTCTGCGTCCAAATGGTTGGAAGATAAGGAGGAAGGACAATCAATACTGTATATAGTCAATGTGAGGTGAAGTGTGTCGCCAAGGTAACCGGTTAAAACTCAAAGTGGCGATGAGGTCTTAAAATGTATGGAAAGGGTCTTAAAAAAGGTCTTAAAGGGTATTAAATTTGACTTCAGGATTCCTGCATAGACCCTGTTGTTAGTGAAAGTGGTGCTTTTTAGGATTTGTAATTTGGTCTAAATAGGAGCTGCCTTGAATATAATTGGGAGGGATGAAACCCCCTTTAATGGTCTCACACGTGTCCTCTGCTTTTAACCCATCCTAGTACCAGGAGTCTAGTACCAGGAGCAGTGGGCAGCTATTGTACAGCGCCCGGGGAGCAATGGGAGTGAGGGGGGAAGGGGGATGTCCGGTGCCTTGCTCAAGGGCACCACCCAGGCCAGAAGGTGGTCAACATAATCAGCATTGGATAGGGTTTTATTGAGTTTACTAATACACAGCACATGTGTTTTTGTCCAGTAAACTCTTGTGCATTAAGTTTGGTAACAAATTCAGTTTTAGGGTGAGTTATTTGGTTTCCCTCATCGTCACTTGTGGAATACATTTAGTTTAAACATACATTTCCTTTAATGAAATTGCCACCTTTACTTCCAGTCTTATCAGCAAACTGTACCACTTTGATTTTGCTGTGAAGTGTAATGTCTCAGAAGCTGTTGAAGCAACGTCAACGAGATTTGTATATCTTTAGTTTCTCTGAATCTAATAATAATAATTAGAACTTTATATAGCGCCTTTCATCAACCCAAGGTCGCTTAACAAGAAACATATAAGGACAAGACATAAAACAGGGAGCAGAAATGGAAGTGTTACATTGCAGGGGGGGGGCGAGTGAGTTATTGTTGGAAGGCTTTGTTGAACAGATGAGTTTTCAGGGTTGATTTGAAGATGTTCAGAGAAGGGGCGTTACGGATTTCAGCAGGGAGGGAGTTCCAGAGGGTGGGGGGGGGCAGCGACACTGAAGGCACGGTCCCCGAAGGTGCGGAGGCGTGAATGGGGAATGGAGAGCAGGCCGGAGTCTGAGGATGGAAGGGTGCGGGACGGGGGGTGGAGGAGATCTGTGAGGGACTGAGGGCATGGAGGGACTTGTAGGTGAAGAGGCGGAGTTTATAGGTGATGCAGGACTTGACCAGGAGCCAGTGGAGGTTGGAGAGAGTGGGGGGTGATGTGCTGCCAGCGCTTGGTGCGTGTGAGGACCCTGGCAGCTGAGTTCTGGATGTACTGGAGCCTGTCCAGGGTTTTGCTGTGAACCCCGGACAGGAGTCTGTTACGCTTTGTTTGTTTGTGTTGTTTTTTAAGAAATTACTAGAGCCATTTTTAAGCCGAAAGCTTCTAAAGGTTTTGTAACAGTTGGGTAATACGCCTTTCACTCTGAACCCTTTTTTATTTAATAAATAGTTATGATAAACTATATTATAGGTGTTGTAAGGTCATTCGTATTCCTTCCATGATAATATAACAGCCTCTTAATCAAATGCACCCTTTTAAACAGAAAGGAACTTGTAATAAAACCACACAACTGAACCAATAAACTAATCAAATTGAGGGCACTTTTAACACTGAAATTGAACTGAAATTAATATTAAACATTTAGCACAGTCATTTATTCAACAGGCACTAGGTACCCAATAAAGTCTCTCAACAGTTAGGACCTTTGTGAACAAAAGTGTTTTTTTATTCAGAGCATCCACAACCCTCCAAAATTTAATTTGGATTTAACAGTTTTGTCATCGAAGCTGTTCACAATTTAATGTAAAAGTAATTTAAAGGATGTCATGTTATCATACAATAACTGTTTGTGCTATCGTGACAGGCGCCTTGGGAACTTAAACAGCATTTGTTTTCCCCTTGGATGAGACAGACATATTTCTTACTGTCTGAATCTTGCATGACGAAGTTTAGACGTGTGCGAAGCGTTTGCTAAAATGGTTTGTGACATATTTGCAGATAAAGGCATAGAAACTACATTAAAAGTAAGTGATTGTTGCTGATATGTCACAGGTGTCTTATAGGTAGTACTGTCTGAATCTTGCATGTGTTGCAGAGTAAAGCAATGAGGGCTGAAAAGTGTTGTTTTAAAACTGAAATGGTAAAAGCCAGAACGTATTCATAATATTAATCTTTATTTGCATAGCACCTTTCATACAATAAGTGCAGTTCAAAGTGCTTCACATAGGCATCTCACAGAAAACTCATATCACACAGAATACAGATACCAGTATAAGGCAAGGCAAGTTTATTTATATAGCACCTTTCAACACAAGGCAATTCAAAGTGCTTTACAAAAAACGACATTAAGAAAATGGCATTTAAAATCAGTCATTAAAAAGAAAAGATAATAAAAGAAAAAATACATGAATAAAAGTTACAGTGCAGTTTAAGATGTGAATAGTTCAATTAAAAGCAGCGACAAAAAGAAAAGTCTTCAGCCTGGATTTAAAAGTAGTCAGAGTTGCAGCGGACCTGCAGGTTTCTGGGAGTTTGTTCCAGATATTTGGAGCATAATAACTGAACGCTGCTTCTCCATGTTTAGTTCTGACTCTGGGGACAGAAAGCTGACCAGTCCCTGAAGACCTGAGAGATCTGGATGGTTCATCATTTAGCAGGAGGTCATAAATGTATTTTGGGCCTAAACCATTCAGTGCTTTATAAACCAGCAGCAGTAGTTTGAAATCTATTATTTGACACACAGGAAGCCAGTGTAAAGACTTCAGAAAAAGACATACAAACAAAGCATAGAGTAAAAAATTCATTTCCATTAAAGGTACAACGATGTCACAATCAGGTGACTGGTTCAAATGCATTGAGAAAGTGCAGCAGAAAGCAGGAGCTTGCTTCCGAAAAGGCTAAATTGTACAAATGTGTACAAAAGCCTTCCCTGATGTCTGCAGGTATGTTGTTCCATAGCTTTGGGGCAGAGTCACTGAAAGCTTCCCTGATGTCTGCAGGTATGTTGTTCCATAGCTTTGGGGCAGAGTCAATGAAAGCTTCCCTGATGTCTGCAGGTATGTTGTTCCATAGCTTTGGGGCAGAGTCACTGAAAGCTTCCCTGATGTCTGCAGGTATGTTGTTCCATAGCTTTGGGGCAGAGTCACTGAAAGCTTCCCTGATGTCTGCAGGTATGTTGTTCCATAGCTTTGGGGCAGAGTCACTGAAAGCTTCCCTGATGTCTGCAGGTATGTTGTTCCATAGCTTTGGGGCAGAGTCAATGAAAGCTTCCCGATGTCTGCAGGTATGTTGTTCCATAGCTTTGGGGCAGAGTCACTGAAAGCTTCCCTGATATCTGCAGGTATGTTGTTCCATAGCTTTGGGGCAGAGTCAATGAAAGCTTCCCTGATGTCTGCAGGTATGTTGTTCCATAGCTTTGGGGCAGAGTCAATGAAAGCTTCCCTGATGTCTGCAGGTATGTTGTTCCATAGCTTTGGGGCAGAGTCAATGAAAGCTTCCCTGATGTCTGCAGGTATGTTGTTCCATAGCTTTGGGGCAGAGTCAATGAAAGTTGCGTCACTTATTTGTATCGCTGTTTCTGGGAACTTCTGATAAACCGTCAGCAGCAGAGGATCACAGTTTTCTTGATGGCTTGTAGCTTACTGAAGCATTAGACCAGTGGTTCCCAAACTTTTTCAGTCGGGTCCCCCTTGGGTAATTGGAAATATTTTAGGGACCCCCCCCAATCCGGTTCCCATCTATATTGGTAGGATTAATTGTATATTGTTGTAAAAACATTACATGTTTTCTGCTGATAATAAGAAGATACAAAGATACAGCTATAATTTTATATTTTATTATGGATTACACATGAGCAAAAGTGCTTGTAATTAGGGATGCACGATATTAGTTTTTTGAAACCGATACCGATAACTTCCTGCTTCTCAAGACCGATACCGATAATAATATAATATAATATATATTAAATGTACCTGTAGTTTTTGCAGACCTGGTGGTAAAAAAGAGACTAGTAGTGAGCAAATGACATGAGCATTACTACTATGAACAAAACAAAGCCAAGAACAGTTTTGACTCTTCAAAGTGACCATATTTATTTTCCCAAATAAAGTTCTTGCCTTTTTCAAAAACCTCGTCGATAGGTAAAAGCCCCGGTGCCTTTGCAGCTGGCTTTGGATTCGCCGCTAGTTTAGCAGCGCAGGCGTCTTCGTACGCTTTTAACACACCATCGTAGCGATGGCGATGTTTCAGGTGACTAATCAGGTTGGAAGTATTATAGCTCGTTGCCTTGTTCCCTCCTCGTGGAACTTCTGCATTGCATTTGTACAAATAGCAAGCGAACTATCTAACTCTGAAACTTTGAAATAGTCCCATACTACCGACGACATGTTTGTTTACTGTCCTGGCTTCACGGCCGCACACCATTTACGTCACAGCCAGGCATGAGTTAGGGAGCGCTGGATTTGTGAGAAACTCCCCTCTTCCTAAACCACTAATACCACAGTACTGGCAAAACGGGAGGAGCCGAGTGAAAAACAAGCGCCCCTCATCCCAATCCACCCACACCGCAGTATCTTCTTCTTTTTTACCCAAAAAATATATTGTTTATTATCGGGGCTATTAATACTTTTATCGGGTTTATCGGGATGACGTCATAATTCCGAATATCGGACCGATAATTATCGTGCACCACTACTTGTAATAGATACTGTGAATTAATTTGGCCTAATTAAAACTGGTTGGCCTTCTTCCCTGAGTAGTAGATTTTTAAATTCAAATTTCTTTAAGGAAAATATATTAATTAACTACTATTTCTACTGCAGGTTGCAAACAATCACATCACTCTACCATTCCTATTCCACACATAGCTCATCAATGACTTGTGTGTGCTTGCTTTCCCTCGCAGATCTTCTCAAAGCGGGGCTGTTGTTTTGAGACACTCTCAGTTCGTTCTCAATGTTCAGCTTTGATCTCTATTTGGTTTTGATGGCAGCAACAGCAGAAAAAGCCTATTCACACAAGTATGATGTTGCAAAAGGCAGCATTATGCCCACAGCTCTCTGACCAATGAGATATTTTCGAGCAGTGTTTGTTTACAATTGAATAATAATAATAATACATTTGATTTATATAGCACACTTTAAAAACAACGTCATCTCTCAAGGTGCTTCACAAAGCTAAAAGGAGAAAATAATCAAATCTTCCCGCGACCCCCCTGCAGTACCTCCGCGACCCACCAGGGGTCGCGCCCCACAATTTGAAAACCACTGCATTAGACCATTTTGAATCGGCCCTCAGCGAATTCTGAAAGTATAATGAAATACGGCCCACAAATGAAACTTGTGCTTGTCTTGTATTGTACTTCTTAAATATATATGTAAACATATATTACACAGTAGTATTCATGTGTTAAGAAGCCCACTTTGTGAATGAATTCAGTCAATTACATTTGAAAATATTTCCTAACAAATCTAACTTGATAAGAAAAAAGCCCAATGACTTATTTGTATAACAAGCGTGAAATATACCCTTCATATTTCCCTTTACTATAATCAATCACTTCTGTTTTAAGGAATGAGCTGCCAACAAAATAAATGAAACTTGGAAATAATTGTCCTAGACTCCTAGATATGACGTATGACCAACCCTGACGTCTGTTATCTCCTTTAAGGAGATAGGCTGGTTCAGCCATGATGTTGTTGTTCCCATTCTATGACCGGGCCACCCTAGGTCACAGATGGTTTGTTGTTGTGGGTACACTGGGACACTTCCTTCTCGGTGTTTGTGGACTCCAAGGTGTGAAATCTTCGAGGCCATAAGTGTCAGACGCAAGTAACTCAGTGTTCCCAACTGTTTAGGCTATCTTCTCAAATATGTTGATTACTCTCTGAAACCAGTTAAATGGACCAACGAGAGAGAGGCGCTCCAGAATTGACGTGGAAACTCTCCCGTGAAGTCAGAACCTTTGGCTCTTAGACTTGTGCTGTGAATTCTCCGGCCGAAGCTCCAAATAAACCATCAGTGTTTGACATCACAGAAGTTTCCCTTACAGAACCCTCTGGAGAGCTGTGATGTAGGCTGATTTGTTTCTTAAAGCATATTCAAGTAATCAGCATAATTGATTTTACTGACTTTTAACTGAACTTATGAGGCGATAAACCTCTCCTCTAGTGAGCGGCCCAGCCCTTCGTATATTTGTTTCTGTATGTGGCCCTCGGTGAAAAGAGTTTGGACCCCCCTGCATTAGACCTTTTAAATCGTCTGGCACTGTGCAGACGGCACTCACAGCAGAACGTGGTTGCACATGTTTTTAAAGGTGGTGTTCTCTGCAGGTACACCTTGGCGGAGGGATCTGGGTGGAGGAGGAGAAGTGGCACCAGCTGCAGCGCACCCAGGGAGACTCCAAGTTCACAAAGAACCTGGCAGTCATGATCTGGGGAACAGAGACCCTGAAGAACCGCAGCGTCACGGGAGTGGCCACGAAGAAGAAGAAAGACGCGCTGCCCAAACCCCCGCTGTCCCCGAGCAAACTGAAGATCGTTAGAGGTAAGAGACAGGCTTTAGAGATGGCAAAAGTACACACATCCTTTACTCAGGTAGAAGTACACACATCCTTTACTCAAGTAGAAGTACACACATCCTTTACTCAAGTAGAAGTACAGATATTCGTGTTTAAAAGTACTCTGGTGAAAGTAGAAGTACTGACTAAACTTCTTTACTCAAGTCAAAGTAAAGAGGCTTTGAAGTGTACTTCAGTAAAAAGTACCCATAACTAGCAGATGTTTTAAAGAGTACCTGACCTCCCTTTATATTAATAGAACAATAATGTCATTGTTAGCTAATGAATGTTTCCATGCTGAACAACGGCAACATGACAACGTTTCCATTGGTCCCTCTTCTTTAAGCCCCTGTCACACTGTCTCGAAATTGACACCCGATGGACACACGAATATGGAATTGTGAATTTCGCACGAAGATGGCCCCAAACCACACACGAAGGCAACATTTACATTACATTTAAGACATACAACTGCAACGAAAGTAACACAAACAATTACGTTACGGTACTATGATACTGAGTGAAGGCGAATGCCCGATGGCACCGATGATAACACGAAGATGACACAATTCGACAAGATGCCCTCACGAGTGCCTTATGAAGTTGCCGCTCACGAAGTTGCTGCCAGAGCCTGAGAAACTCCACCGGCGGTCATACGATGGCTTAAGATGCCCTCACGAATAGCCCGATGTTGTTACGATCAGAGCCGAATTTGAACATTTCCTTTATCGTGTGTCCATCGGGTGTCAATTTCGGGACAGTGTGACAGGGGCTTTAGAGAAGACCAGGAAATGATGGATACACGGAACGTGTTCAAATCAATAGGCACGCAATGACTCTAAAGAATAATGATCACGCCACCAAACACACATTCAGACTAAAGGAACCAGCTGTTTGGGAAATGAGAGAAGTAGAAAGTACAAGTATTTGGGTTCAACATGTAAGAAGTAGAAAGTACAGGTATTTGGGTTCAACATGTAAGAAGTAGAAAGTACAGGTATTTGTGTTCAACATGTAAGAAGTAGAAAGTACAGGTATTTGGGTTCAACATGTAAGAAGTAGAAAGTACAGGTATTTGTGTTCAACATATAAGAAGTAGAAAGTACAGGTATTTGGGTTCAACATGTAAGAAGTAGAAAGTACAGGTATTTGAGTTCAACATGTAAGAAGTAGAAAGTACAGGTATTTGGGTTCAACATGTAAGAAGTAGAAAGTACAGGTATTTGTGTTCAACATGTAAGAAGTAGAAAGTACAGGTATTTGGGTTCAACATGTAAGAAGTAGAAAGTACAGGTATTTGGGTTCAACATGTAAGAAGTAGAAAGTACAGGTATTTGTGTTCAACATGTAAGAAGTAGAAAGTACAGGTATTTGGGTTCAACATGTAAGAAGTAGAAAGTACAGGTATTTGAGTTCAACATGTAAGAAGTAGAAAGTACAGGTATTTGGGTTCAACATGTAAGAAGTAGAAAGTACAGGTATTTGTGTTCAACATGTAAGAAGTAGAAAGTACAGGTATTTGGGTTCAACATGTAAGAAGTAGAAAGTACAGGTATTTGTGTTCAACATGTAAGAAGTAGAAAGTACAGGTATTTGGGTTCAACATGTAAGAAGTAGAAAGTACAGGTATTTGAGTTCAACATGTAAGAAGTAGAAAGTACAGGTATTTGTGTTCAACATGTGAGAAGTAGAAAGTACAGGTATTTATGTTCAACATGTAAGAAGTAGAAAGTACAGGTATTTGGGTTCAACATGTAAGAAGTAGAAAGTACAGGTATTTGTGTTCAACATGTAAGAAGTAGAAAGTACAGGTATTTGGGTTCAACATGTAAGAAGTAGAAAGTACAGGTATTTGAGTTCAACATGTAAGAAGTAGAAAGTACAGGTATTTGAGTTCAACATGTAAGAAGTAGAAAGTACAGGTATTTGGGTTCAACATGTAAGAAGTAGAAAGTACAGGTATTTGTGTTCAACATGTAAGAAGTAGAAAGTACAGGTATTTGGGTTCAACATGTAAGAAGTAGAAAGTACAGGTATTTGTGTTCAACATATAAGAAGTAGAAAGTACAGGTATTTGGGTTCAACATGTAAGAAGTAGAAAGTACAGGTATTTGAGTTCAACATGTAAGAAGTAGAAAGTACAGGTATTTGGGTTCAACATGTAAGAAGTAGAAAGTACAGGTATTTGTGTTCAACATGTAAGAAGTAGAAAGTACAGGTATTTGGGTTCAACATGTAAGAAGTAGAAAGTACAGGTATTTGTGTTCAACATGTAAGAAGTAGAAAGTACAGGTATTTGGGTTCAACATGTAAGAAGTAGAAAGTACAGGTATTTGAGTTCAACATGTAAGAAGTAGAAAGTACAGGTATTTGTGTTCAACATGTGAGAAGTAGAAAGTACAGGTATTTATGTTCAACATGTAAGAAGTAGAAAGTACAGGTATTTGGGTTCAACATGTAAGAAGTAGAAAGTACAGGTATTTGTGTTCAACATGTAAGAAGTAGAAAGTACAGGTATTTGGGTTCAACATGTAAGAAGTAGAAAGTACAGGTATTTGAGTTCAACATGTAAGAAGTAGAAAGTACAGGTATTTGAGTTCAACATGTAAGAAGTAGAAAGTACAGGTATTTGTGTTCAACTTGTAAGAAGTAGAAAGTACAGGTATTTGTGTTCAACATGTAAGAAGTAGAAAGTACAGGTATTTGTGTTCAACATGTAAGAAGTAGAAAGTACAGGTATTTGTGTTCAACTTGTAAGAAGTAGAAAGTACAGGTATTTGAGTTCAACATGTAAGAAGTAGAAAGTACAGGTATTTGGGTTCAACATGTAAGAAGTAGAAAGTACAGGTATTTGAGTTCAACATGTAAGAAGTAGAAAGTTCAGGTATTTGAGTTCAACATGTAAGAAGTAGAAAGTACAGGTATTTGAGTTCAACATGTAAGAAGTAGAAAGTACAGGTATTTGAGTTCAACATGTAAGAAGTAGAAAGTACAGGTATTTGAGTTCAACATGAAAGAAGTAGAAAGTACAGGTATTTGAGTTCAACATGTAAGAAGTAGAAAGTACAGGTATTTGAGTTCAACATGAAAGAAGTAGAAAGTTCAGGTATTTGAGTTCAACATGTAAGAAGTAGAAAGTACAGGTATTTGAGTTCAACATGTAAGAAGTAGAAAGTACAGGTATTTGAGTTCAACATGTAAGAAGTAGAAAGTTCAGGTATTTGAGTTCAACATGTAAGAAGTAGAAAGTTCAGGTATTTGGGTTCAAAATGTAAGAAGTAGAAAGTACAGGTATTTGAGTTCAACATGTAAGAAGTAGAAAGTACAGGTATTTGAGTTCAACATGTAAGAAGTAGAAAGTTCCGGTATTTGTGTTCAACATGTAAGAAGTAGAAAGTACAGGTATTTGAGTTCAACATGTAAGAAGTAGAAAGTACAGGTATTTGAGTTCAACATGTAAGAAGTAGAAAGTTCCGGTATTTGTGTTCAAAATGTAAGAAGTAGAAAGTACAGGTATTTGAGTTCAACATGTAAGAAGTAGAAAGTACAGGTATTTGAGTTCAACATGTAAGAAGTAGAAAGTTCAGGTATTTGTGTTCAACATGTAAGAAGTAGAAAGTACAGGTATTTGGGTTCAACATGTGAGAAGTAGAAAGTACAGGTATTTATGTTCAACATGTAAGAAGTAGAAAGTACAGGTATTTGTGTTCAAAATGTAAGAAGTCAAAGTAAAAAGTGGTCAGAAAAATAAGTAGTGGAGTAAAGTACTGATACCAGAAACATGTGCTTAAGTACAGAACAAAGTACTTGTACTCTTCTACTTCCCACCTCCGCCTGGCTTTACACTAAAACAGGAGATCAATCTCTGCTCTGAGGAATTCTTAGCAAGCTGAGACAAGTCGGAAAACTTCAGGAACAGAAACATGATTCCCTTTTTTCAGCCTTTAAGTCATGGAGTTATATTTGTTAGATACTAGTACGGCTGCACAATTTGGGAACAATAACTAATTGTGATTATTTTGATGATATGCTTTGTGATATTATATTTAACAATTGAATTATCATCGAAAAATATATTAAAATGTTCGTTTATTAAATCAGATTTTTTTTTAGGAGGATATTTGCTGAATAAGGATTTCTTATTGAGTTTATAGGATACTGAATACGCCTGAACGTCTCTGTAGCACCACGATATTAAATATAAAATTATATTTGAATCTGTTTTAAAACCAAATTTAGCTCTAACTGAGATTTGGATTTTACACGATATTACAATTTTTTGTAATTTTTCGCTTTTAATCTGTAATTAATTTTGTGTTTTATATATTTTAAGTGTGTTTTTTAAATTACATTTTTATGAATTTTACTAAAATGCATTATTATTAATTTTAATAATATTTGGATTCATTGAAATCAGACAGAAAGAATGTTATCCTTTATTTTGGAGTCACAAAGTATGTATATTATATTCTAACTGCACACAAATTCACACGATGTTTAACTCTCACTGGCTCCTCCCACAGAGTGTCTCTACGACCGAGTGTCTCAAGAGACCGCCGACAGTGCGGAGATCACGCAACGATTGTCCAAAGTGAACAAATACATTTGTGAAAAGATCATGGACATCAACAAGTCCATCAAGAACGAGGAGCGGCGGGAGTCCAAGCTGCTCATCAGACAGACTGTGAAGGTGGAGAGCTTCACCTACGACGGGATGTAGGATGCTTGTCTCACTTTCAGGAGTTATTTTTATTTCACACGTTGGATTAGTCGTTATGAAACGTTAAAAGAAACCCCTTCAAAGCGCCCAGGTTTCAGACAGCTTTACCCCGCAGCGAGAGGTGTGTTGGATCTGAGTGTTTTATAAGCTTTGCAGTGGGACTGGTTCCGAGACATGGTTCATTATCGTGTGCATTTGTGTCAAACGGAGAGATTAGATGTAACTGTTAAATTGATTTATTGTTCTGTGTCAGAACATAGCTTTGAGTCCTTTAAACTTTTAAAAAGTAAGAGGTTTATTTCCCTGGATATAGTATATGTGATGCTATGAAGATGATGATGCTAGCATGCGTTAGAACTTGTGGATATTTTGGTGACTACTGACGGGATGCTGTTGGTACTTCCTGCATACAATGGGCCATCAGGGTCTCAAAAGTCTTAATTGAAAACAGCCATATTGTATTTTGCAACGGAGATTCTGTTGCTCGAAGAGATTAATTATAAGTGTGTGCGCCCCTCAGCTGTAGGTCCGTTTATTAAAAAGACGACTTGCAGAGATTAGATGGATAGTATCAGTCTATATTAGTTTTTTTACGTTTTAGGGTTTTGCAATCAATGAGGAAGGTTTGGGTGGGATGTTGTGTTAATCTCACGAGTCACTTTGAGACGATTTGACTGTTTAATGAGTTGTAGCGGTACAGGCACGCTGATGCCTAGAAAAGGCCTTAAATGGATTTGGCAATCACCGGGGGCTGCTATGCCTCTGGGTTTTCTAGTAAGCTGTGATTGTAAATGTATAGCTGAAGCGACGGAGCTTCACCTGCACTTTGCTGTGAGAATGTGAGAGGTGGCTAGCTACTAGGTACTATTTACTGTGCGATTCACACCGTTAGCTACGTGCTGCCTCCCCTCTTTAGTTAAAGGTCACCTATTATGCAAAATCCACTTCTTCTACATCAACATGTGTCCCCTCTGTGTAAAGAGACTCTGAACGTTTCAGGATTCTCTCTCGATTTTTGGCTTGTGTAACCGTTAGCCAATCAGCAACCAAGGTAAACCCCCCCCCCCCTTTATCACCTGAATCTCCTCCTAGAGCACCATTTGAGTTCTCTGTAACCAAATGTCTCTCAGAGGGGCGTGGGGAGGGGCTCCTTATTTTCATCTAAAGTAACAGACAGAGAATCAGCACTTTGGAAACAGGGCTGAAACAGAGGGGATTATGGGATGATCTGTTTGGTGTTTCAGCCAATCAGAGACAGGCTTTGGATATATCTGAGACCTGGGACATATTGATGAGAAACAGTATGACAGGGGACCTTTAAAGGAGAGGGGGCACGGCTCAGCTCATAGTGACGTGGAAGCAGTGTTAGCTGAGGGTAAAGCTGTCTGAAGGACTATCTGAAGGCTTGGTGAACCCCATAATAACCCTTCTCTCTTTTTATAGCCACGCCACTGGGGAACAAAGTTAAGGTCGCTCCAGTGACAGTTTCCGTCAGAACTTTGAAAATGTCCTCGTATTTTCTTCTTTCCTCTCTCCACTTGTTTTTATTGTTTGGATCCAAAATGGTTTGTGTGGCGGTCTGCAGGCTGGAACTAAACGCTGCAGATTGAAATCTCAACTGTGACCCATCTGTAGCTAACTGTGAATCTGCTGCAGCGCTGCCCATCAAGCCTTCTCCTCCTCTACTCTACACTCTCCTTCCGTTTATTTCCGTCTATCATGTTGTCTGTCTCTGTTTTGTTTTTTTCAAGATCAGCCTTTTTGTTAAGCTACCTTTTTGTTCTGGAGGTATTTTAGTGTACATATTCTATTTTTTAAACATGGATATTTCAGTTTCTAATCATCTTACATATTGCAGTTTTTAAGGTTCTGGTCATGTGTTGGTTTCTCTGATTGATGTTGTTATTCCATGTTACCTGATGTTTCTTTTTTATATATATTTTTCCATATGAATTGTTGGCTTTAAGCTTGATGTTGTATCCAAATGAAGATCGGTAGGAATCTACGAACAAATGAAAATATATATCTTAGCCAAAGTGATCTCTGTGGCACAAGAGAGACAAAGCTTCCCTTAAACAGAGTCCAATATGTAATTATCCTCATTAATGATCTGCCACAGATGGATGAGAAGTGATATGGTTCAACCATTGTACTCAATTGAGATTCAGTAGTTAGATCTTACATTGAATGCACTTTAAACTTTTGGGCAATTTCTCCAATCTTAAAGAAATGTACTTTCCTTTTTCTAAATATCTCTATAGATAAAGCCCAACAATCATTGTATTATCATAAAGCACCTTAGAGCATTTTGGTTTTACTGTTTTTATGGCAAGATGGGATTCAGATATAACCCCGATATACCAATGCTTCAAAACAAATAGTAATTATACGACTTCTTCTCAATATTTAGTTACTGGAAGACTTAGTCGGGGTGTTAAGAAAACCAGATTTCTACAAGTCAAACTGTGTTGAAACTGGATTTTTTAAAACCCCATCACAGTCTCGTGAACAAAAAATGTCTTTCTTGACAAAATTGACAAGCTACAGTCAAAGATACTAACCTCTGAAATGTGCAAGCTGACTGGAATGTGTGCTTTAACTTAATGTGTGAAGATGCTGGTGTTGCATAGATATGACTTGTATAGAGATAATTGTGTATTTTTTACAAATGAGTGGTGATTGTAAGCCAAAGTATTGAATGCTGAGATCAAGCTAAAGAAGGGGGGGGGGTGCTGACGGAGGAATCAGCAACGGTTTGCACAAAAGATGGCCCATGCCAAGGTGATAGAGCCTAGTGAATCTTAAGACACCAAATTGGTGACGTTATCTTTTTTTTGTTCCTAAAAAAAACAACCCGTTCTTATTTGTGTTCCCTGTACAAAGCAACATGTGAGGTTTATGTGCGCTTGCGTGTATTTGAAATACATGCGGTTTAAAAGAAAATATTTCTGCTGTGCAAAGCAACCATGCTGAAACTCTGAGTGTGTGTTGTGTTTGTGTTTCTTTGTTGTTTGATGCCAAAAGGGGGTGTGGTTTAAACATAATGCTTTAAGATGGAGCATTAATAGAGCTTCTGAAATGCTAACTTCTGTTCAAAGGCTGGTTTCCTGGAGCGCGATTAAGCCCTAATCCTTTAACTAAAACCATCTTTCGTGGATGAAAGCCGTATTGGACGTACTGTGTGTTTTAACCCAGATTTGGCTTAATCTGTGATGGCAAGGCCAATCTCTATCACTTGCAGAGGAGCAGTTTGGGTTGTAGCAGCACATTCAGTAACGTACACCAGTACACAACCTGGCAGAGAGTTGAATTGATGATATAGGCTCTCACCTTCCAGTACTCTCACTGTCACTCAAGTAACGGTAGGATAGGAGACGTAACCTCTCTGGCTCTGTGATCCTCTTCCTGTGCCACCTCTCGCTCCTTACTCTCCTGTCATTTATACGGACTGGATTTTAAATGTAGTATCGAGATAATCGCGAAATCCTGTCCTCATCTCTTGGCTTATGTTGTGAACGCTTGTCAAAGCTTCAGAAGTTTAATGTCGCTTTCTAAATCGAGCGGGGCGAAAATAAACTTCACTGTGTGAGACAAGATAAACGGTGTGATTTAGCAGTTTTCACAACTAAGTACACAAAACACATTACCGTCTGAGCCTCAGATACAATGTCAAACTTACTTTAAAAGGAGTAAACACATTGTCAGGCCTATATTTTTCTTAAGGTATCAGTAACTTTGTATACAATCCACAAACCGGTTCTACTTCATCTAACTTCACCGTCCTACCTCATTGTTACTCTGGTGTTTGTTTGTCAGTGACTGTAAAACTTTGTGTGTATATTAAAAAATAAAATAGGAATAGCTATACCTGGTTACTCTCAACATGTACAGCATATAAAACACCTCAGTACACAATATCATTCTTAGGAGAAATCAGTTTTATTACCTGCTTTAAGATGCTGCTGAAGGGTGTCTGCGTATATATATCTTTGCTATGTCGTGCAGTTGATCAGTGGTTGTGTTCTGTCTGTATTGCATTCTGAGATTTGTACTGGTTGACGGTGCTACCAGCAAACAGTTCAAAATCTGATCTGTCTATCGGACCTCAAATGGTGCTGTTTTTATCCTCATACGGCTATGTTTTATTCAGGTGTGTCAACCGCTACTATCGCCCTCAGCTAATCAAATTCAAAGCCAAAATATTTCGCTAAATGATAACCCTCGCTTTTACTGTATCGACTATATGCTATCCATCCAAATATTGTAGATAGTGAGTATATCCTCAGCTGAGAGTTTCAGAAGTACCTCAGAACGTGCTGATTTTCAATGGATGCATCTGCTTCTAGCACCTACCAATACTACATTGTTGTATTTTCAGAAATATGCATTTTTACTGGTTAGTTCAGGTTTCACTATACTTAAAGTAGGACACATGATTATTAGATTACCGACCAATACATTTGAAAGGATACCACTGTTCACTGGTTGTTTGCCAGGTTGTCATGAAAGGAAATCTCAGTTGCAGTAGAAGAAGTCCTCAGAAAAACCTCGATCTGTTTGAGTCAATGTGAAGTTTTTACAGAAACTGGATTCCATTGGTAGTTCGACTAGGGTTAGAAAACAGAAATAATGCACAAACTACAGCCCCGTCTTGTTAAATATGTGTTAAAACATCCTGGAGATCAATGAGAGTCTTCATGGAACATTCATGGAGAGTTTTTGGGGAGTTTCAGCATCTTACCTTGAGTATTATTGGTTATTTTGAGTAAACAACTGTATCTTTTTGACTCTTTCTGATGTACAATCAACCATAGTGTTGCAATTAGTCCATGGTTGGCTTACTAAATTAAAATAAAATGCATTATTGTATATGTTACCCTGTGCAGCGACACCAATGGAATCCTTTCTGCGCCAAAGTGTTGGGGTTGCTCTACCTGTCCGTATGTACAGTATATACGTGTTTTTCTTTCTTCTTTTTTTGTTTTACGTTGACCATGTCTGCGAACATGTAATGTGCTGGGCAACTCCTCTCTACTGTGAGCTAGTGTGTGTTCAAAATACAAACCCTGTTGGTTTTCATGGAAGCACTTAAGCCATTCGTTGGACTGTTTCATAAAAGGTTCAATTCTCAGCTTTGCTCTGATCCAGGGAATTTGACCCAGAGAGTTTTGTGTGTAATTGAATTCCTATGCAGGTGTTGAGTTTGTAAATCACCTGGTACCACAACTGGAGAGCGTTCACACCTCTGAATGTGTCTGGGATTGAATCAATTGGGACAATGGCGACATGACAAATCTATACTGAACTATTACTCACATTTTCACACTCGTGGAGTTGAATGAAACTGAGCTTTACAGGACTGCTTGGGTTTAAACCTGTCTGTAGTGTAACTGCATTTGTAGGGGGTTGATTGCAATGATCATTAGGGAAATACAGGGTTATTACTGTATGGAGTATTTCCAGTTGGTATGATAATGTGAAAAGAATTTCCAGACTGTTGCAGTAAACTCTCCCTCCCAGAGGCAAACCCTGCATTTACAGAAGACGATGGAGATGTTATGTCTTTGCTAAACCGGCCACACCTCTGCTATGCGAGCAACTCTGACGCTTAGCATCCTGTTCTGTGTTTTTCTCTTGCTGCATTCAGGAACACCTGTTTAATGTAAAACAGAAATAAATCCAGACTTTTATTCTATCAGCACAAACCTCTTGTCTTTTTTGTCTTTCCTGTCTCGTGTTCTTTTCCTCGAGGAATAAAGACTCATGTTGGAAACTCAAAGATTAAAAGCAAACACAATATTCATGTTTGTTGGTTCATTTCTTTTTGCAAGAGTTAAGTGCCATGATTGCTTTGGGGGAAGAAACTGTCTTTGAGTCTGTTTGTCTTTGCTTTTATACATCTGTAGCGTATACAAATACTGTATGTAACACTGTTTTGATACCTCTTCCTCCTCCATACTATATTTGTGTTGTGTTGTTGTTGCTGTGTGTCAAAAAAGGTCTAAGAAGTTGAACTTTGTGGACCTACTGGACTAAATAATATCCATTTCACAGACTTTTCTTTTACATATATGTTTTAAAATTGGGTATTTTATGAACTGAAAACACTGCGAAAGGATAAAGTCCCCGAGATGTGACAACACCATGTGATAGTGGCCTGTCAATCACATCCCACCCTAAATCATATGCTGCTTTTCTACTCTACATAGGATCATAAACAGGGGTGCACATAACTTTTTTGCCCTGGTTCTCAAAGGAGCACCTGAAGGTGTTGCTTGGTGCTCATCCTTAAAATGAAATAAACCGTAACTTTTGAGGGGGGCTTGACTTTATTTGCCAGACACACGGCACTGAACACACAGAGGTGAACACAGAACACACATGCAGAGGTGAACACAGAACACACATGCAGAGGTGAACACAGAACACACATGCAGAGGTGAACACAAGACAACATTAGCACGACCAGTAACCCTACAAGCTGTCATCACTACCCTCCTGACTGTTCTCCTCTCTGTCTTCCTCTCTGTCAGACATGGTAGCTGATGATGTAGGCCTACTACTTTCTCTCTGGTTGAGTCTGTGATTAGCTGCTTGCATCCACAAGTCAACAGCTGGTTTTGGGTCGAAAGTCTCTGTTGTCATCTTAGACAAGTGGATGTAATCAAATAAGTATGTGAACATAACCAATAACCTTCCATAGCCAATAACAAATGAATGTAACTTATTTTATTTTTGTTGTTCATTCATATCTTATTTTACCTTAACATTTATTTATTTATGCATTTTTTTTTATCTCTCCAGTTTTAAAGGATATTTTTGGTTACTATCCTATAGTATACATTGGAATGATTTCAAACCTGTTTATCCCAATAATTATAAAGGAGTGCCTTGAAAATATGTGTTTACATACATTGTGACCAAACTGTTTGAACTTAGACTAAAGTGAACTATCTAAACACTCAGAGTCCTTTACCTCACTGAGCTGTAGTTATCAGCCTCTCAGTCTGACTGGAGAGGACTCTCCCTCCACATCATTGTAGAAACATCTTCTTCTTCCGTTAGAGCAGCTAGCACCAGATGCTAATAACAACAGCGCCGGTTCCAGTGCACCCTCCCTTTCTCCCTCGCTCACTCGCATTTTGGCTGTGAGCTGCGGGCGCCAGATAAGCCAACATCCCCCATGTTCATCACTTACAGCGCCCATCGTACAGGGCGAATGAAACGTGTAACCGGGGTGAAAAAGGGTGTTACATTTACTTAATTATGAATGTTGTTACATCAAGGCCGAAAATTAGGATGAGCACCAACGGTCAAAATGTTTTTTTCCCTCCCAGATCTGGCGCCCTAGGCGAACATCTATAACGCCAGTGCAACGGGGCGGCCCTGAGTTCATATGCAACTCACAAATATATTTCTCTCTCTCTCCTCTCTTCTCTCTTTTCTCTCTCTCCCTCTCTCAATTTTGGTACGCAAATGCGCCAGGGAAAATAATACTGCTCCTTTACAGCTTGCATGTCGTTTGTTAAGCCCTCGTCACACTGTCCCGAAATTGACACCCGATGGACACACGATAAAGGAAATGGTGTTGTCACGATACCAATATTTTGGTTTCGATACCAAGTCAAGAATTGCGATTCCAATATTCTTTTTCGATACTTTTCTTAAAAAAAGGGAAACAGTCTTAAATGTAATTATTGTGCTTTATTTCACACCAGAACCAGAACACAAACTTTTAAACAATGAGAACAATAAATAAAATAAATGACAAGAATTCGTATTAAATCAAAATAAGCATCATCTCAAACTACTTTTTTGTCAAAATAGATTTGTATATTAAACAACAGAAATGACATTCAACACAATGAGGTCTCCGACAAAAAATAGAACATAACCTCACTGTCAGAGATATCGCTCAAATACTTCCAAATGTCGCTTCTGGCGTCTTTTTTGTCAACAAGCCGAGGCGCAGCGGCAGTTGTACTCCCACTTCAGCCATGCTTCTCGTTTTCTCACATGCTCTGGCAGCTAGCGTGCATGAGAGAGGGGAGGCACTTAGAGCGTGCACGAGAGAGGGGAGGGGCTTAGAGCGTGCTTGAGAGGGGAGGGACTTAGAGCGTGCTTGAGAGGGGAGGGACTTGGAGCGTGCTTGTGAGGGGAGGGACTTGGAGCGTGCTTGAGAGGGGAAGGACTTAGAGCGTGCTTGAGAGGGGAGGGACTTGGAGCGTGCTTGAGAGGGGAGGCACTTAGAGCGTGCTTGAGAGGGGAGGGACTTGGAGCGTGCTTGAGAGGGGAGGGACTTAGAGCGTGCTTGAGAGGGGAGGGACTTGGAGCGTGCTTGAGAGGGGAGGGACTTAGAGCGTGCTTGAAAGGGGAGGGACTTGGAGCGTGCTTGAGAGGGGCGGGACTTAGAGCGTGCTTGAGAGGGGAGGCACTTAGAGCGTGCTTGAGAGGGGAGGGACTTAGAGCGTGCTTGAGAGGGGAGGGACTTGGAGCGTGCTTGAGAGGGGAGGCACTTAGAGCGTGCTTGAGAGGGGAGGCACTTGGAGCGTGCACGAGAGAGGGGAGGCACTTAGAGCGTGCTTTAGAGGGGAGGCACTTGGAGCGTGCTTGAGAGAGGCGAGGGACTTAGAGCGTGCACGAGAGAGGGGAGGCACTTAGAGCGTGCACGAGAGAGGGGAGGCACTTAGAGCGTGCTTTAGAGGGGAGGCACTTAGAGCGTGCTTTAGAGGGGAGGCACTTGGAGCGTGCTTGAGAGGCGAGGGACTTAGAGCGTGCACGAGAGAGGGGAGGGACTTAGAGCGTGCTTTAGAGGGGAGGGACTTAGAGCGTGCACGAGAGAGGGGAGGCACTTAGAGCGTGCACGAGAGAGGGGAGGCACTTAGAGCGTGCACGAGAGGGGAGGCACTTAGAGCGTGCTTTAGAGGGGAGGCACTTGGAGCGTGCTTGAGAGGCGAGGGACTTAGAGCGTGCTTTAGAGGGGAGGCACTTGGAGCGTGCTTGAGAGAGGCGAGGGACTTAGAGCGTGCACGAGAGAGGGGAGGCACTTAGAGCGTGCACGAGAGAGGGGAGGCACTTAGAGCGTGCTTTAGAGGGGAGGCACTTGGAGCGTGCTTGAGAGGCGAGGGACTTAGAGCGTGCACGAGAGAGGGGAGGCACTTGGAGCGTGCTTGAGAGGCGAGGGACTTAGAGCGTGCACGAGAGAGGGGAGGCACTTAGAGCGTGCTTGAGAGGGAGGGACTGCAGGCACGGCTGCAGTGCAGGGAGTGGAAGCAGAGCGCTGAACACACACGGCTCTTATTAAAACAGCGCTTTCTCACCGGAGTACTTTTCCCCGTCATTCTTAAAGCACCGATACTAATGAAACGGAGGAATCGTAACGTTTTTAACGGCAGGGTATCGCGGTACCTTTCAAGTATCGGTACACCGTGCAACACTAAAAGGAAATGTTCAAATTCGGCTCTGATCGTAGCAACATCGGGCCTTTTGTGAGGGCATCTTCAGCCATCTTATGACCGCCGGTGGAGTTTCTCAGGCTCCGGCAGCAACTTCGTGAGCGGCAACTTCGTAAGGCACTCGTGAGGGCATCTTGTCAAATCGTGTCATCTTCGTGTTATCATCGGGGCATTCGCCCTCACTCTGATCGGGGCGAATGCCCGATGGCACCGATGATAACAAGATGCCCTCATGATGGCCTTACGAAGGGCAAAATGTACACACAAATTCAACACGAAAATTAACCTTCGCAAGGTATTTCGTACATTTTTTGGCGCTCACGAAGTTGCTGCCGGAGCCTGAGAAACTCCACGGGCGGTCATACGAAGGCTTAAGATGCCCTCACGAATGGCCCGATGTTGCTACGATCAGAGCCGAATTTGAACATTCCCATTATCGTGTGTCCATCGGGTTGTTTTATTAAACACAATCATGTAGACATATTATGTAAATCAGTGGTTCTCATCTGGTGGGTCGCGGACCTGTTTCGAGTGGGTCGCAGATGTGTGAGGGAAGAAAAAATAAATATAAAAAAAAAATTTTTTGTGGAAAAAACTTTTATTTTGAAGGCCCAATTTTCGAACGCTGTGCATGCAGTCGGCGTTGAACTGGAAGTAACGGAGACCATAAACGGTTTTGAAAATTTCTGTAACATCTTTGCTGATATTTTTTTTTCGAGTCTTCTGGCCAATCAGAATCAAGATTGTTGCCGGAAGTCCCCACGGAGAATAACTTTGCGGAAGAACTCTTCTTTATACATCCATGGGTACAACTTCAGATACAAATGAACACGTAATGAAATATGACCCCCGGTCTGATGACTGACAGGTCACAGAACAATGGGGGCTATCTACCCTAACCCACAATTTAAAGTAAGTCACACAGACTATCTCTCTCTGTGAGGAGCAGCAAGTTCAGCTTCAGAACAAAGTGAAAAACAAACAATGGCATCAAATATTATTAATATGTCGGGTAGTGATAGAATTATTTATTTTCTTCTCAGAGTACCAGAATGCGTAGTTTATACGTTAGTATTTCAAAAAATCTCCTGGGGGAGAATCCCCCCAGACCCCCTGCTGGGGTTGGGCTTTCAGCATGTGTGCCTTTTTATACAGTTCAGCTTTGATTCCATCATCTCATTAAACCTTATTTAAAAGCATACTTTAGTTCTGTGAAGGGATATAAGGGATATATGCACTGTACTTCACTTTTATTAATCTTGTCTGCTGAAAAGCGTAAAATACAGCACGATTTTTTTGTTGAATAGATTTGAGTGGTTCAAAATTTCGGGTTGCGATTTATTGACTAAGGAAAAAGTGGGTCCCGAGGCCGGACCAGTTGAGAACCACTGATGTAAAGAACCCAATGTGTGTTCTGTGAAACTGAAAAGGATATAATATATTATTTTGAAGGCGAGTTGACAGGAAGTTGTTGTTGTTATGGAAACAACATTACAGAGAAAACTTAATATCTTCTACATATAAAGACGGATAAAGTAAAGAACAACGTCTGAAGATATCAGTACAGTATCATAGTACTTTAACATAATTGTTTTTGTTACTTTCGTTGCAGTTGTATGCAGACTTGGAATTTCGTCATTTTAGGGGCAAGGCCATTTGGCCTTTGGTGTTACACATTTTTTCAAGGCGCAAAGGCCATTGAGGGAAACATTTGGATTTGGAGCTTACAAATAAATAACACGAAAAACACACGAATGACATGGAAAACAAATCACTTTTTTCAAATCAATAATGTCAAACATGATATCATCATATAGGCCTATGCCTCCTTAGTATTACCGTATATAAAATAAAATACTCTACTTTGAATAATTAGTGTTTTGGTATGTTTTCCATATACTACTTCTCCCATTCACAAATCCAAAATCAAATCAAAAAATCTATTAATATGTAACAAATATATTCCATTTCAGAGCAGAAGAAACAGCCTTCAAGGGTCAAACTCTGCTGTGTGTGTGTGTGTGTGTGTGTGTGTGTGTGTGTGTGTGTGTGTGTGTGTGTGTGTGTGTGTGTGTGTGTGTGTGTGTGTGTGTGTGTGTGTGTGTGTGTGTGTGTGTGTGTGTGTGGTGTGTGTGGTGTGTGTGTGTGTGTGTGTGTGTGTGTGTGTGTGTGTGTGTGTGTGTGTGTGTGTGTGTGTGTGTGTGTGTGTGTGTGTGTGGAGTCTCTTTAATCAACTCCTCACAGCTCTGTTCAGAAACTGAATACAATCGTTGCTTTAATTCTGTCTTTAGGACGTTGTTGTGAGTGTGGACGGAGCAGCTGCAGGTTAGTTTAGCCTGATTGATCCATTCAGAAAACACGCATTTTAAAAGGTTTTTCGCTTGCCGTCTGTCTGCAGACTTGTCAAAGCATTAATTCATGTTTTTTACTAACCGGTATCAGTATTTAGTTACTTCGGCATCATTTTGAAACGTGTATTACAATAAATCACGGTAAAATATGTTAATTTTGTCGTAGTTGGTTTCCACCACAGTATTTACATGGAAATAAGCCCCGCCCCCTCTCCAGCGCGTTCTGTTTGAATGACAGGAGTAAACACAGCTGACAGCCGCGGTGAAACTCCAGCGGTTAGAGCGATGAGAATATTCGCATGCCATCGCGTCCGTTGTGAACGCAGCATAATGCAGTTCAGAAAACACTGTTCTGTCGCTTTTAAAGCAACTTCGAGATTTTAACAGTGTGAGGGGCCCAAAGGCCATGGTGGCCGTAGGACGTACAATTATTTGTGGGGCATAACGACAAGACAGAGGGGCTACGACGGCCATGGCCGTCATGGCCGCCGTGAAAATCCTACCCTGGTAGTATGTCTTAAATGTAAATGTTGCCTTCATGTGTGGTTCGGGGCCATCTTCGTGCGAAATTCACAATTCCATATTCGGGTGTCAATTTCGGGACAGTGTGACAGGGGCTTTAAGAAATGATTCCCAGTGGTAGTAACTTCCTGAGATCTTGTATGGCTGTTTCTCTCTTGTTGGTGTTTTCCAGTCTTTGTGCTAAGCTAGGCTAAGCTAACCGGCTACTGACAGTAGCTCAACATCTAATCTAAAAGTCTGAGGTTTCAATCTCCGACTGTGTCATTTTCTCATAGACTTCTATAGAATCTGACTTAAGTTGCAATCAGAGAAGTTGCCCTCTGCTATTCAGGAGAATACAGGCTTGGTCTGTAAGTTAAATATGATGCTACATTCGCCAGCTAGTGTAGCTTAACATAAAAAAAACATAACTCTTCCTACCAGTTTCTCTACAGCCTTCTAGTTTGTTGAACCAAACAAAAACTAAAATGTGAAACACATACTTGACACTTGGGGTGGTAACTTATTGAGGTATTGCTGTTTCTCCTTTGTTGGTGTTTTCCAGTCTTTGTGCTAAACTAGGCTAAGCTAACCCGCTACTGGCACTAGCTCAACATCTAATTGGTTTAAGTATGAAGTTTCATTCTCCTAATCTAACTCTCCGCAAGCAAGCAGAATAAAGTTATCCCCAAAATGTGAAACTTTTGATTTTTTTACCACCTGCATCAAAACAATTTAGAACAACCCGAAGCAGACGGCAACTGTCAATCAAAATGTCTGCCGCTTTCTTGACAAATCAGGGTGACCGCACCCCATTGTTCCCGGTTGAGACAAATTTCCTCAAGTTACAAGTGAGCACCACCTCAATATGTAGATTTTTAAATCACCAAATCGGGGTTGAATCTGGTCAATAGTTTGGAGCCGGAAAAAATACCTCAAGTCTTTAAAGTGTTATTTCTTACAGTGAAAAACCACTTAACTAATGTGGAAGGAGTTTTTATTTTCAAATTGATGTCCGTGTGCTGAATGGGTTTCAGAAAACCTTAATGACCCCAATAGGCTAATGCAAATTCCTCAGCACAGCATTACCTGGCAACTTTTAATTTAATTGCACGGACTAAAATTAGACAAACAATGGTAACAATTTACTTTTTTAAACAGCTCGGCCAGGAGTCTGACACCGTGAATACAGACGGGCTGACTTCCAGACACTCTGAGTTATACTGCTATTTCACTGATTAAAATAAGATGACTTTCACAAAAGTAACACAAGTTTTTGTCACTAATTACAACAAAAAGACCAAGAGCAAAGAATAGAAGGATACCCATGGAGACATGGTTTGCACTGGTGGAAGTAACATTTTAGCTTTTAAATTGTCTCTGTGCGTTTTAACACCATATCTGTCACGTTTCCTTCCTCTCTTACTCCCGTCACCATTTCCCTTTTGATCTCTTAGAGTTTGGTGTGTTTCAGAGTGCATGTGTCTGCAGTAAATGTGAGGGATTAAACATCCAGATTGTTCTCAATGTCAGCCACAAGATAACAGGAAGGCAGAGACCAGCAGTTCTCTTTTTTGTCCATTCAGCCACACAGCATGCGGGTGATTGGCACCGCTGTAATCTAACATGTCCCGATCCAACCCATATTGCAAAATCAGGTGCATGAGTGCAAGATAAGACGGAGAAATGTGGTGTTGACACATGAGATTGCTTGTTAGATGGCCTGTTTGGAGGGGCTTGAATCTAAAATAAGCCTCGTCATCGAATGCTGGATTTGCTCGTTGGATTCTGATAGGAAGTAGTCGCTGTGAAGGCCGTTTCCTCCCTCTTTTCCTCATGAGCTCCCCATTCCTCTCCTCTGTCTGGCACACTGATGCATTTCCATATTATTGCCTCTGTAAGCAAGAGTGTCATGCGCCCAGGCTTTTCCTGCAGCCCAAGGGGACTTCTCAATGTCATTATCGCTAAAGCCTGCCACATGCCTGTAATGTATTGCTGCCTGGCTTTATTGGCAGTGCGATGATTCAGTGGTGGTGATGATGGATTAGTGCCGGCTGGGTCGAGCCAGACTGGGCTGTCGCATAAACACTGAGTCCTCCTCACACACTGCAGCACACAGGGAGACGTATCGTATTTATGTCACACACACCACCCTAATGAATACGGTCATTTCGATGCTTTTATTGAGCTTCTCGGAAGACCTCCTGATTCATCTTGTCCACCTTTTTGCTTTTCATGCACACACGCCGCTCGCTGCTGCGCCGCATAATAGAAGCTGTAATGTGTTTGCTTTACGACATTGTTACTGTTTTGAATGTGGAAATATAGAAGTGTTTGTTGCCTCCTGGAAGGGGGAGTTCAGAGAGGGAGCACCGGGTGCATATGTTACCGCAGAGTAACAAGGTGTGATGTTTTAGGACTCACACATACTCACACACTCACACACACACTCACAGGGTTTAGAGGAAGGACACAGTTGCATGTTTTATGACTGAATATGAAACACAGTCCATATAACACAGCACTGCAGGCTGGACTGAACACTGGCTACCGACTAAAACGATAAACTCGTTGCAGGTTTTTCACGGTGACCAGGCTCAGGCCTCGCTGCCGGGAATAAATGGACATTAGTCTTAATTTCTCTCTCTCCTGTTCACCTCTCCTGTCCTGAGAGACACAAGAAACACACTTTGTTTCACACACAACACGTGTTGGTTTATCAGTTCAACACTCCTATTCTCTTATGGCACTATAACTTTATTTATTCATCTTCTTCCATTCTCTCATTTATCTCATCATGATGTAATTGCATTTGAGCTATGCTATACTGTCACTAACGTGTTTGTATTTATAGTTCCACTTTTACCAGAGGTGGGAAGTAACTAAGTAGATTTACTCAAGTACTGTTCTTAAGTGCAACTTTGAGGTACTTGTCCTTTACTTGAGTATTTCCATTTTATGCTACTGTGTACTTTTCCTCCACTACATGTATTTAATCCCTTTAGTTACTTTACAGATCTGGATGAATGATGTGAAAACAAATCAAGTGTTGAATCAGACTTTAGTTCCACCTGGAGTAAATCCACCAGCTACCCTGCAGTCTACAAAGTCATTCAAACTAGCTGCACCTTCACCAGCTACCCTGCAGTCTACAAAGTCATTCAGACTAGCTGCACCTTCACCAGCTTTGAGAACACTTTCATGATCAATCATTATAAAACATATCATATATATTATTCTGAAATGGACCAATCTGCACAACGACTACTTTTACTGTCTTTCACTATATTTTGATGATAATACTTTTCTACTTTCACTTGAGGAACATTTTGAATGCAGGACTTTTACTGTAACAGAGTATTCCTACACTCTGGTACTTCTACTTTTACTCAAGTACGAGATCTGAGTACTTCTACTTTTACTCAAGTACAAGACCTGAGTACTTCTACTTTTACTCAAGTACAATATCTGAGTACTTCTACTTTTACTCAAGTACAAGATCTGAGTACTTCTACTTTTACTCAAGTACAAGACCTGAGTACTTCTACTTTTACTCAAGTACAATATCTGAGTACTTCTACTTTTACTCAAGTACAAGATCTGAGTACTTCTACTTTTACTCAAGTACAAGATCTGAGTACTTCTACTTTTACTCAAGTACGAGATCTGAGTACTTCTACTTTCACTCAAGTACGAGATCTGAGTACTTCTACTTTGACTCAAGTACAAGACCCGAGTACTTCTACTTTTACTCAAGTACAAGATATGAGTACTTCCACTTTTACTCAAGTACAAAATCTCAGTACTTCTACTTTTACTCAAGTACACGATCTGAGTACTTCTACTTTTACTCAAGTACAAGATCTGAGTACTTCTACTTTTACTCAAGTACAAAATCTCAGTACTTCTACTTTTACTCAAGTACACGATCTGAGTACTTCTACTTTTACTCAAGTACAATATCTCAGTACTTCTACTTTTAGTCAAGTACAAGATCTCAGTACTTCTACTTTTAGTCAAGTACAAAATCTCAGTACTTCTACTTTTACTCAAGTACAAGATCTGAGTACTTCTACTTCTACTCAAGTACAATATCTGGTACTTCTACTTTTACTCAAGTACAAGGTCTGAGTACTTCTACTTTTACTCAAGTACAAGATCTGAGTACTTCTACTTTTACTCAAGATCTGAGTACTTCTACTTTTACTCAAGTACAAGATCTGAGTACTTCTACTTTTACTCAAGTACAAGATCTGAGTACTTCTACTTTTACTCAAGTACAAGATCTGAGTACTTCTACTTTTACTCAAGTACAAGATCTGAGTACTTCTACTTTTACTCAAGTACGAGATCTGAGTACTTCTACTTTTACTCAAGTACAAGATCTGAGTACTTCTACTTTTACTCAAGTACAAGATCTGAGTACTTCTACTTTTACTCAAGTACAAGATCTGAGTACTTCTACTTTTACTCAAGTACAAGATCTGAGTACTTCTACTTTTACTCAAGTACAAGATCTGAGTACTTCTACTTTTACTCAAGTACGAGATCTGAGTACTTCTACTTTTACTCAAGTACAAGGTCTGAGTACTTCTACTTTTACTCAAGTACAAGATCTGAGTACTTCTACTTTTACTCAAGATCTGAGTACTTCTACTTTTACTCAAGTACAAGATCTGAGTACTTCTACTTTTACTCAAGTACAAGATCTGAGTACTTCTACTTTTACTCAAGTACAAGATCTGAGTACTTCTACTTTTACTCAAGTACAAGATCTGAGTACTTCTACTTTTACTCAAGTACGAGATCTGAGTACTTCTACTTTTACTCAAGTACAAGATCTGAGTACTTCTACTTTTACTCAAGTACAAGATCTGAGTACTTCTACTTTTACTCAAGTACAAGATCTGAGTACTTCTACTTTTACTCAAGTACAAGATCTGAGTACTTCTACTTTTACTCAAGTACAAGATCTGAGTACTTCTACTTTTACTCAAGTACGAGATCTGAGTACTTCTACTTTACTCAAGTACGAGATCTGAGTACTTCTACTTTTACTCAAGTACAAGGTCTGAGTACTTCTACTTTTACTCAAGTACAAGATCTGAGTACTTCTACTTTTACTCAAGATCTGAGTACTTCTACTTTTACTCAAGTACAAGATCTGAGTACTTCTACTTTTACTCAAGTACAAGATCTGAGTACTTCTACTTTTACTCAAGTACAAGATCTGAGTACTTCTACTTTTACTCAAGTACAAGATCTGAGTACTTCTACTTTTACTCAAGTACGAGATCTGAGTACTTCTACTTTTACTCAAGTACAAGATCTGAGTACTTCTACTTTTACTCAAGTACAAGATCTGAGTACTTCTACTTTTACTCAAGTACAAGATCTGAGTACTTCTACTTTTACTCAAGTACAAGATCTGAGTACTTCTACTTTTACTCAAGTACAAGATCTGAGTACTTCTACTTTTACTCAAGTACGAGATCTGAGTACTTCTACTTTACTCAAGTACGAGATCTGAGTACTTCTTCCACCTCTGACTGATGTTCACTTTATCGTATGTTTGTTTATCTTATTAATTAGATTCTCATTTCCCCAGCGCTCTTTTCTCTCAAAGGAAACAAAGGAAACCAATGGAGCCGTCTTTGCTGATGTTGCCTTTGTTTCTATTTTCCCTGCACACTTTTAACCCATCCTGCAAAATGACTCATTTCATAACTGTAAACAATTAGAAAGCGCTATTCGAGTCGAACACAAACAGTTGTAATTGAATCTCATTTGTGTGTTTGTACACGGAGCTCTTCATTGTCTCATTTCTTAGAGATTTGGTTTCCATTTTAGAATCCTAATCACACAGCCGTCATTCATGACCTCTTCCTAAACGTGCCGCTACCATGTTCATCTGGAGGGGGATGAAGGGTTCATTATGCTCTCCTGCCCATGCTCTTTATGTGTTATCCCTCTGCATGTTCCTGCTTTGTCAGTTAACTGTCCGTGATAAGATATGCTGCTAAGTCTCGACTGTAAACTCGTCTCCGCTGCCAGCGTTATTCAGACGTCCTTATCATTTATAAGAAGCTTATTTGGCTTGTTCAAAGATAACAAGTTTGGAATCCATCAGACCCTCCGGTAAGCGGAGGCAAAACTCTTACCCACACACACACACACACACACACACACACACATACACACACACGCACACACGCACACATGCACACATACATACACACACACACACACACACACACACACACACACATACATACCTGTGTATCTGCACACACACATGCACACACACACACACACACACACACACACACACACACACACACACACATACATACACACACACATACATACACACATACACACACACGCACACACGCACACATGCACACATACATACATACACACACACACACACACACACATACATACCTGTGTATCTGCACACACACATACACACATACATACCTGTGTATCTACACACACACATGCACACATACATACCTGTGTATCTACACACACACATGCACACATACATACCTGTGTATCTGCACACACACACACACATGCACACACACATACATGTGTATCTGCACACACATGCACACATACATACCTGTGTATCTACACACACACACACACACACACACACACACATGCATACCTGTGTATCTGCACACACACATGCACACATGCATACCTGTGTATCTACACACACACACACACACACACACATGCATACCTGTGTATCTGCACACACACATGCACACATACATACCTGTGTATCTACACACACACACACACACACATACATACCTGTGTATCTGCACACACACACACATGCACACACACATACCTGTGTATCTGCACACACACATTCACTCGCACATGCAGATACACAGCTGTGTATCTGCACATGCGCACATACGTACCTGTGTATCTGCTCTCACACACACACACACACACATGCACACATACGTACCTGTGTATCTGCTCTCACACACACACACACATGCACACATACGTACCTGTGTATCTGCACACACACACACACACACACACACACACACGCGCATGCTTAAGCACAGCCAAATGGCCTCTATTAATGCAGACGGCTCCCCCAATTAACAAGATTCAAAGTGATGATGAATTTTTCATTCTCTGAACATTTAAGCTAACGATGGCCCGACTGAAGCAGGTTCCAGCGAATCAGCGAGGCCAATGTCACTGTCACAGTGCCACTCTGCACACCACCCTAATCACTGCTGCTGCTTAATATTCCTCTCCCCTTCCTCCCTCACCTCTCCACCCCTCACACATCCTCTCTTCTTCTCTCTCGTCTACATTTACTCGCTCTCATATTGTAACTTCTCCATCTCTACCCTCCTCTCCGTCTTTACCCCTCAGTGCTTCTCTTCTCGTTGTTTAAAATGGAAATCAACTAATTGCTCCAATAGCATTTTAATGATAATTTAATGTAGTAAATAAAGCTTGTTACAAGCTAAGCAATTTTTCCGGATTTCAAGGGCAATCAATCTGTGTCCGATACAATCTGCGCACCTCCTTTATGACGAGTGTGAGGCTGTGTTTTCACTCAGGCAGATCTCACTATATCCAACATCTATAGATACACACAAATATACACAACTAGGTTGGAAAACCATTGTTCCCATCCCAGTGAGGGGATGGAACTTAGTAGTGCAGTAAAAAAATGGAGGTACTTGTTCTGTACTTTATACTTTTTACTCCACTACATTTATTTTACAGATGTCTTTACTAGTTGCTTTGCAGATTTTGATTAGTAATCCATCCATCCATCTTCTCCCGCTTATCCGTGGTCGGGTCTCGGAGGTAGAAGTTCCAGCAGAGAGCCCCAAACGTTCCTTTCCCCTCATCAACCAGCTCTGACTGGGGGGTCCCAAGGCGCTCCCAGGCCAGCGAAGAGATATAATCCCTCCACCTGGTCCTAGGTCTACCCCTTGGTCTCCTCCCAGCTGGACGTGCCTGGAACACCTCTCTAGGGAGGCGCCCAGGTGGCATCCTAACTAGGTGCCCGAACCACCTCAACTGGCTCCTTTCGACGCGAAGGAGGAGCGGTTCAACTCCGAGTCCCTCCCGGATGACCGAACTTCTCTCCTTATCCCTAACCTCTTAAGCCCGAGGGTCCCCCCAGTGGACCCCCCCCACTGTTTTTTTACGAGACTATGTCTCAGGGCTTCTTAACATTTATGAAACTATTAATGTTCCATACCCTTTTAACGCTAAGAAACTCCGCTAACTGACAATGTGAACCATTTTTAGCTAAAAGAAACACAAGAGTAATACCAAGCCTTTGAATTAGCATGGAGCGAAAAAATGCTAACTAATGCTAACGGATTTTGCACAGCACTCACGGTAGAAATGCCCTTATTACTTATCGTAACTGCACAAACAAGATATACGATTTAAAGCTGAGACTCCACAGATTCCAGACATATAATATCATCACTGTAGGACCCCGAATTGCGGAGCTATCAGCCAGAAAAGAGAAAGTAAACAACATCCGGTTTAAAAAATATTACAATAATTTCGTCTTACCTTTTTTGATTTGACGCTTCTACATCCAACTCACAGGTTTATCATTACTTTGAGAGAAAAGATTATTCATTTACCCCTTTTAGAAGTGAAGATATAGTCTTTGTTGTGTTAGTGGCATTTTCGAGCCTGAAACCTGAAAAACAGGCTCAGGGCTTAAGAGGCTAAGGGAGACGCCAGCCACCCTACGGAGAAAACCCATCTCGTCCGCTTGATTAGTACAAAACCTAAATGTACTCTATGCTATTGGAAGAAAGGTGACGAATGCTTTTATATCTAATCTTTATTGTAAACAGCAGCTGGTCATTTACAATCATTGAGTTGAAAAGAAATAACTTCAATACAACGGAAAACAAATGCTTATTTTGTCTCGAACAATCAATGCACATTTTATCAGCTTTTTAAAAAGAGTAAATGCACTTTAAATGGAAATGACTAACAAAATGAGAGTTGGTCATTTGTTTCTTCATTAAATGAGTTATAAGAACGACACAACTTATTCTCACTCTTAACTGTTTCATTTTTATGTTTCTTATCACATGTCACTGAATTTATCTTCAATCGTTTAAGAATGATCCGTACATTATCGGCCCGGAGGCCTTTTTGTTTGTGAGCTCTATAGTTTTGACATAATCCCTTTTAATCATGTGGTTTGTTTGAAACTAACTTTATTCCCAGGGGTTTTTCTCTTGTTTGTTCTTTATTATTATTATCAATTTCCCCTCAAGAAATTAGCATACCTGAGTTGTTTCAAGTTGCCTTGGCTTTGTGAGTCATTGCTATCCATTAAAGGGATTAGATTTACCTTGTAATCAAACATGAATTCACATTTCCATTTCCCCATATTAAACATATCAGAAATGATGAGGAGCTCGAAAGAGAAAGGAATAATCAGCCGTGAGACAGAAAAACAATTTCATTTCTCTTTTTATGTGCTACCAGTGGTCATTTAGCCAGGCTCTTTATTTAAATGGTAATGTGAAGCTGGCCAAACAGGCGTGGCGAATCATCCGGAGAGGAGAGCCAGACTTCATAAAGCTGTGTGTTTCAGACTCGGTTTTATCTGAGTCTCGCCTCCTGTCGCCCGGCAGAGCCACGATTGAGCGACAAGGATAACTCTTCTCCGTGTTGGAGTATAATTAATTAGGTGTGATAAATTATACCGTTTCTAGCAAAGCCTGGCAGCACTGGCAAATGCACTCTCTGACACACACACACACACTCATTCTTTCCTCACACACATGCTAACATATTTATTTGTATATGGACAAAACAAAGAGCGCTGCAGTATTTTTGTTAGCATTGCAAGGGCTCCCTCCTCAAAGAATTCAAAGGGATTTTTCCATTGGGTTTTGGAGTTCTGCAGACACAAAGAGCCATCGCAAACACACATTTGGGATCCTTATCGTCAGCCGGATGATAGTAGTGAAGTACAAATGCAATCAGCAGAAGTAGAAAGCTAGCATTAGGCTACAAACTAACTACATGGCGACTGTGGCTGCGAGGGAGTGGGTCGTCTTTCAATCAGTGCAGAAGGTTGTTGGTTCAATCCCAGCCCGTGCAGTCAACATGTCCCTCTTCTTTAGAGAAGACCAGGAAATGATGGATACACGGATCGTGTTCAAATCAATAGGCACGCAATGACTCTAAAGAATAATGATCACACCACCAAACACACATTCAGACTAAAGGAACCAGCTGTTTGGAAAATGAGAGAAGTAGAAAGTTCAGGTATTTGAGTTCAACATGTAAGAAGTAGAAAGTACAGGTATTTGAGTTCAACATGTAAGAAGTAGAAAGTTCAGGTATTTGAGTTCAACATGTAAGAAGTAGAAAGTTCAGGTATTTGGGTTCAACATGTAAGAAGTAGAAAGTTCAGGTATTTGGGTTCAACATGTAAGAAGTAGAAAGTACAGGTATTTGGGTTCAACATGTAAGAAGTAGAAAGTTCAGGTATTTGGGTTCAACATGTAAGAAGTAGAAAGTACAGGTATTTGGGTTCAACATGTAAGAAGTAGAAAGTACAGGTATTTGGGTTCAACATGTAAGAAGTAGAAAGTTCAGGTATTTGAGTTCAACATGTAAGAAGTAGAAAGTACAGGTATTTGGGTTCAACATGTAAGAAGTAGAAAGTACAGGTATTTGGGTTCAACATGTAAGAAGTAGAAAGTACAGGTATTTGAGTTCAACATGTAAGAAGTAGAAAGTACAGGTATTTGAGTTCAACATGTAAGAAGTAGAAAGTTCAGGTATTTGGGTTCAACATGTAAGAAGTAGAAAGTACAGGTATTTGGGTTCAACATGTAAGAAGTAGAAAGTACAGGTATTTGGGTTCAACATGAGAGAAGTAGAAAGTACAGGTATTTGTGTTCAACATGTAAGAAGTAGAAAGTACAGGTATTTGTGTTCAACATGTAAGAAGTAGAAAGTACAGGTATTTGTGTTCAACATGTAAGAAGTAGAAAGTACAGGTATTTGGGTTCAACATGTAAGAAGTAGAAAGTTCAGGTATTTGGGTTCAACATGTAAGAAGTAGAAAGTACAGGTATTTGGGTTCAACATGTAAGAAGTACAAAGTACAGGTATTTGAGTTCAACATGTAAGAAGTAGAAAGTACAGGTATTTGGGTTCAACATGTAAGAAGTAGAAAGTACAGGTATTTGGGTTCAACATGTAAGAAGTACAAAGTACAGGTATTTGAGTTCAACATGTAAGAAGTAGAAAGTACAGGTATTAGTGTTCAACATGTAAGAAGTAGAAAGTACAGGTATTTGTGTTCAACATGTAAGAAGTAGAAAGTTCAGGTATTTGTGTTCAACATGTAAGAAGTAGAAAGTACAGGTATTTGTGTTCAACATGTAAGAAGTAGAAAGTACAGGTATTTGAGTTCAACATGTAAGAAGTAGAAAGTACAGGTATTTGTGTTCAACATGTAAGAAGTAGAAAGTACAGGTATTTGTGTTCAACATGTAAGAAGTAGAAAGTACAGGTATTTGGGTTCAACATGTAAGAAGTAGAAAGTACAGGTATTTGGGTTCAACATGTAAGAAGTAGAAAGTACAGGTATTTGTGTTCAACATGTAAGAAGTAGAAAGTACAGGTATTTGTGTTCAACATGTAAGAAGTAGAAAGTACAGGTATTTGTGTTCAACATGTAAGAAGTAGAAAGTACAGGTATTTGGGTTCAACATGTAAGAAGTAGAAAGTACAGGTATTTGGGTTCAACATGTAAGAAGTAGAAAGTACAGGTATTTGGGTTCAACATGTAAGAAGTAGAAAGTACAGGTATTTGGGTTCAACATGTAAGAAGTAGAAAGTACAGGTATTTGGGTTCAACATGTAAGAAGTAGAAAGTTCAGGTATTTGGGTTCAACATGAAAGAAGTAGAAAGTACAGGTATTTGTGTTCAACATGTAAGAAGTAGAAAGTACAGGTATTTGTGTTCAACATGTAAGAAGTAGAAAGTACAGGTATTTGTGTTCAACATGTAAGAAGTAGAAAGTACAGGTATTTGGGTTCAACATGTAAGAAGTAGAAAGTACAGGTATTTGTGTTCAACATGTAAGAAGTAGAAAGTACAGGTATTTGTGTTCAACATGTAAGAAGTAGAAAGTACAGGTATTTGTGTTCAACATGTAAGAAGTAGAAAGTACAGGTATTTGTGTTCAACATGTAAGAAGTAGAAAGTACAGGTATTTGGGTTCAACATGTAAGAAGTAGAAAGTACAGGTATTTGGGTTCAACATGTAAGAAGTAGAAAGTACAGGTATTTGTGTTCAACATGTAAGAAGTAGAAAGTACAGGTATTTGTGTTCAACATGTAAGAAGTAGAAAGTACAGGTATTTGTGTTCAACATGTAAGAAGTAGAAAGTACAGGTATTTGGGTTCAACATGTAAGAAGTAGAAAGTACAGGTATTTGGGTTCAACATGTAAGAAGTAGAAAGTACAGGTATTTGGGTTCAACATGATAGAAGTAGAAAATACAGGTATTTGTGTTCAACATGAAAGAAGTAGAAAGTACAGGTATTTGTGTTCAACATGTAAGAAGTAGAAAGTACAGGTATTAGTGTTCAAAATGTAAGAAGTCAAAGTAAAAAGTCATCAGAAAAATAAGTAGTGGAGTAAAGTACTGATACCAGAAAAATGTACTTAAATACAGTAACGAAGTATTTGTACTCCAATACTTCCCACCTCTGCATTAAAGTATTATCGTATCGTATGTGCTCACACATGTCCTCCACACTGTGCTCAACAGACCTCCACTGCTGGTTTCTGCCTGCTTAGTTCAGCTTGTGTGTGTGTGTGTGTGTGTGTGTGTGTGTGTGTGTGTGTGTGTGTGTGTGTGTGTGTGTGTGTGTGTGTGTGTGTGTGTGTGTGTGTGTGTGTGTGTGTGTGTGTGTGTGTGTGTGTGTGTGTGTGTGTGTGTGTGTGTGTGTGTGTGTGTGTGTGTGTGTGTGTGTGTGTGTGTGTGTGCTTACTAGAACAAGTGGCACTGCTCTGTATGAATGAGGTGTGAAATGATGACTTATGTACTTGAAGTATCTTTGAGGGGTCGTAAAGACTGGATAAAGCGATAAATAATTACAGTCCATTTATCATGGCTGCGCATCACCAACGCTAAGCTAAAGGTGGCTAATGTTCAGCGTGATTACTTGTTAGCAACTTCCGTATACTTACGACACAGAAGGTTCGTACATTCACCAGTGGGGTATTTACCAACGCATTGTATGACGGGAACCTGGTAAAGATGCCACCTGAACATCCACATAGACTCTAATGGCGCATTTCCACTGCAGCACGGTTTAAGCGTGCCGTGCCCGGCCCGTTTTTGGTTGCGTTTCCACTCGGCGTAGTTCCGGCTAACGGGTACATTTCCACAGTTTTCTGGCTCTCCAAAATCGAGGTTCTTTCCGGGCCAACAACCGGGCTGAGTCGGGCTGAGTATGCTAAACTAGTGAGAGAATCGTTGGCAACTACAACAAGATGAACATATTTGACCGTGATTTAATTGTAACACACGTTTCAAAATGATGCCGAAGTAACAACATACTGATACCGGTTAGTAAGAACCATGAATTAATGCTTTGATTAGTCTGCAGACAGACGGCAGGCGAAAAGCTTTTAAAATGCGTGTTTTCTAAATGGAGCTTGGCTAAGCTAAAGCAGTATATGCTCCAACCGTCCACACTCACAACAACGGCCTACAGACATAAATAAACCAGCGACTGTATTCTCCATGACACAGGCAGTCTGTGGTTTGTACTTGTTTCACTTTCGTCTAGTTTCTGAACAGATATGAGGAGCTGTGAGCTCTGAGGGCTAACAGCTAACAGCTATGTTGGTTTTGTGTTTCTCATCGAAGATGACGTCACGGCTCCGCCTACACTGCGTTACTATAGTTACTGCCCCAGCTACTAAACTGTAATGGAAACACAGCATAAAGTGAGCCTGGCCTAACAAGGCCTAACGAGGCCTAGCCATACCGTACTAAGCCGAGCGAGGCCCTGCAGTGGAAAAGCGCCATAAGTGTTATCTGCAGTTCGTTATTCTCGCGTCCAGGAGAGAAGCTTTAAAAAGGGAGACGAATGGAGTCTCTGAGAAGGTTCAAATGGTACTTTAATTAATAAAAGGCGCTGTAATGTTACAAGCAGAATGTAGTGAGGAGAGAAAGGCTGCAGCCTCCTCTCGCAGTCGCGGCCGAGCAGAAGAGAGCCCACAAGCATTCGTCCTTCCCGCTTGCTGGCTGTTCGCTCCTCCTCTCTGTGAGCTGTAGTGACGTAGGAGACTTCCCCCCTCATTCTCCTGTGTCCGATATTTCGTTAAACAGAGGATTTCGACATTTTACATTCATTGCTTACTTCCACATGCCTTTTCTCATCCTTATCTCTTTCATAACTTTACATGTAATACATGTTAACGGCGTCAATAGCCACTTTAATGATACTAATGGACGGTAGTCCCGGATGTCGTCATGAAGGATTTTCAGAATAAAAGCTTGGTATGGAGAACTTCCGTTTTTTTCCAGAATAAAATAGCATTTAAACTGACGGTATGTTTAAGGTACATTATGCCATGAAAACATTGATTTTAATTTCTAACATAAGCGATGGAAAATACAGAGATTAGAAGGATGGATGGATTTTATGTCATAGACCAAAATGTGAACATTTCCTCAGCTTGTGCTAAAGATCCAGATTTAACGGAGACTTAAAAGGTGAAATGCTGACTCATTCCCAGGTGTTAGGACTCGTTCTTGCACTTCTCTAACTTTGCAAACTCTCTTTCAGAAGTTGAAGGTAACGCCATAAACAACACATGGATTAACTGTCACTTTGCAATCCATCTCAAAATCAGCAGATCCTTATTTTATTTTTTTAAAGAATGATTTGTCAATAAATGTTTTGTGCTGATTGAGCACCAAAAAGGTGAAATACAATATGTTTCTACCTCGTTCAGCACTAAGAGCTTCACGCTCCAATAACAAGCAAGGACCTCAACTTTTGGAATCACAATAATAAAGTATGTTTTATTAGAAACAGCAAACAGATGTAAGTTAAAAAAGATGGTTAGATGCATTTTCTTTGCAGCTTTATCAAAGAGTTGTGTGTATATCATTTAAATAAGCAAATGATATACATTTTTAATTATTATTATTAAATAAAGTGCTCTATAAATACAGTCCATTTACCATTTAAAAACAATACAAGACTAATACGGGCAAATAAAGGAGACATTAAACCAGCATTCATTAATCTGAACCAATACACTCTTTTAAAATGTAGGTTGCACAGTAACTTTCAACAGCAGTATTTTATAATTGCTTAAAGTAGAACGAATGAGAGAATGAGTCACAACATTTATCCTTAATTGAAGACGTATCAACAGAACAACTAAGGCGTGTTTTCTCTCTTGTTTCCTCACACCTTTAACTGTGAATCTGAGTGTGTCAAAACAGCTGCTGAAGTGCTGTCGCTGCTTCTCCTCAGATAAACACACCCTACACTTCATAACCATTTTTCATCCAAAGTGGTCATTTATATTCAGTCGAGGATTCGCCTTGCTTTCTGCACATCTTCAGTTTGAATAAAATCTCCCACTTCATATCCTCAGTAAGTGCACACTTTAAAAGGACTTCACCACCTTGATGGCGAAGAGGCAATTTTTTTTTTATCAGTGTGATGATAAAAAAAGGGAGTTTTATCTACTTTGGATTTGTTTGTATCTGCAGTGAAATCCAGATTCACTGTTTATCTGCAGTGAGATCCAGATTCACTGTTTATCTGTGGTGAGATCCAGATTCACTGTTTATCTGTGGTGAGATCCAGATTCACTGTTTATCTGAGGTGAGATCCAGATTCACTGTTTATCTGTGGTGAGATCCAGATTCACTGTTTATCTGCAGTGAGATCCAGATTCACTGTTTATCTGTGGTGAGATCCAGATTCACTGTTTATCTGAGGTGAGATCCAGATTCACTGTTTATCTGCAGTGAGATCCAGATTCACTGTTTATCTGTGGTGAGATCCAGATTCACTGTTTATCTGAGGTGAGATCCAGATTCACTGTTTATCTGTGGTGAGATCCAGATTCACTGTTTATCTGCGGTGAGATCCAGATTCACTGTTTATCTGTGGTGAGATCCAGATTCACTGTTTATCTGTGGTGAGATCCAGATTCACTGTTTATCTGTGGTGAGATCCAGATTCACTGTTTATCTGTGGTGAGATCCAGATTCACTGTTTATCTGTGGTGAGATCCAGATTCACTGTTTATCTGTGGTGAGATCCAGATTCACTGTTTATCTGTGGTGAGATCCAGATTCACTGTTTATCTGTGGTGAGATCCAGATTCACTGTTTATCTGCAGTGAGATCCAGATTCACTGTTTATCTGCGGTGAGATCCAGATTCACTGTTTATCTGCAGTGAGATCCAGATTCACTGTTTATCTGCAGTGAGATCCAGATTCACTGTTTATCTGTGGTGAGATCCAGATTCACTGTTTATCTGAGGTGAGATCCAGATTCACTGTTTATCTGCAGTGAGATCCAGATTCACTGTTTATCTGTGGTGAGATCCAGATTCACTGTTTATCTGTGGTGAGATCCAGATTCACTGTTTATCTGCAGTGAGATCCAGATTCACTGTTTATCTGCGGTGAGATCCAGATTCACTGTTTATCTGCAGTGAGATCCAGATTCACTGTTTATCTGCGGTGAGATCCAGATTCACTGTTTATCTGCAGTGAGATCCAGATTCACTGTTTATCTGCAGTGAGATCCAGATTCACTGTTTATCTGCAGTGAGATCCAGATTCACTGTTTATCTGTGGTGAGATCCAGATTCACTGTTTATCTGTGGTGAGATCCAGATTCACTCTTTATCTGCAGTGAGATCCAGATTCACTGTTTATCTGCAGTGAGATCCAGATTCACTGTTTATCTGCAGTGAGATCCAGATTCACTCTTTATCTGCAGTGAGATCCAGATTCACTGTTTATCTGCGGTGAGATCCAGATTCACTGTTTATCTGTGGTGAGATCCAGATTCACTGTTTATCTGTGGTGAGATCCAGATTCACTGTTTATCTGCAGTGAGATCCAGATTCACTGTTTATCTGTGGTGAGATCCAGATTCACTGTTTATCTGTGGTGAGATCCAGATTCACTGTTTATCTGTGGTGAGATCCAGATTCACTGTTTATCAGCAGTGAAATCCAGATTCACTGTTTATCTGTGGTGAGATCCAGATTCACTGTTTATCTGCGGTGAGATCCAGATTCACTGTTTATCTGTGGTGAGATCCAGATTCACTGTTTATCTGTGGTGAGATCCAGATTCACTGTTTATCTGTGGTGAGATCCAGATTCACTGTTTATCTGTGGTGAGATCCAGATTCACTGTTTATCTGCGGTGAGATCCAGATTCACTGTTTATCTGCGGTGAGATCCAGATTCACTGTTTATCTGTGGTGAGATCCAGATTCACTGTTTATCTGCGGTGAGATCCAGATTCACTGTTTATCTGCGGTGAGATCCAGATTCACTGTTTATCTGTGGTGAGATCCAGATTCACTGTTTATCTGTGGTGAGATCCAGATTCACTGTTTATCTGTGGTGAGATCCAGATTCACTGTTTATCTGCGGTGAGATCCAGATTCACTGTTTATCTGCGGTGAGATCCAGATTCACTGTTTATCTGCAGTGAGATCCAGATTCACTGTTTATCTGTGGTGAGATCCAGATTCACTGTTTATCTGCGGTGAGATCCAGATTCACTGTTTATCTGCAGTGAGATCCAGATTCACTGTTTATCTGTGGTGAGATCCAGATTCACTGTTTATCTGTGGTGAGATCCAGATTCACTGTTTATCTGTGGTGAGATCCAGATTCACTGTTTATCTGTGTTGAGATCCAGATTCACTGTTTATCTGCAGTGAGATCCAGATTCACTGTTTATCTGTGGTGAGATCCAGATTCACTGTTTATCTGTGTTGAGATCCAGATTCACTGTTTATCTGCAGTGAGATCCAGATTCACTGTTTATCTGTGGTGAGATCCAGATTCACTGTTTATCTGCAGTGAGATCCAGATTCACTGTTTATCTGCAGTGAGATCCAGATTCACTGTTTATCTGCAGTGAGATCCAGATTCACTGTTTATCTGTGGTGAGATCCAGATTCACTGTTTATCTGTGGTGAGATCCAGATTCACTGTTTATCTGCAGTGAGATCCAGATTCACTGTTTATCTGTGGTGAGATCCAGATTCACTGTTTATCTGTGGTGAGATCCAGATTCACTGTTTATCTGTGGTGAGATCCAGATTCACTCTTTATCTGCAGTGAGATCCAGATTCACTGTTTATCTGCAGTGAGATCCAGATTCACTGTTTATCTGTGGTGAGATCCAGATTCACTGTTTATCTGTGGTGAGATCCAGATTCACTGTTTAACTGTGGTGAGATCCAGATTCACTCTTTATCTGCAGTGAAATCCAGATTCACTGTTTATCTGTGGTGAGATCCAGATTCACTGTTTATCTGCAGTGAGATCCAGATTCACTGTTTATCTGCAGTGAGATCCAGATTCACTGTTTATCTGTGGTGAGATCCAGATTCACTGTTTATCTGCAGTGAGATCCAGATTCACTGTTTATCTGCAGTGAAATCCAGATTCACTGTTTATCTGTGGTGAGATCCAGATTCACTGTTTATCTGCAGTGAGATCCAGATTCACTGTTTATCTGCAGTGAGATCCAGATTCACTGTTTATCTGCAGTGAGATCCAGATTCACTGTTTATCTGTGGTGAGATCCAGATTCACTGTTTATCTGTGGTGAGATCCAGATTCACTGTTTATCTGTGGTGAGATCCAGATTCACTGTTTATCTGTGGTGAGATCCAGATTCACTCTTTATCTGCAGTGAGATCCAGATTCACTGTTTATCTGCAGTGAGATCCAGATTCACTGTTTATCTGTGGTGAGATCCAGATTCACTGTTTATCTGCAGTGAGATCCAGATTCACTGTTTATCTGTGGTGAGATCCAGATTCACTGTTTATCTGTGGTGAGATCCAGATTCACTGTTTAACTGTGGTGAGATCCAGATTCACTCTTTATCTGCAGTGAGATCCAGATTCACTGTTTATCTGCAGTGAGATCCAGATTCACTGTTTATCTGTGGTGAGATCCAGATTCACTCTTTATCTGCAGTGAGATCCAGATTCACTGTTTATCTGTGGTGAGATCCAGATTCACTGTTTATCTGCAGTGAGATCCAGATTCACTGTTTATCTGCAGTGAGATCCAGATTCACTGTTTATCTGTGGTGAGATCCAGATTCACTGTTTATCTGTGGTGAGATCCAGATTCACTGTTTATCTGTGGTGAGATCCAGATTCACTCTTTATCTGCAGTGAGATCCAGATTCACTGTTTATCTGCAGTGAGATCCAGATTCACTGTTTATCTGTGGTGAGATCCAGATTCACTGTTTATCTGCAGTGAGATCCAGATTCACTGTTTATCTGTGGTGAGATCCAGATTCACTGTTTATCTGCAGTGAAATCCAGATTCACTGTTTATCTGTGGTGAGATCCAGATTCACTGTTTATCTGCAGTGAGATCCAGATTCACTGTTTATCTGTGGTGAGATCCAGATTCACTGTTTATCTGCAGTGAAATCCAGATTCACTGTTTATCTGTGGTGAGATCCAGATTCACTGTTTATCTGCAGTGAGATCCAGATTCACTGTTTATCTGCAGTGAGATCCAGATTCACTGTTTATCTGCAGTGAGATCCAGATTCACTGTTTATCTGTGGTGAGATCCAGATTCACTGTTTATCTGTGGTGAGATCCAGATTCACTGTTTATCTGCAGTGAGATCCAGATTCACTGTTTATCTGTGGTGAGATCCAGATTCACTGTTTATCTGTGGTGAGATCCAGATTCACTCTTTATCTGCAGTGAGATCCAGATTCACTCTTTATCTGCAGTGAGATCCAGATTCACTGTTTATCTGCAGTGAGATCCAGATTCACTGTTTATCTGTGGTGAGATCCAGATTCACTGTTTATCTGCAGTGAGATCCAGATTCACTGTTTATCTGTGGTGAGATCCAGATTCACTGTTTATCTGTGGTGAGATCCAGATTCACTGTTTAACTGTGGTGAGATCCAGATTCACTCTTTATCTGTGGTGAGATCCAGATTCACTCTTTATCTGCAGTGAGATCCAGATTCACTGTTTATCTGCAGTGAGATCCAGATTCACTCTTTATCTGTGGTGAGATCCAGATTCACTGTTTATCTGTGGTGAGATCCAGATTCACTGTTTATCTGTGGTGAGATCCAGATTCACTGTTTATCTGTGGTGAGATCCAGATTCACTGTTTATCTGTGGTGAGATCCAGATTCACTGTTTATCTGTGGTGAGATCCAGATTAACTGTTTATCTGTGGTGAGATCCAGATTCACTGTTTATCTGCAGTGAGATCCAGATTCACTGTTTATCTGCGGTGAGATCCAGATTCACTGTTTATCTGTGGTGAGATCCAGATTCACTGTTTATCTGCAGTGAGATCCAGATTCACTGTTTATCTGCGGTGAGATCCAGATTCACTGTTTATCTGCGGTGAGATCCAGATTCACTGTTTATCTGCAGTGAGATCCAGATTCACTGTTTATCTGCAGTGAGATCCAGATTCACTGTTTATCTGCAGTGAGATCCAGATTCACTGTTTATCTGTGGTGAGATCCAGATTCACTGTTTATCTGTGGTGAGATCCAGATTCACTCTTTATCTGCAGTGAGATCCAGATTCACTGTTTATCTGCAGTGAGATCCAGATTCACTGTTTATCTGCAGTGAGATCCAGATTCACTGTTTATCTGCGGTGAGATCCAGATTCACTCTTTATCTGCAGTGAGATCCACATTCACTGTTTATCTGCAGTGAGATCCAGATTCACTGTTTATCTGTGGTGAGATCCAGATTCACTGTTTATCTGCAGTGAGATCCAGATTCACTGTTTATCTGTGGTGAGATCCAGATTCACTGTTTATCTGCAGTGAGATCCAGATTCACTGTTTATCTGTGGTGAGATCCAGATTCACTGTTTATCTGTGGTGAGATCCAGATTCACTGTTTATCTGTGGTGAGATCCAGATTCACTGTTTATCAGCAGTGAAATCCAGATTCACTGTTTATCTGTGGTGAGATCCAGATTCACTGTTTATCTGCGGTGAGATCCAGATTCACTGTTTATCTGTGGTGAGATCCAGATTCACTGTTTATCTGTGGTGAGATCCAGATTCACTGTTTATCTGTGGTGAGATCCAGATTCACTGTTTATCTGTGGTGAGATCCAGATTCACTGTTTATCTGCGGTGAGATCCAGATTCACTGTTTATCTGTGGTGAGATCCAGATTCACTGTTTATCTGCAGTGAGATCCAGATTCACTGTTTATCTGTGGTGAGATCCAGATTCACTGTTTATCTGTGGTGAGATCCAGATTCACTGTTTATCTGCAGTGAGATCCAGATTCACTGTTTATCTGCAGTGAGATCCAGATTCACTGTTTATCTGTGGTGAGATCCAGATTCACTGTTTATCTGCAGTGAGATCCAGATTCACTGTTTATCTGTGGTGAGATCCAGATTCACTGTTTATCTGCAGTGAGATCCAGATTCACTGTTTATCTGCAGTGAGATCCAGATTCACTGTTTATCTGTGGTGAGATCCAGATTCACTGTTTATCTGTGGTGAGATCCAGATTCACTGTTTATCTGTGGTGAGATCCAGATTCACTGTTTATCTGTGGTGAGATCCAGATTCACTCTTTATCTGCAGTGAGATCCAGATTCACTGTTTATCTGCAGTGAGATCCAGATTCACTGTTTATCTGTGGTGAGATCCAGATTCACTGTTTATCTGTGGTGAGATCCAGATTCACTGTTTAACTGTGGTGAGATCCAGATTCACTCTTTATCTGCAGTGAAATCCAGATTCACTGTTTATCTGTGGTGAGATCCAGATTCACTGTTTATCTGTGGTGAGATCCAGATTCACTGTTTATCTGCAGTGAGATCCAGATTCACTGTTTATCTGCAGTGAGATCCAGATTCACTGTTTATCTGTGGTGAGATCCAGATTCACTGTTTATCTGTGGTGAGATCCAGATTCACTGTTTATCTGTGGTGAGATCCAGATTCACTGTTTATCTGTGGTGAGATCCAGATTTACTGTTTATCTGCAGTGAGATCCAGATTCACTGTTTATCTGTGGTGAGATCCAGATTCACTGTTTATCTGCAGTGAGATCCAGATTCATTGTTTATCTGTGGTGAGATCCAGATTCACTGTTTATCTGCAGTGAGATCCAGATTCACTGTTTATCTGCAGTGAGATCCAGATTCACTGTTTATCTGTGGTGAGATCCAGATTCACTGTTTATCTGTGGTGAGATCCAGATTCACTGTTTATCTGCAGTGAGATCCAGATTCACTGTTTATCTGCAGTGAGATCCAGATTCACTGTTTATCTGTGGTGAGATCCAGATTCACTGTTTATCTGTGGTGAGATCCAGATTCACTGTTTATCTGCAGTGAGATCCAGATTCACTGTTTATCTGTGGTGAGATCCAGATTCACTGTTTATCTGCAGTGAGATCCAGATTCACTGTTTATCTGTGGTGAGATCCAGATTCACTGTTTATCTGCAGTGAGATCCAGATTCACTGTTTATCTGCGGTGAGATCCAGATTCACTGTTTATCTGTGGTGAGATCCAGATTCACTGTTTATCTGTGGTGAGATCCAGATTCACTGTTTATCTGTGGTGAGATCCAGATTCACTGTTTATCTGCAGTGAGATCCAGATTCACTGTTTATCTGTGGTGAGATCCAGATTCACTGTTTATCTGCGGTGAGATCCAGATTCACTGTTTATCTGTGTTGAGATCCAGATTCACTGTTTATCTGCAGTGAGATCCAGATTCACTGTTTATCTGTGGTGAGATCCAGATTCACTGTTTATCTGTGGTGAGATCCAGATTCACTGTTTATCTGAGGTGAGATCCAGATTCACTGTTTATCTGTGGTGAGATCCAGATTCACTGTTTATCTGCAGTGAGATCCAGATTCACTGTTTATCTGTGGTGAGATCCAGATTCACTGTTTATCTGTGGTGAGATCCAGATTCACTGTTTATCTGTGGTGAGATCCAGATTCACTGTTTATCTGCAGTGAGATCCAGATTCACTGTTTATCTGTGGTGAGATCCAGATTCACTGTTTATCTGCGGTGAGATCCAGATTCACTGTTTATCTGTGGTGAGATCCAGATTCACTGTTTATCTGAGGTGAGATCCAGATTCACTGTTTATCTGAGGTGAGATCCAGATTCACTGTTTATCTGCAGTGAGATCCAGATTCACTGTTTATCTGCGGTGAGATCCAGATTCACTGTTTATCTGCAGTGAGATCCAGATTCACTGTTTATCTGCGGTGAGATCCAGATTCACTGTTTATCTGAGGTGAGATCCAGATTCACTGTTTATCTGCGGTGAGATCCAGATTCACTGTTTATCTGCGGTGAGATTCAGCAAAGTGGATCTGTGAGTCTCCTTATAAGGTCATACGACGCTGACGACATGTCCCCAACAATTTTTGAAAGTATAACTTGTAAATGTTCTGAAAATTAGCATTCACAAAGAAATGTAAGAAACAACAACACTGGTTTAGTGTCAAGATGTGCAACTTCTGACTAAAATGACCCAAAAACATACAATGTTGTTTGCCTGAAGTAAATGTTTACTTTCCTGTCAGAGATTAAAGGAATGTGTAGTTTTCATGGGAGTGTGAATTTGAGTCGCTGTTGAAAACAGGCGTGTTCAAGACTCTTAAAAAAACACGGCGATCACTGGCTTCCCCTCACATATATAATGGTTCCTACGAATATAGTCTGACACTGTAAATCCTGTCTATACAGGTGTTGCTAGCAAATAGTAAGGAAACTAGTGTGTACAAAAAAAAGGGATGTGCGCAATACAGTTGTATTTGTATCTGAAAGAAAGTGTCCCCTTTGGAAAACAAAGTGACGCATGCATAACGTCCCCAGGACACTCTACAGTCAGCGGCCGGTTAGCTTAGCCAAGTACAAAGACTGGAGAAATAGAAATAAATATCCAGTCAAGGCCGGAGTACTTTTAAGTTTCAACAAAGAACATACACAGCAAGCTTTTAAGGAGCTGGTTGCCTTTTACTCTCATCAAACACGATGAAGCGTAAATGCAATCAACAGAAGTAACAAGCTAACGCTAGGCTAGAGACTGGCCGTCACATGACTATGCGTCACCACCGCTAAGCTAAAGGCGGCTAGTGTTTGTTTTGATAACCTTTAGAAGTACGATTTAAGCCTCTGCTGTTTTTAACACATGTAGAAGGTTCATATTCACCAGTGGGGTTTTGAGGTACTGAAATACTTTTATCTCGTAGAACAAAATGTGAAAATGGCATTAGCCTGTGCTCACCTCAGACTCTATTTAACGTATCTAACAAAGACATGTCTAAAACCAAACGGTGATTTTGAGAGGAGAGAACTGGAAATGGTAAAATGCTGACTTAGTTCCTGGTTTTAAGGACTCAGTCCCGCACCTCTTTATAACCTCTGCTCTAAGTGACACAGTTTGTAGGGGGATAACAGAAATCATGGATAAAGAACGAACTGACACTTGTCTATTCTCCTCAATGTCAACCTGGACCCCAAGTCCATGGCTAAAACATATCAAACACGCACACACACACACACACACACATGCTTCTAATTGCCTGGTGTTAATGAGAGTCTTGTTTGGAGCTGTCACATGACCCTGGGCATGCAGCGCACTGACACTCGCTCTATGTTCACAGCTCTAGAGGTCAACATGTGTGTGTGTGTGTGTGTGTGTGTGTGTGTGTGTGTGTGTGTGTGTGTGTGTGTGTGTGTGTGTGTGTGTGTGTGTGTGTGTGTGTGTGTGTGTGTGTGTGTGTGTGTGTGTGTGTGTGTGTGTGTGTGTGTGTGTGTGTGTGTGTGTGTGTGTGTGTGTGTGTGTGTGTGTGTGTGTGTGTGTGTGTGTGTGTGTGTGTGTGTTGATGCTACAGACAGAATCATTTATTACACCTAATTACCTTTCCAGCCAGAACATTAAGGCTATATCAGCAAATCTTTCATCTTTGGTGGTTTAATTTTCAATCAGGGAAGTCGATATTAATCTAAATGAATCTTATCTGTGAAGTCTATTCACAGGAGATCACAGGAGAGGGTCTTATTATCATTATATGTGTGTCTGCGTCACACTGTGAGGGATATGAAGCCAGACAAATGAATGTGAATATCAAAAAAGTAAAAGTTTGAAGTGTTAATTGAAAAAGGATTGTTCATTTGGAGTGTAGTTTGGATGTTTAGGAATATTATATCATAGCTTTTTAATAGCATGACATTAATCACATTATGATGCATTTGATGTGCTGAGCAAGATTAAATAATATAGGAACATTCATAACAACCACAGCAGGAATAAAACCAAGTTCATCCATCAGAATAACTCGATCAATTCTCAAACTAGTGTTTTGAAAAATACAACGAGGAGCAGACAAATAAATGAAAGTGCTAAACATTCATCAGAATGTACTATACTCAATTATTGTCATTCATTTCTAATATATCAACATTTGTTACACATTCATTATATTGTCCCTATGATTCATTTGAACATTTTTTATCTATTTAAGTTAATAAAACGAGCCCCCCAGGCCTTCTCCATTATCTGAACTAATAATTTTTTTGTTACCCATTCATTTTATTTGGTACATTTTCCCTTTTTGAAATCATTTAAATGGAAATCATAAAAAGTTTATGGGGATGTCACATCTGAGGGGAGAGGGTCACAGAAGTCACTTGTGTCCCCAGTCAGTGGTTTCCAACCTTTGGCACCCGAGCTGTGAATCTTTCTTCATGTGTTGACAGTGAGAGTGTGATCTAGCTTGCTGTGTGTGTGTGTGTGTGTGTGTGTGTGTGTGTGTGTGTGTGTGTGTGTGTGTGTGTGTGTGTGTGTGTGTGTGTGTGTGTGTGTGTGTGTGTGTGTGTGTGTGTGTGTGTGTGTGTGTGTGTGTGTGTGTGTGTGTGTGTGTGTGTGTGTGTGTGTGTGTGTGTTTAAGTAAAGGAGACTCAAGCTGACAGTTTGCCAGCAGCCTTGCACCTGCACACATCTAGGTGTTGATCTCAGATGGTGGGGGGGGGAGAGGGGAAGGGAGAGAGAGGGAGGACAGGCAGAGGGAGAAGGAGACGAAGAGATCCGACACGAGGTGTTTTGGGTGGATGAGGAAAGACGTGCGAGGGGAGGAACGGAGGAAAGGTGACATGTAATTCCTGTTTATACGTTTTTTTGTTTTTTTCCTGTTTGTATGCCACAAGTGGAAAGGGGGGGAAATGTGCAGCTGTGTGACAGGCAGAGGTGGGAAGCAGTGGAGTACAAATACTTTGTTACTGTACTTAAGCACATTTTTCTGGTATCAGTTACTCCACTACTTTTTACTTTTACTTTCTACTTCTCTCATTTTCCAAACAGCTGGTTCCTTTAGTCTGAATGTGTGTTTGGTGGCGTGATCATTATTCTTTAGAGTCATTGCGTGCCTATTGATTTGAACACGATCCGTGTATCCATCATTTCCTGGTCTTCTCTAAAGAAGAGGGACCAATGGAAACGTTGTCATGTTGCCGTTGTTCAGCATGGAAACATTCATTAGCTAACAATGACATTATTGTTCTATTCATATAAAGGGAGGTCAGGTACTCTTTAAAACAGCTGCTAGTTATGGGTACTTTTTTCTTAAAGGTGGGGTAGGTAATTTTGGAGAAACCAGCTCGAGTGCGCTAGAATTAGAAAATACACAGCCGGAAAGAATCTGCCCCTTCCTTCAGACTTCCTCACAGAGCCCCTCCTCCTCCTCCAACACACACGAACGCGCACATGACCAATGAGGGCACGAGATAAGTTTGTGCACAGATGGAAGGCTGACAGGCAGGTAGTCCATCCAGTTACTTTAGCCGGCTCAGATGATTGGTCGAGCTTTTTACAGTTCCACGAGGCTTCCACAGATTAAATGTTTGTATGTATTTATTGTCAAAGCATTTAATGTATTCATTGCTATCGGGACGTTAAGAGCATTCCATGGAATATAACAAGTGTTTCTGAAGTGAATTACCTACCCCACCTTTAAGTACATTTCGAAGCCCATACTTCTTTACTTTGACTTGAGTAAAGAAGTTTAGTCAGTACTTCTACTTTTACCAGAGTATATAACACAATTACTTCTACTTGAGTAAAGGATGTGTGTACTTTTGCCATCTCCGTTTGTAAGCCACAAGTGGAAGAGGGGGACATGTGCAGCTGTGTGACAGGCGGCACTGGAGAGCCAATTGGATTGATGCATTCTTTCTTAGGTAACTGCCAACACCAGAGCGCAGCCAGGGCCTCATTTGTCAGACTGAAGGAAATAGCGTTACAGCGTGACGTTTCACTCTGTCTCTGGCACACACATCAACAAGCCTCTGCTCCAGGAGAGGAGGAACTGTGCCACCGATGCTACCTTGGAGAATTTAATTATGGTTAAAAAAGACAGAAAGTGGGGCTTGTAGACAGGGAGAAATGTGTGTATGTTTGTATTTACCTCCTGTTACGTTTAGTGGCTGTCTCTTACTGGGTTTTATGTTTATCTTACCTGACACTCAGGCTGCAGCCACACGGAGACGAAACGGGTCGTATCCGCTACAGTTCTCTTTCTTATAGAGGGTTCGGCCACACGAGGCCGACAGGGAAACGCGGATAACGATAACGTACCAAGCAGAGGTCGCGTTAACCGAATATTTTCCGTCTATGACGGATTTTTTTTAACAATGACGGACAAATCTGAAAGCAGTCCGTCATTTTGACAGATTAGAACAAACTCGGAACAGCGCCAAAGTTTCCCCGCAGCGAGGCTCCGGTGTTATGCCGTGTTATGCATGCCCTCCAAAAAGGAAATCATACCGTTTCCAAACCTAACTGTGCCGTACGAATCATTGAAATGTCTGTGAGTTTTGGCTTTACGCTGTGCACACTCCCGCGAGGTGCAGCATCCATGCATAACACGGCGCATGTGAACTGTCCCCCCCCCCCCCCCCCCGTTGACAGTTCACGAGCATGCTCCCCCCCCCCTAGTCAGAGTTGTGTAAAGGCCGACGGGTAATTCTGGATTTTGACGGAAGTTTTACGATCCTCAAAATGACGGGCAGCGAAAAAGTCTAGCGCAACCTCTGGTCCCAAGGTGGGTAGATCTGCGGACGCAACGCTCTGGGGGGCCATGCTAAAAAACTAAACACCAGTTTAAGTTTCTTTGGACAGTATTCGGTGTATTCAGAGGATAATGTTAGGATAAGTTTCCCTGCTTGACATTCATTGGCTGCTGATAACCTTTTGGCAGCAGCTGTGAGTTTGTCGCTGACTTCAGAGCAGGAAACTTAGACCGGCTCTCTGGAGGAAAACTCTACAGCATGTCAGGTAACTCCACGACACTGTCAGCATAACACACTGATGGGACGCCTGAATTATTGAAATCCATAGCATTGATAATTTAATACAGTAGATCTGCTTTGACAGGGGATGGCTTGAGCGAATTTTAAAAGAAGATAGAAAATGGACATTGCACGAGGGAGAGGTCCAGGGATAACTTAAATTTGAAGGCCAACCCGGAATGTAGCATCGTAAGCAATCCCTGCTTCCTTCACAAAAACGAGTGAGATTTTTCTAACATTAGACAATAACGATGACGCAATAGCCCCAAACTACAGCACGGTCACATGACATGAAGAAAAAAAAATGGACATTGTACGAGGGAGAGGAAAATATCAAGTTTCTCTGTCTTTGTTTCACACAGTAAGCAGGGATTTACTGCACAGCTTGACCTTGTTGAGACGCTGACAGGAAAGTGAGGGAAAGAGGGACAGATGGGAGAGGCTTAAATGAAGCTGACATGTGTCCAGTGTTTGCATGTCCCCAGATGACATGTGGCTCTCGCCCATATGCTTCTGTTGCCTCTCTTCAACCACCAGCACTGTCTGATAAACCAGCGCCAAGTCAACGCCTGTGTGAAAGAAAACAAAAGATGGAATTTGATTTCTCCAACAAGACGAAAACTTGTTATGTTGCCTGTTATGCTTTCACTATGAGCTATTGAGGCAAATATGGTATGTGAGTTGTTACTGTTAGTGTGGCAAGGGGCTAAATGTTTCTCCCAAATTATGTTTTGTTTCGGAAAATCTAACGTTTTTCCATAAATCAGAAAATTCTCTCTTTGCTTTGAGTTGTTGATTTCTTTCTGAAAATCCTAAAAAAAAAAATCGGAATTTCAGAAATAGTTTTTTGTGCAATCAGAAAATGTTGAGAGTTCTTTCTGAATTTTAGAAAAATCTCCCTGGTTCCCGGCTTGAGCTTCAATCTCAGGATCCATGTATCTGTGATCCTCTCCAGAATGGAAGGAGTCATCACATACAGAGCATCAACTAGTTCCTGAACAGTGTCCTTCACATGCTGATATCCAAGAGAGTGAGTTACACAGTCACAAGGTGGAGGAATACCGGTTCTTCTAAGTAATCATACATCCTGCTGTCATGAACAAAATACTGAGGTTTTCTCAAAATGTTGGTGTTTTGACAATTTCTCAAAATCCTGTCTTTTTTCTCAAAGTTCTGTCTTTTTTCAAAAAATCAAAAAATTCTGTATTTTTTCTAAAAATCTCTAAATTCTGACTTTTTTTCTCAAAATTCTGACTTGTAACTCAAAATCTCTAAATTCTGATTTTTTACTCAAAACCTCAAAATTCTGTATTTTTTCTTTAAATCTCAAAATCCTGTATTTTTTTCTCTAAATTCTGTATTTTTACTGAAAATCACAAAATTCTGACTTTTTTCTCAAAATCTCTAAAAAGTAGTCATCACATACAGAGACTAGTTCCTGAACAGTGTCCTTCACATGCTGATATCCAAGAGAGGGAGTTACACAGTCACAAGATGGAGGAATAGAAAGCAGTATTCAATGTTTACTTCAGATTAGCTCCACGTCAGAAATGAGCATGCTTGATGTCTCTCTCCATAGAGGCTGAATCATCATGTTAATCACATAGCTATCATATGCCTCAAACAGTCCTGATGCTCTTCTAGGTAATCACACATCCTGTCATGTTCACAGCTACAGTTGGGATACCT